>JBAMCG010000126.1:0-85158 GCA_037075325.1 Drosophila mayaguana | reverse complement strand
TTTTGATTTTGGGTGGTCAACACGAAGCTACGTTTTAAATTTCAGCGCTCTAGCTCTTCAACTAACATGATTTCTGGCATATCGGAAAATGCATTTTCCGATTTGCCACGCCCCTAGTGGGCGGATCTGGAAAATTTTAACACTTTATAGATCGGAGATATACACGAGTATGTGTTCCAAATTTCAAGTCTCTAGCTCTAATAGCGCCGAAATAGATTGCGTTCATACGGACATACCGACAGACGGACGGACAGCAAGACTTCGTGAATTCGTATAAAAATATTAAATAATATTGCATTTTCCCAATACAGATGGTTATTCAACAATTAATTTATAAATTCTGCTACTATATGCTGGAAACCCTAAAAACTAATAGATTTTTGTTATTTTGATGCTCTAATAATACAAAAAATTTAAATAATTTTGCATTCTCCTAATAAAGATGGTTATAAGAATTAATTGATGAATTCTGCTACTATATGCTGGAAACCCTAAAAACTAATAGATTTTTGTTTTATTTGATGCTTTAATAATAAACAAATAAGAACGTTGCAGTTGGGCGTTACCAACTGCGGAATACTCATTCACATTCCGGCTCTAGCATGTACAATTTTCAATATGACACGACACAAAAAGTGGCCTACAAATTATTTTTATACCCTGAACCCATTGAAAATGTGAAATCAGGGTATAATGTTTTTGTTAAAATGTATGTAACAGGTAGAAGGAGGCGTGGCAGACTACATAAAGTATATAAATTCTTGATCAGGGCGACGAGCTGAGTCGATTCAGCCATGCCCGTCTGTCCGTGATACTAGAGACATGTACTTTGGCAAATTCATGCATTTCAATTTTATAATCACGATATAAAAGTTTCATGAAAATAGTCCATCAACAAGAAAAGTTATTAAACAATTAAGTTCCCATAGTAAGCCCACGCTGCAGTTAATGCGTGTTTATGCGTGCGTGCCTCTGTGTTTGTGTTTCTTTTGAAGCAGAAAAAAGCGAAGAATTCTTGAAATATCAGTTCCTGGAAGGGATCAGGGGATTTCGTAGTCGAGCAGTCTACAGACAAAAGCGCGCCTTCTAGCCTATTCTAGGAATTGCGATTGATTTCTGAATTTTTCAGTGGTTATTTTAGTTTTGTGAGATGACGCTCTAGCACTGAAGTTATATATATAATTTTTTGCTACTAGATAACCAATCGGAGCAGTGGTGCCGATGGTTGAGGTCACGCAAGTCGTGTTAGGTATCGTGGGTTCAAGACTTATTCGATCACATTTTCTTTTTCATAAATTCGATATTTTATTGGGAGGGTGCGAGCTTGAATGAATAGCACTTAATATTTTTCATTTTCTTAGTCGAAAATTGTTATAAGTTTAAATTTGTTTCTTTTTACATAGATAGCTCTCAAATGCTTATACGTAGATATATACATACATACATATATACATACGTATATAAAATACGTACATATACAAAAAAGTCTGCCTACACAATTTCAGCACGTGCTCATTGGTATGTGTTTATGTATGTACATATAATGCGCACTCTAGCATTTTCTAAGAATCTCAATTGCGATTGATTTGTCTTTGCATTGTTTTTGAATTCGCAGCCGCTACTTTGGTTTTTCTTTGCTATATGGCAACCTACGAATAATGTCATTTCGTTTTAATTATCATTATTGCATTATTGCGAGTGCCGCGGTGGCGCTGTAGGCAAAGGCGCGGAATGCTCTTATTTGAGCTATTTTGTTGAGGTGCGCGTTCAAATCCCGCGGAAAACTTTTTTAAAAATTGAAATTTTATGTTATTATCATTTCGTTTATATTTTTTCAATTTCATAAAAATGTTTCCTTCCGTCTTATGAATATCTACAAAGCTTATTTATATATATAAGCGATTCGCCACGCCTCTAGTGGGCGTTGTTGTGGTTGTGCTTCGAACCCCGGGGAAAACTTTTAATTTTTTTAAGATTTATAATATAATTTTTATTTTTTAAATTCCACAAAAATGTTTTCTTCCGTGCTATCAATGCCTATTAAGTCTATTTATATATATAGATGGCTCACACATATAAATGTCGCAATTTGACACTAGAAATGGCGATTGCCACGCCCCTAGTGGACGTAGACACCTCTTTTTCGGCCCGTTCTTAGAACAAGCTAATGGTAACCCAACTGCAAAATTTGAATGCTTACGCTCAAAAAATGTGAAAATTACAGGGTATTTTTTGATATGCCACGCCCCTAAAAAGGCGTAATAATTATTTTTGGGCCATCGATAGAGAAGGCTACCTAATAACTAATTATGCAAATTTGAAGCTTCTAGCTCTATAACTGTAGGAGATATAAACTTTTGCGGTTTGCCACGCCCCCTGTGGGCGGAGATATATCCACTATAGCTTTTTGGTCTTGGGTGATCAACCCGAGTATATATACCAAATTTCAGGTCTCTAGCATTAATAGAGCCCAAAATATAGCAGAATTTGTAAAATCACTATATCTTCAGATCCAATTTGCCACGCCCCTAGTAGGCGTAGACATATAATTTTTCATCCAATCTTTATAGAATCGTAGCATTAGCTCACATGCAAAATTTGAGTCTTCTAGCTTTAAAACTCTAGGAGATACAGTTTTACCCGATTTGCCACGCCCCCAATAGGCGTAGATATATCCGCCATAGCTTTTGATTTTGGGTGGTCAACACGAAGCAACGTTTTAAATTTCAGCGCTCTAGCTCTTCAACTAACATGATTTCTGGCATATCGGAAAATGCATTTTGCGGTTTGCCACGCCCCCTGTGGGCGGAGATATATCCACTATAACTTTTTGGTCTTGGGTGATCAACCCAAGTATATATACCAAATTTCATGTCTCTAGCATCAATAGTGCCTCAAATATACCAGAATTTGAAAAATCACTATATCTTCAGATCCGATTTGCCACGCCCCTAGTGAGCGTAGACATATAGTTTTTTAAGCAATCTTTATAGAATTGTAGCATTAGCACACATGCAAAATTTGAATGTTCTAGCTTTAAAACTCTAGGAGATACAGTTTTACCCGATTTGCCACGCCCCCAATGGGCGTAGATATATCCGCCATAGCTTTTGATTTTGGGTGGTCAACACGAAGCTACGTTTTAAATTTCAGCGCTCTAGCTCTTCAACTAACATGATTTCTGGCATATCGGAAAATGCATTTTCCGATTTGCCACGCCCCTAGTGGGCGGATCTGGAAAATTTTAACACTTTATAAATCGGAGATATACACGAGTATGTGTTCCAAATTTCAAGTCTCTAGCTCTAATAGCGCCGAAATAGATTGCGTTCATACGGACATACCGACAGACGGACGGACAGCAAGACTTCGTGAATTCGTATAAAAATATTAAATAATATTGCATTTTCCCAATACAGATGGTTATTCAAGAATTAATTGATAAATTCTGCTACTATATGCTGGAAACCCTAAAAACTAATAGATTTTTGTTATTTTGATGCTCTAATAATACAAAAAATTTAAATAATTTTGCATTCTCCTAATAAAGATGGTTATTCAAGAATTAATTGATGAATTCTGCTACTATATGCTGGAAACCCTAAAAACTAATAGATTTTTGTTTTATTTGATGCTTTAATAATAAACAAGTAAGAACGTTGCAGTTGGGCGTTACCAACTGCGGAATACTCATTCACATTCCGGCTCTAGCATGTACAATTTTCAATATGACACGACACAAAAAGTGGCCTACAAATTATTTTTATACCCTGAACCCATTGAAAATGTGAAATCAGGGTTTAATGTTTTTGTTAAAATGTATGTAACAGGTAGAAGGAGGCGTGGCAGACTCCATAAAGTATATATATTCTTGATCAGGACGACGAGCTGAGTCGATGTCCGTCTGTCCGTGATACTAGAGACATGTACTTTGGCAAATTCATGCATTTCAATTTTATAATCACGATATAAAAGTTTCATGAAAATAGTCCATCAACAAGAAAAGTTATTAAACAATTAAGTTCCCATAGTAAGCCCACGCTGCAGTTAATGCGTGTTTATGCGTGCGTGCCTCTGTGTTTGTGTTTCTTTTGAAGCAGAAAAAAGCGAAGAATTCTTGAAATATCAGTTCCTGGAAGGGATCAGGGGATTTCGTAGTCGAGCAGTCTACAGACAAAAGCGCGCCTTCTAGCCTATTCTAGGAATTGCGATTGATTTCTGAATTTTTCAGTCGTTATTTTAGTTTTGTGAGATGACGCTCTAGCACTGAAGTTATATATATAATTTTTTGCTACTAGATAACCAATCGGAGCAGTGGTGCCGATGGTTGAGGTCACGCAAGTCGTGTTAGGTATCTAGGTATCGTGGGTTCAAGACCTATTCGATCACATTTTCTTTTTCATAAATTCGATATTTTATTGGGAGGGTGCGAGCTTGAATGAATAGCACTTAATATTTTTCATTTTCTTAGTCGAAAATTGTTATAAGTTTAAATTTGTTTCTTTTTACATAGATAGCTCTCAAATGCTTATACGTAGATATATACATACATACATATATACATACGTATATAAAATACGTACATATACAAAAAAGTCTGCCTACACAATTTCAGCACGTGCTCATTGGTATGTGTTTATGTATGTACATATAATGCGCACTCTAGCATTTTCTAAGAATCTCAATTGCGATTGATTTGTCTTTGCATTGTTTTTGAATTCGCAACCTACGAATAATGTCATTTCGTTTTAATTATCATTATTGCATTATTGCGAGTGCCGCGGTGGCGCTGTAGGCAAAGGCGCGGAATGCTCTTATTATAGCTATTTTGTTGAGGTGCGAGTTCAAATCCCGCGGAAAACTTTTTTAAAAATTGAAATTTTATGTTATTATCATTTCGTTTATATTTTTTCAATTTCATAAAAATGTTTCCTTCCGTCTTATGAATATATATTTATGTATACATGTATACATTTCTTAGTTGGCTGCTACAAATGCCGATTCGCCACGCCTCTAGTGGGCGTTGTTGTGGTTGTGCTTCGAACCCCGGGGAAAACTTTTAATTTTTTTAAGATTTATAATTTAATTTTTATTTTTTAAATTCCACAAAAATGTTTTCTTCCGTGCTATCATTGCCTATTAAGTCTATTTATATATATAGATGGCTCACGCATATAACTGTCGCAATTTGACACTAGAAATGGTGATTGCCACGCCCCTAGTGGACGTAGAAACCTCTTTTTTGGCCCGTTCTTAGAACAAGCTAATGGTAACCCAACTGCAAAATTTGAATGCTTACGCTCAAAAAATGTGAAAATTACAGGGTATTTTTTGATATGCCACGCCCCTAAAAAGGCGTAATAACTATTTTTGGGCCATCGATAGAGAAGGCTACCTAATAACTAATTATGCAAATTTGAAGCTTCTAGCTCTATAACTGTAGGAGATATAAACTTTTGCGGTTTGCCACGCCCCCTGTGGGCGGAGATATATCCACTATAGCTTTTTGGTCTTGGGTGATCAACCCGAGTATATATACCAAATTTCAGGTCTCTAGCATCAATAGTGCCCCAAATATACCAGAATTTGAAAAATCACTATATCTTCAGATCCGATTTGCCACGCCCCTAGTGGGCGTAGACATATAGTTTTTTAACCAATCTTTATAGAATTGTAGCATTAGCACACATGCAAAATTTGAATGTTCTAGCTTTAAAACTCTAGGAGATACAGTTTTACCCGATTTGCCACGCCCCCAATGGGCGTAGATATATCCGCCATAGCTTTTGATTTTGGGTGGTCAACACGAAGCTACGTTTTAAATTTCAGCGCTCTAGCTCTTCAACTAACATGATTTCTGGCATATCGGAAAATGCATTTTCCGATTTGCCACGCCCCTAGTGGGCGGATCTGGAAAATTTTAACACTTTATAAATCGGAGATATACACGAGTATGTGTTCCAAATTTCAAGTCTCTAGCTCTAATAGCGCCGAAATAGATTGCGTTCATACGGACAGACCGACAGACGGACGGACAGCAAGACTTCGTGAATTCGTATAAAAATATTAAATAATATTGCATTTTCCCAATACAGATGGTTATTCAAGAATTAATTGATAAATTCTGCTACTATATGCTGGAAACCCTAAAAACTAATAGATTTTTGTTTATATTTGATGCTTTAATAATACAAAAAATTTAAACAATTTTGCATTCTCAAAAAGAAAAAAAAAAAAAAAAACAAGGAAACCCAAAAAAAAAAAAAATTTTGTTTAATTTGATCTTTAATAATAAACAATAAGAACGTTGCAGTTGGGCGTTACCAACTGCGGAATACTCATTCACATTCCGGCTCTAGCATGTACAATTTTCAATATGACACGACACAAAAAGTGGCCTACAAATTATTTTTATACCCTGAACCCATTGAAAATGTGAAATCAGGGTATAATGTTTTTGTTAAAATGTATGTAACAGGTAGAAGGAGGCGTGGCAGACTCCATAAAGTATATATATTCTTGATCAGGACGACGAGCTGAGTCGATTTAGCCATGCCCGTCTGTCCGTGATACTAGAGACATGTACTTTGGCAAATTCATGCATTTCAATTTTATAATCACGATATAAAAGTTTCATGAAAATAGTCCATCAACAAGAAAAGTTATTAAACAATTAAGTTCCCATAGTAAGCCCACGCTGCAGTTAATGCGTGTTTATGCGTGCGTGCCTCTGTGTTTGTGTTTCTTTTGAAGCAGAAAAAAGCGAAGAATTCTTGAAATATCAGTTCCTGGAAGGGATCAGGGGATTTCGTAGTCGAGCAGTCTACAGACAAAAGCGCGCCTTCTAGCCTATTCTAGGAATTGCGATTGATTTCTGAATTTTTCAGTCGTTATTTTAGTTTTGTGAGATGACGCTCTAGCACTGAAGTTATATATATAATTTTTTGCTACTAGATATCCAATCGGAGCAGTGGTGCCGATGGTTGAGGTCACGCAAGTCGTGTTAGGTATCGTGGGTTCAAGACTTATTCGATCACATTTTCTTTTTCATAAATTCGATATTTTATTGGGAGGGTGCGAGCTTGAATGAATAGCACTTAATATTTTTCATTTTCTTAGTCGAAAATTGTTATAAGTTTAAATTTGTTTCTTTTTACATAGATAGCTCTCAAATGCTTATACGTAGATATATACATACATACATATATACATACGTATATAAAATACGTACATATACAAAAAAGTCTGCCTACACAATTTCAGCACGTGCTCATTGGTATGTGTTTATGTATGTACATATAATGCGCACTCTAGCATTTTCTAAGAATCTCAATTGCGATTGATTTGTCTTTGCATTGTTTTTGAATTCGCAGCCGCTACTTTGGTTTTTCTTTGCTATATGGCAACCTACGAATAATGTCATTTCGTTTTAATTATCATTATTGCATTATTGCGAGTGCCGCGGTGGCGCTGTAGGCAAAGGCGCGGAATGCTCTTATTATAGCTATTTTGTTGAGGTGCGAGTTCAAATCCCGCGGAAAACTTTTTTAAAAATTGAAATTTTATGTTATTATCATTTCGTTTATATTTTTTTTCAATTTCATAAAAATGTTTCCTTCCGTCTTATGAATATCTACAAAGCTTATTTATATATATAAGTGACGCACGCATACATGTATACATTTCTTAGTTGGCTGCTACAAATGCCGATTCGCCACGCCTCTAGTGGGCGTTGTTGTGGTTGTGCTTCGAACCCCGGGGAAAACTTTTAATTTTTTTAAGATTTATAATTTAATTTTTATTTTTTAAATTCCACAAAAATGTTTTCTTCCGTGCTATCAATGCCTATTAAGTCTATTTATATATATAGATGGCTCACGCATATAAATGTCGCAATTTGACACTAGAAATGGCGATTGCCACGCCCCTAGTGGACGTAGAAACCTCTTTTTTGGCCCGTTCTTAGAACAAGCTAATGGTAACCCAACTGCAAAATTTGAATGCTTACGCTCAAAAAATGTGAAAATTACAGGGTATTTTTTGATATGCCACGCCCCTAAAAAGGCGTAACAACTATTTTTGGGCCATCGATAGAGAAGGCTACCTAGTAACTTATTATCCAAATTTGAAGCTTCTAGCTCTATAACTGTAGGAGATATAAACTTTTGCGGTTTGCCACGCCCCCTGTGGGCGGAGATATATCCACTATAGCTTTTTGGTCTTGGGTGATCAACCCGAGTATATATACCAAATTTCAGGTCTCTAGCATCAATAGTGCCCCAAATATACCAGAATTTGAAAAATCACTATATCTTCAGATCCGATTTGCCACGCCCCTAGTGGGCGTAGACATATAGTTTTTTAACCAATCTTTATAGAATTGTAGCATTAGCACACATGCAAAATTTGAATGTTCTAGCTTTAAAACTCTAGGAGATACAGTTTTACCCGATTTGCCACGCCCCCAATGGGCGTAGATATATCCGCCATAGCTTTTGATTTTGGGTGGTCAACACGAAGCTACGTTCTAAATTTCAGCGCTCTAGCTCTTCAACTAACATGATTTCTGGCATATCGGAAAATGCATTTTCCGATTTGCCACGCCCCTAGTGGGCGGATCTGGAAAATTTTAACACTTTATAAATCGGAGATATACACGAGTATGTGTTCCAAATTTCAAGTCTCTAGCTCTAATAGCGCCGAAATAGATTGCGTTCATACGGACAGACCGACAGACGGACGGACAGCAAGACTTCGTGAATTCGTATAAAAATATTAAATAATATTGCATTTTCCCAATACAGATGGTTATTCAAGAATTAATTGATAAATTCTGCTACTATATGCTGGAAACCCTAAAAACTAATAGATTTTTGTTATTTTGATGCTCTAATAATACAAAAAATTTAAATAATTTTGCATTCTCCTAATAAAGATGGTTATTCAAGAATTAATTGATGAATTCTGCTACTATATGCTGGAAACCCTAAAAACTAATAGATTTTTGTTTTATTTGATGCTTTAATAATAAACAAGTAAGAACGTTGCAGTTGGGCGTTACCAACTGCGGAATACTCATTCACATTCCGGCTCTAGCATGTACAATTTTCAATATGACACGACACAAAAAGTGGCCTACAAATTATTTTTATACCCTGAACCCATTGAAAATGTGAAATCAGGGTTTAATGTTTTTGTTAAAATGTATGTAACAGGTAGAAGGAGGCGTGGCAGACTCCATAAAGTATATATATTCTTGATCAGGACGACGAGCTGAGTCGATTTAGCCATGCCCGTCTGTCCGTGATACTAGAGACATGTACTTTGGCAAATTCATGCATTTCAATTTTATAATCACGATATAAAAGTTTCATGAAAATAGTCCATCAACAAGAAAAGTTATTAAACAATTAAGTTCCCATAGTAAGCCCACGCTGCAGTTAATGCGTGTTTATGCGTGCGTGCCTCTGTGTTTGTGTTTCTTTTGAAGCAGAAAAAAGCGAAGAATTCTTGAAATATCAGTTCCTGGAAGGGATCAGGGGATTTCGTAGTCGAGCAGTCTACAGACAAAAGCGCGCCTTCTAGCCTATTCTAGGAATTGCGATTGATTTCTGAATTTTTCAGTCGTTATTTTAGTTTTGTGAGATGACGCTCTAGCACTGAAGTTATATATATAATTTTTTGCTACTAGATATCCAATCGGAGCAGTGGTGCCGATGGTTGAGGTCACGCAAGTCGTGTTAGGTATCGTGGGTTCAAGACCTATTCGATCACATTTTCTTTTTCATAAATTCGATATTTTATTGGGAGGGTGCGAGCTTGAATGAATAGCACTTAATATTTTTCATTTTCTTAGTCGAAAATTGTTATAAGTTTAAATTTGTTTCTTTTTACATAGATAGCTCTCAAATGCTTATACGTAGATATATACATACATACATATATACATACGTATATAAAATACGTACATATACAAAAAAGTCTGCCTACACAATTTCAGCACGTGCTCATTGGTATGTGTTTATGTATGTACATAAAATGCGCACTCTAGCATTTTCTAAGAATCTCAATTGCGATTGATTTGTCTTTGCATTGTTTTTGAATTCGCAGCCGCTACTTTGGTTTTTCTTTGCTATATGGCAACCTACGAATAATGTCATTTCGTTTTAATTATCATTATTGCATTATTGCGAGTGCCGCGGTGGCGCTGTAGGCAAAGGCGCGGAATGCTCTTATTATAGCTATTTTGTTGAGGTGCGAGTTCAAATCCCGCGGAAAACTTTTTTAAAAATTGAAATTTTATGTTATTATCATTTCGTTTATATTTTTTTTTCAATTTCATAAAAATGTTTCCTTCCGTCTTATGAATATCTACAAAGCTTATTTATATATATAAGTGACGCACGCATACATGTATACATTTCTTAGTTGGCTGCTACAAATGCCGATTCGCCACGCCTCTAGTGGGCGTTGTTGTGGTTGTGCTTCGAACCCCGGGGAAAACTTTTAATTTTTTTAAGATTTATAATTTAATTTTTATTTTTTAAATTCCACAAAAATGTTTTCTTCCGTGCTATCAATGCCTATTAAGTCTATTTATATATATAGATGGCTCACGCATATAAATGTCGCAATTTGACACTAGAAATGGCGATTGCCACGCCCCTAGTGGACGTAGAAACCTCTTTTTTGGCCCGTTCTTAGAACAAGCTAATGGTAACCCAACTGCAAAATTTGAATGCTTACGCTCAAAAAATGTGAAAATTACAGGGTATTTTTTGATATGCCACGCCCCTAAAAAGGCGTAACAACTATTTTTGGGCCATCGATAGAGAAGGCTACCAGTAACTTATTATCCAAATTTGAAGCTTCTAGCTCTATAACTGTAGGAGATATAAACTTTTGCGGTTTGCCACGCCCCCTGTGGGCGGAGATATATCCACTATAGCTTTTTGGTCTTGGGTGATCAACCCGAGTATATATACCAAATTTCAGGTCTCTAGCATCAATAGTGCCCCAAATATACCAGAATTTGAAAAATCACTATATCTTCAGATCCGATTTGCCACGCCCCTAGTGGGCGTAGACATATAGTTTTTTAACCAATCTTTATAGAATTGTAGCATTAGCACACATGCAAAATTTGAATGTTCTAGCTTTAAAACTCTAGGAGATACAGTTTTACCCGATTTGCCACGCCCCCAATGGGCGTAGATATATCCGCCATAGCTTTTGATTTTGGGTGGTCAACACGAAGCTACGTTCTAAATTTCAGCGCTCTAGCTCTTCAACTAACATGATTTCTGGCATATCGGAAAATGCATTTTCCGATTTGCCACGCCCCTAGTGGGCGGATCTGGAAAATTTTAACACTTTATAAATCGGAGATATACACGAGTATGTGTTCCAAATTTCAAGTCTCTAGCTCTAATAGCGCCGAAATAGATTGCGTTCATACGGACAGACCGACAGACGGACGGACAGCAAGACTTCGTGAATTCGTATAAAAATATTAAATAATATTGCATTTTCCCAATACAGATGGTTATTCAAGAATTAATTGATAAATTCTGCTACTATATGCTGGAAACCCTAAAAACTAATAGATTTTTGTTATTTTGATGCTCTAATAATACAAAAAATTTAAATAATTTTGCATTCTCCTAATAAAGATGGTTATTCAAGAATTAATTGATGAATTCTGCTACTATATGCTGGAAACCCTAAAAACTAATAGATTTTTGTTTTATTTGATGCTTTAATAATAAACAAGTAAGAACGTTGCAGTTGGGCGTTACCAACTGCGGAATACTCATTCACATTCCGGCTCTAGCATGTACAATTTTCAATATGACACGACACAAAAAGTGGCCTACAAATTATTTTTATACCCTGAACCCATTGAAAATGTGAAATCAGGGTATAATGTTTTTGTTAAAATGTATGTAACAGGTAGAAGGAGGCGTGGCAGACTCCATAAAGTATATATATTCTTGATCAGGACGACGAGCTGAGTCGATGTAGCCATGCCCGTCTGTCCGTGATACTAGAGACATGTACTTTGGCAAATTCATGCATTTCAATTTTATAATCACGATATAAAAGTTTCATGAAAATAGTCCATCAACAAGAAAAGTTATTAAACAATTAAGTTCCCATAGTAAGCCCACGCTGCAGTTAATGCGTGTTTATGCGTGCGTGCCTCTGTGTTTGTGTTTCTTTTGAAGCAGAAAAAAGCGAAGAATTCTTGAAATATCAGTTCCTGGAAGGGATCAGGGGATTTCGTAGTCGAGCAGTCTACAGACAAAAGCGCGCCTTCTAGCCTATTCTAGGAATTGCGATTGATTTCTGAATTTTTCAGTCGTTATTTTAGTTTTGTGAGATGACGCTCTAGCACTGAAGTTATATATATAATTTTTTGCTACTAGATATCCAATCGGAGCAGTGGTGCCGATGGTTGAGGTCACGCAAGTCGTGTTAGGTATCTAGTATCTGGGTTCAAGACTTATTCGATCACATTTTCTTTTTCATAAATTCGATATTTTATTGGGAGGGTGCGAGCTTGAATGAATAGCACTTAATATTTTTCATTTTCTTAGTCGAAAATTGTTATAAGTTTAAATTTGTTTCTTTTTACATAGATAGCTCTCAAATGCTTATACGTAGATATATACATACATACATATATACATACGTATATAAAATACGTACATATACAAAAAAGTCTGCCTACACAATTTCAGCACGTGCTCATTGGTATGTGTTTATGTATGTACATAAAATGCGCACTCTAGCATTTTCTAAGAATCTCAATTGCGATTGATTTGTCTTTGCATTGTTTTTGAATTCGCAGCCGCTACTTTGGTTTTTCTTTGCTATATGGCAACCTACGAATAATGTCATTTCGTTTTAATTATCATTATTGCATTATTGCGAGTGCCGCGGTGGCGCTGTAGGCAAAGGCGCGGAATGCTCTTATTATAGCTATTTTGTTGAGGTGCGAGTTCAAATCCCGCGGAAAACTTTTTTAAAAATTGAAATTTTATGTTATTATCATTTCGTTTATATTTTTTTCAATTTCATAAAAATGTTTCCTTCCGTCTTATGAATATCTACAAAGCTTATTTATATATATAAGTGACGCACGCATACATGTATACATTTCTTAGTTGGCTGCTACAAATGCCGATTCGCCACGCCTCTAGTGGGCGTTGTTGTGGTTGTGCTTCGAACCCCGGGGAAAACTTTTAATTTTTTTAAGATTTATAATTTAATTTTTATTTTTTAAATTCCACAAAAATGTTTTCTTCCGTGCTATCAATGCCTATTAAGTCTATTTATATATATAGATGGCTCACGCATATAAATGTCGCAATTTGACACTAGAAATGGCGATTGCCACGCCCCTAGTGGACGTAGAAACCTCTTTTTTGGCCCGTTCTTAGAACAAGCTAATGGTAACCCAACTGCAAAATTTGAATGCTTACGCTCAAAAAATGTGAAAATTACAGGGTATTTTTTGATATGCCACGCCCCTAAAAAGGCGTAACAACTATTTTTGGGCCATCGATAGAGAAGGCTACCAGTAACTTATTATCCAAATTTGAAGCTTCTAGCTCTATAACTGTAGGAGATATAAACTTTTGCGGTTTGCCACGCCCCCTGTGGGCGGAGATATATCCACTATAGCTTTTTGGTCTTGGGTGATCAACCCGAGTATATATACCAAATTTCAGGTCTCTAGCATCAATAGTGCCCCAAATATACCAGAATTTGAAAAATCACTATATCTTCAGATCCGATTTGCCACGCCCCTAGTGGGCGTAGACATATAGTTTTTTAACCAATCTTTATAGAATTGTAGCATTAGCACACATGCAAAATTTGAATGTTCTAGCTTTAAAACTCTAGGAGATACAGTTTTACCCGATTTGCCACGCCCCCAATGGGCGTAGATATATCCGCCATAGCTTTTGATTTTGGGTGGTCAACACGAAGCTACGTTCTAAATTTCAGCGCTCTAGCTCTTCAACTAACATGATTTCTGGCATATCGGAAAATGCATTTTCCGATTTGCCACGCCCCTAGTGGGCGGATCTGGAAAATTTTAACACTTTATAAATCGGAGATATACACGAGTATGTGTTCCAAATTTCAAGTCTCTAGCTCTAATAGCGCCGAAATAGATTGCGTTCATACGGACAGACCGACAGACGGACGGACAGCAAGACTTCGTGAATTCGTATAAAAATATTAAATAATATTGCATTTTCCCAATACAGATGGTTATTCAAGAATTAATTGATAAATTCTGCTACTATATGCTGGAAACCCTAAAAACTAATAGATTTTTGTTATTTTGATGCTCTAATAATACAAAAAATTTAAATAATTTTGCATTCTCCTAATAAAGATGGTTATTCAAGAATTAATTGATGAATTCTGCTACTATATGCTGGAAACCCTAAAAACTAATAGATTTTTGTTTTATTTGATGCTTTAATAATAAACAAGTAAGAACGTTGCAGTTGGGCGTTACCAACTGCGGAATACTCATTCACATTCCGGCTCTAGCATGTACAATTTTCAATATGACACGACACAAAAAGTGGCCTACAAATTATTTTTATACCCTGAACCCATTGAAAATGTGAAATCAGGGTATAATGTTTTTGTTAAAATGTATGTAACAGGTAGAAGGAGGCGTGGCAGACTCCATAAAGTATATAAATTCTTGATCAGGACGACGAGCTGAGTCGATGTAGCCATGCCCGTCTGTCCGTGATACTAGAGACATGTACTTTGGCAAATTCATGCATTTCAATTTTATAATCACGATATAAAAGTTTCATGAAAATAGTCCATCAACAAGAAAAGTTATTAAACAATTAAGTTCCCATAGTAAGCCCACGCTGCAGTTAATGCGTGTTTATGCGTGCGTGCCTCTGTGTTTGTGTTTCTTTTGAAGCAGAAAAAAGCGAAGAATTCTTGAAATATCAGTTCCTGGAAGGGATCAGGGGATTTCGTAGTCGAGCAGTCTACAGACAAAAGCGCGCCTTCTAGCCTATTCTAGGAATTGCGATTGATTTCTGAATTTTTCAGTCGTTATTTTAGTTTTGTGAGATGACGCTCTAGCACTGAAGTTATATATATAATTTTTTGCTACTAGATATCCAATCGGAGCAGTGGTGCCGATGGTTGAGGTCACGCAAGTCGTGTTAGGTATCGTGGGTTCAAGACTTATTCGATCACATTTTCTTTTTCATAAATTCGATATTTTATTGGGAGGGTGCGAGCTTGAATGAATAGCACTTAATATTTTTCATTTTCTTAGTCGAAAATTGTTATAAGTTTAAATTTGTTTCTTTTTACATAGATAGCTCTCAAATGCTTATACGTAGATATATACATACATACATATATACATACGTATATAAAATACGTACATATACAAAAAAGTCTGCCTACACAATTTCAGCACGTGCTCATTGGTATGTGTTTATGTATGTACATATAATGCGCACTCTAGCATTTTCTAAGAATCTCAATTGCGATTGATTTGTCTTTGCATTGTTTTTGAATTCGCAGCCGCTACTTTGGTTTTTCTTTGCTATATGGCAACCTACGAATAATGTCATTTCGTTTTAATTATCATTATTGCATTATTGCGAGTGCCGCGGTGGCGCTGTAGGCAAAGGCGCGGAATGCTCTTATTATAGCTATTTTGTTGAGGTGCGAGTTCAAATCCCGCGGAAAACTTTTTTAAAAATTGAAATTTTATGTTATTATCATTTCGTTTATATTTTTTTCAATTTCATAAAAATGTTTCCTTCCGTCTTATGAATATCTACAAAGCTTATTTATATATATAAGTGACGCACGCATACATGTATACATTTCTTAGTTGGCTGCTACAAATGCCGATTCGCCACGCCTCTAGTGGGCGTTGTTGTGGTTGTGCTTCGAACCCCGGGGAAAACTTTTAATTTTTTTAAGATTTATAATTTAATTTTTATTTTTTAAATTCCACAAAAATGTTTTCTTCCGTGCTATCAATGCCTATTAAGTCTATTTATATATATAGATGGCTCACGCATATAAATGTCGCAATTTGACACTAGAAATGGCGATTGCCACGCCCCTAGTGGACGTAGAAACCTCTTTTTTGGCCCGTTCTTAGAACAAGCTAATGGTAACCCAACTGCAAAATTTGAATGCTTACGCTCAAAAAATGTGAAAATTACAGGGTATTTTTTGATATGCCACGCCCCTAAAAAGGCGTAACAACTATTTTTGGGCCATCGATAGAGAAGGCTACCAGTAACTTATTATCCAAATTTGAAGCTTCTAGCTCTATAACTGTAGGAGATATAAACTTTTGCGGTTTGCCACGCCCCCTGTGGGCGGAGATATATCCACTATAGCTTTTTGGTCTTGGGTGATCAACCCGAGTATATATACCAAATTTCAGGTCTCTAGCATCAATAGTGCCCCAAATATACCAGAATTTGAAAAATCACTATATCTTCAGATCCGATTTGCCACGCCCCTAGTGGGCGTAGACATATAGTTTTTTAACCAATCTTTATAGAATTGTAGCATTAGCACACATGCAAAATTTGAATGTTCTAGCTTTAAAACTCTAGGAGATACAGTTTTACCCGATTTGCCACGCCCCCAATGGGCGTAGATATATCCGCCATAGCTTTTGATTTTGGGTGGTCAACACGAAGCTACGTTCTAAATTTCAGCGCTCTAGCTCTTCAACTAACATGATTTCTGGCATATCGGAAAATGCATTTTCCGATTTGCCACGCCCCTAGTGGGCGGATCTGGAAAATTTTAACACTTTATAAATCGGAGATATACACGAGTATGTGTTCCAAATTTCAAGTCTCTAGCTCTAATAGCGCCGAAATAGATTGCGTTCATACGGACATACCGACAGACGGACGGACAGCAAGACTTCGTGAATTCGTATAAAAATATTAAATAATATTGCATTTTCCCAATACAGATGGTTATTCAAGAATTAATTGATAAATTCTGCTACTATATGCTGGAAACCCTAAAAACTAATAGATTTTTGTTATTTTGATGCTCTAATAATACAAAAAATTTAAATAATTTTGCATTCTCCTAATAAAGATGGTTATTCAAGAATTAATTGATGAATTCTGCTACTATATGCTGGAAACCCTAAAAACTAATAGATTTTTGTTTTATTTGATGCTTTAATAATAAACAAGTAAGAACGTTGCAGTTGGGCGTTACCAACTGCGGAATACTCATTCACATTCCGGCTCTAGCATGTACAATTTTCAATATGACACGACACAAAAAGTGGCCTACAAATTATTTTTATACCCTGAACCCATTGAAAATGTGAAATCAGGGTATAATGTTTTTGTTAAAATGTATGTAACAGGTAGAAGGAGGCGTGGCAGACTACATAAAGTATATAAATTCTTGATCAGGGCGACGAGCTGAGTCGATGTCCGTCTGTCCGTGATACTAGAGACATGTACTTTGGCAAATTCATGCATTTCAATTTTATAATCACGATATAAAAGTTTCATGAAAATAGTCCATCAACAAGAAAAGTTATTAAACAATTAAGTTCCCATAGTAAGCCCACGCTGCAGTTAATGCGTGTTTATGCGTGCGTGCCTCTGTGTTTGTGTTTCTTTTGAAGCAGAAAAAAGCGAAGAATTCTTGAAATATCAGTTCCTGGAAGGGATCAGGGGATTTCGTAGTCGAGCAGTCTACAGACAAAAGCGCGCCTTCTAGCCTATTCTAGGAATTGCGATTGATTTGTGAATTTTTCAGTCGTTATTTTAGTTTTGTGAGATGACGCTCTAGCACTGAAGTTATATATATAATTTTTTTAGGTTGTGATACAGAAGATGTATCGTTTGCCAGAATGATATTGAATTGAGATTGTGGTAGGAACGGGAAAAAGAAAGGAAAAGATTTATCAATTTAAAATGGAACAGGAGATGTAATGTGATAGAAAAAAGAAGTGGTTGTATATAAAATGGGGCCTAACCACCCCGTAGTCAGCCTTCTTCGGTAATAAAATGTATGACGGATACTCATATCACAGAACGCGTTTTTTTAATATTTTAGTACCGAATATGGAGTTAAGGAGTTTATCATATAAATACAAAATAGTATTTATTATCTTTTTTTTTTTAGAGTATAAATTTATTGTGGGAAAAAAGTTTTTTTAAAATCGAAAATATCGATATATCGATATTTTTAAAGTTGAATATCAAATATCATTTTGATATTTTTTCAAAACTTAAAATATCATCGATAGATATTTTAAAAATTTTCGACAACCTAAATTTTTTGCTACTAGATATCCAACCGGAGCGGTGATGCCGATGGTTGAGATCACGCAAGTCGTGTTAGGTATCGTGGGTTCAAGACTTATTCGATCACATTTTCTTTTTCATAAATTCGATATTTTATTGGGAGGGTGCGAGCTTGAATGAATAGCACTTAATATTTTTCATTTTCTTAGTCGAAAATTGTTATAAGTTTAAATTTGTTTCTTTTTACATAGATAGCTCTCAAATGCTTATACGTAGATATATACATACATACATATATACATACGTATATAAAATACGTACATATACAAAAAAGTCTGCCTACACAATTTCAGCACGTGCTCATTGGTATGTGTTTATGTATGTACATATAATGCGCACTCTAGCATTTTCTAAGAATCTCAATTGCGATTGATTTGTCTTTGCATTGTTTTTGAATTCCCAGCCGCTACTTTGGGTTTTCTTTGCTATATGGCAACCTACGAATAATGTCATTTCGTTTTAATTATCATTATTGCATTATTGCGAGTGCCGCGGTGGCGCTGTAGGCAAAGGCGCGGAATGCTCTTATTTGAGCTATTTTGTTGAGGTGCGCGTTCAAATCCCGCGGAAAACTTTTTTAAAAATTGAAATTTTATGTTATTATCATTTCGTTTATATTTTTTCAATTTCATAAAAATGTTTCCTTCCGTCTTATGAATATCTACAAAGCTTATTTATATATATAAGTGACGCACGCATACATGTATACATTTCTTAGTTGGCTGCTACAAATGCCGATTCGCCACGCCTCTAGTGGGCGTTGTTGTGGTAGTGCTTCGAACCCCGGGGAAAACTTTTAATTTTTTTAAGATTTATAATTTAATTTTTATTTTTTGAATTCCACAAAAATGTTTTCTTCCGTGCTATCAATGCCTATTAAGTCTATTTATATATATAGATGGCTCACGCATATAAATGTCGCAATTTGACACTAGAAATGGCGATTGCCACGCCCCTAGTGGACGTAGAAACCTATTTTTGGCCAGTTCTTAGAACAAGCTAATGGTAACCCAACTGCAAAATTTGAATGCTTACGCTCAAAAAATGTGAAAATTACAGGGTATTTTTTGATTTGCCACGCCCCTAAAAAGGCGTAACGACTATTTTTGGGCCATCGATAAAGAAGGATACCAGTAACTTATTATTCAAATTTGAAGCTTCTAGCTCTATAACTGTAGGAGATATCAACTTTTGCGGTTTGCCACGCCCCCTGTGGGCGGAGATATATCCACTATAGCTTTTTGGTCTTGGATGATCAACCCGAGTATATATACAAAATTTCAGGTCTCTAGCATCAATAGTGCCCCAAATATACCAGAATTTGAAAAATCACTATATCTTCAGATCGGATTTGCCACGCCCCTAGTGGGCGTAGACATATAATTTTTTAACCAATCTTTATAGAATTGTAGCATTAGCACACATGCAAAATTTGAATGTTCTAGCTTTAAAACTCTAGGAGATACAGTTTTACCCGATTTGCTACGCCCCCAATGGGCGTAGATATATCCGCCATAGCTTTTGATTTTGGGTGGTCAACACGAAGCCACGTTCTAAATTTCAGCGCTCTAGCTCTTCAACTAACATGATTTCTGGCATATCGGAAAATGCATTTTCCGATTTGCCACGCCCCTAGTGGGCGGATCTGGAAAATTTTAACACTTTATAAATCGGAGATATACACGAGTATGTGTTCCAAATTTCAAGTCTCTAGCTCTAATAGCGCCGAAATAGATTGCGTTCATACGGACAGACGGACAGACGGACGGACAGCAAGACTTCGTGAATTCGTATAAAAATATTAAATAATATTGCATTTTCCCAATACAGATGGTTATTCAAGAATTAATTGATAAATTCTGCTACTATATGCTGGAAACCCTAAAAACTAATAGATTTTTGTTATTTTGATGCTCTAATAATACAAAAAATTTAAATAATTTTGCATTCTCCTAATAAAGATGGTTATTCAAGAATTAATTGATGAATTCTGCTACTATATGCTGGAAACCCTAAAAACTAATAGATTTTTGTTTTATTTGATGCTTTAATAATAAACAAGTAAGAACGTTGCAGTTGGGCGTTACCAACTGCGGAATACTCATTCACATTCCGGCTCTAGCATGTACAATTTTCAATATGACACGACACAAAAAGTGGCCTACAAATTATTTTTATACCCTGAACCCATTGAAAATGTGAAATCAGGGTATAATGTTTTTGTTGAAATGTATGTAACAGGTAGAAGGAGGCGTGGCAGACTACATAAAGTATATAAATTCTTGATCAGGGCGACGAGCTGAGTCGATTTAGCCATGCCCGTCTGTCCGTGATACTAGAGACATGTACTTTGCAAATTCATGCATTTCAATTTTATAATCACGATATAAGAGTTTCATGAAAATAGTCCATCAACAAGAAAAGTTATTAAACAATTAAGTTCCCATAGTAAGCCCACGCTGCAGTTAATGAGTGTTTATGCGTGCGTGCCTCTGTGTTTGTGTTTCTTTTGAAGCAGAAAAAAGCGAAGAATTCTTGAAATATCAGTTCCTGGAAGGGTTCAGGGGATTTCGTAGTCGAGCAGTCTACAGACAAAAGCGCGCCTTCTAGCCTATTCTAGGAATTGCGATTGATTTGTGAATTTTTCAGTCGTTATTTTAGTTTTGTGAGATGACGCTGTAGCACTGAAGTTATATATATAATTTTTTTAGGGTTGTCGAAAATATATCGATATATCAATATATCGATATTTTTTTGTTTAAAAAATATATTTATATCGTAATATTTTTTTTTGCCAAATATCGAATATTTTTTGCGATATTTTGATATTTTTGAATTGGTTACTCTTGTGGTAAGTGAACCAAGTGCAAAGGTAAAATATTGAATATGGTGAAAACGATTTATTCAGACTTTAAAAATGGAACAGGCAGATGTAATTTGTGACTTAAAGTAATAACAAGTAAGGAAGCTATAGTCGAGAGTGCTCGACAAGAAGATACCCTGATCCCTACAAAGAGCTGATATTCTTGGGCTGCGCTGCAGTGTGGGCAATACTATGAGAATTTTTGTTGCTAAATAATTTCTCCTGTAGTAGGACTATCTTCATGAAACTTTCAGAACGTGATCACAATGTGAAAATGTGTGTACATTCCAAAGCACAAGTCTCTAGTACTTAAAATACGTTTTTTGCAAATTGTGGGCGAAGGGGGCGTGGTATCCAAAATCTGTAAATGACAAAATCTGCGTATTGATCAGATGAATATTGAAATCTGAAGTCTCCAGGTCTAAAAGTATTGAAATTACGGTGAATAAACAAAATCAATTTATCGATTATTCGCGATAAAAAAGTAATCGGACGAGTTATCGAAAAAAAAAGATAAACTTGTACTGCGTATGGTATACATGAGTATGCATACAAAATTTGAAGTCTCTAGTTCTTATATCTTCTGAGATCTAGGCGTTCATACGGACGGACGGACGGACGGACGGACGGACGGACAGACGGACAGGGCTATATCGACTCAGCTCGTCGCCCTGATCAAGAATATATATACTTTATGGGGTCTGCCACGCCTCCTTCTGCCTGTTACATACTTTTCACAAAACCATTATACCCTGATTTCCCATTTTTAATGGGATCAGGGTATAACAATACAACAATACAAAGCAGAAGTCACCGAGGAAGCATTTTATCAGCAGCAGCAGCTCTACTAACATAATTTAAGAACATGTAAGTAGGGTGTTCAAAAAAAAAAAAAAAAAAAACAAAAAACAAATTGTTAAAATCCAATCCAATTACAATTCAAACCTTTTAACATTGCTTAGTAATAAAAAACACAACACACACGTTATTTCCATGTTATGAGTGATAGTGAAATACAGGATTTAGTAACAAAATTTCAAAGTATAAATACAAGTGAAAAGTTAAAAATGGCTTTGTCTAACGAACAGTTAAGAGCAATCGTAGAAGGCGCAGTAACAAGCCCTTTAAGAACGCAAAAAGAGAACTTTGATCAGAGATTACAAAGATCGAACAACGTATTAGTTCTGTACAGGTTAGCACTCCTGAGGTAGAAACATTTAGAGAGGCCGAGATCAGGGCAAGCGTCATGTGCAACGAAACTCTTGATATCATGAAATCCCTTCCAGAATTTGAAGGAAAAAAAAATGAGATTTACGTATCATGGAGGAAAGCTGCGCATACCGCTTACAAAGTATATGAAAAATATGATGGTAACTCTAAACATTATCAGGCTTTAGGAATATTAAGAAACAAAATTAAAAACGCCGCCGATATGGTACTCTCTTCCTTTGACACTCCTCTCAATTTTAGGGCCATTATAAATCGGTTAGATTTTACATACGCAGACAAACGAGCGATATATCTTATTGAACAAGAGCTGTCAACACTCCGTCAAGGAAATTTGACACTACTACAGTACTATGACGAAGTAGAGAAGAAACTGACTCTACTCATAAATAAGACAATCATGACCTACGACACCAACGTTGCTTCTTCGTTAAATGAGAAATACAGGGCAGACGCTCTACGAGTATTCATCTCGGGTACCAGGAAAGGTTTAAATGATGTCCTATTCTCAGCTAGACCTACTGATCTTCCCTCAGCACTAGCATTAGCTCAAGAAGTCGAGTCTAATCATGATCGTTACATGTTTGCCACGAATTTTGCACGTAGTTTAGAAGACAAGGCTCAGAGAACCGAGCAAAAACAACAAGGCAGGGATAGGAATCTAACCCAAGACCCAAAATACAACCAGCCAGGGAAAAGCCCATATTATAGGAAACAAGAATTCTCACCACGACGAGAACAAGTTGAGCCAATGGACGTTGACACATCCTCTCGCTTTGGACAGACGACTCAATACCAACATAATACGGCTCCCTCAAAACAAACTCAGTGGCCGACTCAACAACAAAACGCAAAATACGAAAATTACAATTATCAGGGACAAGCAAGTAAGAGACCAAACAATAGTAGTGCACGACTCACAGGACCGAAACAGCAAAGAGTTAATCATTTAGAAACAGGAGATACAGAATATGAACAGGACAGTAGTGAATATCGGACTATCGCAGAAACTGAGGTAGAAGACATTGAGGACGAATATGACCAGGTGAATTTTTTAGACTTGGCTCCCTGCTACCGTTCTGACGCGCTATCACGGCATAATATTCATGCCTTGGAAGATGATGCAGAGTCAGACAGAGCTACAATGCACAGTGAAGTATCGCTCACGTACACCATAGAAACAACGGACAAACCAATCAACTGTTTCCAAAACCAAATTATAATTGAAGAAAATAAAGTAGCTTCTGATTGTACAGTCATCTTATTCGGTAAAAAAATCCGACATACAATTCACTTCTCAGACAGAGATTCGTTAATCGAAAGAGTTTACGATGTAGTCAAAAAAGACGTCGTTAATGCAATTCATTGCGAGTTACCGGTACTGGCATTCATACAATATAAATTAGTAGAAGCTTTCCCAACAACAATATTTCGATATACAAAACATATGGTAAATGACATTATTGACAAAAACGAACAAAAGAAAATAATTGTAGCAGAACATAATCGAGCCCATAGAGCAGCCCAAGAAAGTGTAAAACAGATTTTACAAGAATATTTCTTTCCAAAAATGACAAAACTAGCAAACGAAGTTGTTGCACATTGCAGAATCTGTAAAACAGCTAAGTACAACCGTCACCTACAAAAACCAATTGACACCTCTGTACAACAAAAACAAAATTGACGCAGACTTGGGGACAACGCTCTTAATAAAAGGGAGGGTGGTCCACAAGGACAGCCTAAGATAAACAAAACATTAAACTCCTTTTTTATCTTTTAAGATTTGGGCTACGGATTTTCAATATCTAAAATATTCAACTAATCTTATTCCATACTCAGCAATAGTAAAGGGCACAAAAGAGTTAAGAACAAGTAAGGAAGCTCTAGTCGAGACTGCTCGACTAGGAGATACCCTGATCCCTACAAAGAGCTGATATTCACGCACGCATAAGCACGCGCTCTGCTAACTGCGCAGTAAGCAGCGACTGCGCTTGGACTGCGCTGCAATGTGGGCAATATTATGAGAATTTTGTTGCTGAATAATTTCTCCTGTAGTAGGACTATCTTCATGAAACTTTAGAAAGTGATCACAATGTGCAAAGGTGTGTACATTTCAAAGCACAAGTCTCTAGTACTTAAAATACGTTTTTTTCAAATTGGGGGCGAAGGGGGCGTGGTATCCAAAATCTGTAAATGACGAAATCTGCGTATTGATCAGATGTATATACACACCAAATCTGAAGTCTCCAGGTCTAAAAGTATTGAAATTACGGTGAATAAACAAAATCAGTTTATCGATTATTCGCGATAAAAAAGTAATCGGATGAGTTATCGAAAAAAAAGATAAACTTGTACTGCGTATGGTATACATGAGTATGCATACAAAATTTGAAGTCTCTAGCTCTTATATCTTCTGAGATCTAGGCGTTCATAAGGACGAACGGACGGACGGACGGACGGACGGACGGACGGACAGACGGACAGGGCTATATCGACTCAGCTCGTCGCCCTGATCAAGAATATATATACTTTATGGGGTCTGCCACGCCTCCTTCTGCCTGTTACATACTTTTCACAAAACCATTATACCCTGATTTCCCATTTTTAATGGGATCAGGGTATAAAAATCACACATGAGACAGTTATTAGACACAGATATACAACATATAGAAACACTAATAGCCATAGTAAATATCCATCATAGACATGCTAGGAGCATTAATATGCTAGGCACCGTTCTTAATGTCGTAGCTGGCACACCAGACTCCGACGATTTCGAAAAGCTTAAATTTACACAGAAAGAACTTGTAGAATCAGAAAATAGGCAAGTAACAATAAACAAAAAATGCAGGAACAAATAAATAAACTAACCGACACAGTTAATCTCATAACAAAAACAAAGCAGATAGACACGGAACATTTATACGAAACATTACTCTCAAGAAACAGAATAATTATTTCAGAATTAGAAACCTTAATGCTATCAGTAACACTGGCAAAAGTTGGAATTGTAAACCCCTCCATGTTGGATTCTTCTGACCTAAAAAATATTGTTAATGAACACCCTATAAATATAACTATTACTGATCTAATGGAAGTATCTACATTTTGTAATAAGATACCCTAAGCCTAACGTAGTATGTAAGAAACTAACAATATACCCTGTTCAACATAATGGCATTATAATAAATTTCGCCGAAGACTACAATATAGCTGTCTGCGGCAACCATGTAATATCAATAGGAAATTGTAGTGCAGCCCTCACAACAACGTTCTGCAAGAAATTACCCTATACAACGTGCGCGCAACAACTGCACTCAGATGGCACTGCACATTGCTCAACTCGACCTAGCCATCTTGAGCCTCTAACCATCGTCGACGATGGCGTTATCATCATCAACGACGGAGCAGCTATAGTTGATGAGCAAATGGTGAAAGGGACATTCCTCCTTACCTTTGACAATGAGATAAAGGTAAACGACACCGTATATAGAAATCCTAAAAACTACGTGAGGAAATCCCCGAGACCAGCGGCATCCACGCTTCTAAATATAACGGGTCATCAGGAAATACCAAGCCTGCCGTACCTACAGAAGCTGAGCATAAGGAACCTCCGGGACATTGCCCAATTGGAAGAAGGACTGGTAAGAAGACCAATAATATCTGGACTAACCGTGGTCATCCTTCTACTTTCCTGCTACGCCCTAATGAAACTTTACCAAAGACATCGGAGGAACAAAAGTCAACGTGATCTTCAGGCGGTAATTAACAGTTTCAAGAACTCCGAGGACGTCATTCACCTAAGTGGGGGAGGAGTTAACACAACTGATCAGCAAAACGTAAATATTCAAGCTGACCATGCATTCCCAGCATAAATGCTTACGACACCAGCCGTCTCAAGCGGATATTGCACAACAGCGGCAGAAACGTACACGCGCAACACTGTTGCTTCTCAGCGATATATGATCCGTCGCACTATATGCAATGCCAGCGTTTTCAGGGCTTAGGGCTAGCTTCGATTATAAGAATTAATGTCACTTAGAGTTAGTTGATTTTTGGAAATAAAGAACGTCGGTCGTCGCCACGGAATTATCCAAGTCTTCTCATTTACTGCAACATCGTTGCTTATTAACAAGTGTTAACACCGTTACTTCGTACGTGTTAGAAAACCAAAATATAATAACTTGTACATATAATTCGCACTCTAGCATTTTCTAAGAATCTCAATTGCGATTGATTTGTCTTTGCATTGTTTTTGAATTCGCAGCCGCTACTTTGGTTTTTCTTTGCTATATGGCAACCTACGAATAATGTCATTTCGTTTTAATTATTATTATTTCGAGTGCCGCGCTGGCGCTGTAGGCAAAGGCGCGGAATGCTCTTATTACAGCTATTTTGTTGAGGTGCGAGTTCAAATCCAGCGGAAAACTTTTTTAAAAATTGAAATTTTATGTTATTATCATTTCGTTTATATTTTTTTTCAATTTCATAAAAATGTTTCCTTCCGTCTTATGAATATCTACAAAGCTTATTTATATATATAAGTGACGCACGCATATACATTTCATAGTTGGCTGCTACAAATGCCGATTCGCCACGCCTCTAGTGGGCGTTGTTGTGGTTGTGCTTCGAACACCGGGGAAAACTTTTAATTTTTTTAAGATTTATAATTTTATTTTTATTTTTTAAATTCCACAAAAATGTTTTCTTCCGTGCTATCAATGCCTATTAAGTCTATTTATATATATAGATGGCTCACGCATATAAATGTCGCAATTTGACACTAGAAATGGCGATTGCCACGCCCCTAGTGGACGTAGACACCTCTTTTTCGGCCAGTTCTTAGAACAAGCTAATGGTAACCCAACTGCAAAATTTGAATGCTTACGCTCAAAAAATGTGAAAATTACAGGGTATTTTTTGATATGCCACGCCCCTAAAAAGGCGTAACAACTATTTTTGGGCCATCGATAGAGAAGGCTACCAGTAACTTATTATCCAAATTTGAAGCTTCTAGCTCTATAACTGTAGGAGATATAAACTTTTGCGGTTTGCCACGCCCCCTGTGGGCGGAGATATGTCCACTATAGCTTTTTGGTCTTGGGTGATCAACCCGAGTATATATACCAAATTTCAGGTCTCTAGCATTAATAGTGCCCAAAATATAGCAGAATTTGTAAAATCACTATATCTTCAGATCCAACTTGCCACGCCCCTAGTGGGCGTAGACATATAATTTTTCATCCAATCTTTATAGAATCGTAGCATAAGCACACATGCAAAATTTGAGTGTTCTAGCTTTAAAACTCTAGGAAATACAGTTTTACCCGATTTTTCACGTCGGTTCCCTCTCTATCTACAAAAGCATCGATTGCCACGCCTATGGGGGATCGGAAAATTAACACTTTATAAATCGGAGATATACACGAGTATGTGTTCCAAGTTTCAAGTCTCTAGCTCTAATAGCGCCGAAATAGATTGCGTTCATACGGATAGACGGACAGACGGACGGACAGCAAGACGGACATGAACAAAACCAATATACTAATTCACTTCGTGAATTCGTATAAAAATATTAAATAATTTTGAATTTTCCCAATACAGATGGTTATTCAAGAATCAATTGATGAATTCTGCTACTATATGCTGGAAACCCCAAAAACTAATTGATTTTTGGTTTTATTGAATCTTTGATTATAAAAAATATTAAATAATATTGCATTCTCCCAATACAGATGGTTATTCAAGAATTAATTGATGAATTCTGCTACTATATGCTGGAATCCTTCAAAACTAATAGATTTTTGTTATTTTGATGCTCTAATAATAAAAAAATTTTAAATAGTTTTGCATTCTCCTAATAAAATTCAAGAAAAAATTGATGAATTCTGCTACTATATGCTGGAAACCCCAAAAACTAATTGATTTTTGTTTTTGTTTTATGCTTTAATAAAAAAAAAAAAAAACATTAAATAATATTGCATTTTCCGAATACAGATGGTTATTCAAAAATTAATTGATGAATTTTGCTACTATATGCTGGAAACCCTAAAAACTAATTGATAATTGACTATATGCTGAAAACCTTAAAAACTAATAGATTTTTGTTTTTTTTTTCTGATGCTTTAATAATAAAAAATATTAAATAATTTTAAATTTTTCCAATACAGATGGTTATTCAAGAATTAATTGATGAATTCGGCTACTATATGCTGGAATCCTTCAAAACTAATAGATTTTTGTTATTTTGATGCTCTAATAATACAAAAATTTTAAATAATTTTGCATTCTCCTAATAAAGATAGTTATTCAAGAAAAAATTGATGAATTCTGCTACTATATGCTGGAAACCCTAAAAACTAATTGATAATTGACTATATGCTGAAAACCCTAAAAACTAATAGATTTTTGTTTTTTTGATGCTTTAATAATAAACAGGTAAGAACGTTGCAGTTGGGCGTTACCAACTGCGGAATACTCATTCACATTCCGGCTCTAGCATGTACAATTTTCAATATGACACGACACAAAAAGTGGCCTACAAATTATTTTTATACCCTGAACCCATTGAAAATGTGAATTCAGGGTATAATGTTTTTGTTAAAATGTATGTAACAGGTAGAAGGAGGCGTGGCACACTCCATAAAGTATATATATTCTTGATCAGGACGACGAGCTGAGTCGATGTCCGTCTGTCCGTGATACTAGAGACATGTACTTTGGCAAATTCATGCATTTCAATTTTATAATCACGATATAAAAGTTTCATGAAAATAGTCCATCAACAAGAAAAGTTAAGTTAAGTTCCCATAGTAAGCCCACACTGCAGTTAATCCGTGTTTAGGCGTGCGTGCCTCTGTGTTTGTGTTTCTTTTGAAGCAGAAAAAAGCGAAGAATTCTTGAAATATCAGTTCCTGGAAGGGATCAGGGGATTTCGTAGTCGAGCAGTCTACAGACAAAAGCGCGCCTTCTAGCCTATTCTAGGAATTGCGATTGATTTGTGAATTTTTCAGTCGGTATTTTAGTTTTGTGAGATGACGCTGTAGCACTGAAGTTATATATATAATTTTTTGCTCCTAGATATCCAACCGGAGCAGTGGTGCCGATGGTTGAGGCAACGCGAGTCGTGATAGGTATCGTGGGCTCAAGACCTATTCGATCACATTTTCTTTTTCATAAATTCGATATTTTATTGGAAGGGTGCGAGCTTGAATGAATAGCACTTAATATTTTTCATTTTCTTAGTCGAAAATTGTTATAAGTTTAAATTTATTTCTTCTTACATAGATAGCTCTCAAATGCTTATACGTAGATATATACATACATACATATATACATACGTATATAAAATACGTACATATACAAAAAAGTCTGCCTATACAATTTCAGCACGTGCTCATTGGTATGTGTTTATGTATGTAGATATAATGCGCACTCTAGCATTTTCTAAGAATCTCAATTGTGATTGATTTGTCTTTGCATTGTTTTTGAATTCCCAGCCGCTACTTTGGCTTTTCTTTGCTATATGGCGACCTACGAATAATGTCATTTCGTTTTAATTGACATTGCTGTGAGTGCCGCGGTGGCGCTGTAGGCAAAGGCGCGGGATGCTTTTATTTTAGCTATTTTGTTCGAGTTGCGAGTTCAAATCCCGCGGAAAACTTTTTTTAAAAATTGAAATTTTATGTTATTATCATTTCGTTTATATTTTTTCAATTTCATAAAAATGTTTCCTTCCGTCTTATGAATATCTACAAAGCTTATTTATATATATAAGTGACGCACGCATACATGTATACATTTCTTAGTTGGCTGCTACAAATGCCGATTCGCCACGCCTCTAGTGGGCGTTGTTGTGGTTGTGCTTCGAATCCCGGGGAAAACTTTTAATTTTTTTAAGATTTATAATTTTATTTTTATTTTTTAAATTCCACAAAAATGTTTTCTTCCGTGCTATCAATGCCTATTAAGCCTGTTTATATATATAGATGGCTCACGCATATAAATGTCGCAATTTGACACTAGAAATGGCGATTGCCACGCCCCTAGTGGACGTAGACACCTCTTTTTTGGCCAGTTCTTAGAACAAGCTAATGGTAACCCAACTGCAAAATTTGAATGTTTACGCTCAAAAAATGTGAAAATTACAGGGTATTTTTTGATTTGCCACGCCCCTAAAAAGGCGTAACAACAATTTTTGGGCCATCGATAGAGAAGGCTACCAGTAACTTATTATGCAAATTTGAAGCTTCTAGCTCTATACCTGTAGGAGATATAAACTTTTGCGGTTTGCCACGCCCCCTGTGGGCGGAGATATATCCACTATAGCTTTTTGGTCTTGGGTGATCAACCCGAGTATATATACAAAATTTCAGGTCTCTAGCATTAATAGAGCCCAAAATATAGCAGAATTTGTAAAATCACTATATCTTCAGATCCAATTTGCCACGCCCCTAGTGGGCGTAGACATATAATTTTTCATCCAATCTATCCAATCAATATAGAATCGTAGCATTAACTCACATGCAAAATTTGAGTGTTCTAGCTTTAAAACTCTAGGAGATACAGTTTTACCCGATTTGCCACGCCCCCAATGGGCGTAGATATATCCGCCATAGCTTTTGATTTTGGGTGGTCAACACGAAGCTACGTTCTAAATTTCAGCGCTCTAGCTATTCAACTAACATAAAATGCATTTTCCGATTTGCCACGCCCCTAGTGGGCGGATCAGGAAAATTTTAACACTTTATAAATCGGAGATATACACGAGTATGTATTCCAAAATTCAAGTCTCTAGCTCTAATAGCGCCGAAATAGATTGCGTTCATACGGACAGACGGACGGACAGCAAGACGGTCATGCACAAAACCAATATACTAATTCACTTCGTGAATTCGTATAAAAATATTAAATAATTTTGAATTTTCCAAATACAGATGGTTATTCAAGAATCAATTGATGAATTCTGCTACTATATGCTGGAAACCCCAAAAACTAATTGATTTTTGTTTTTATTGAATCTTTAATAATAAAAAATATTAAATAATATTGCATTTTTTCAATACAGATGGTTATTCAAAAATTAATTGATGAATTTTGCTACTATGTGCTGGAAACCCTAAAAACTAATTGATTTTTGATTTTTTGATGCTTTAATAATAAAAAATATTAAATAATATTGCATTTTCCCAATACAGATGGTTATTCAAGAATTAATTGATGAATTCTGCTACTATATGCTGGAAACCCTAAAAACTAATAGATTTTTTTTTTTTTTTTTTTTTTTTTTTTTTTGATGCTTTAATAATAGAAAATATTAAATAATTTTGCATTCTCCTAATAAAGCTGGTTATTAAAGAAGTAATTGATGAATTCTGCTACTATATGCTGAAAACCCTAAAAACGAATAGATTTTTGTTTTTTTGATGCTTTAATAATAAAAAATATTAAATAATATTGCATTTTCCGAATACAGATGGTTATTCAAGAATTAATTGATGAATTTTGCTACTATATGCTGGAAAGCCTACAAAATGAACTATTTTTCTTTTTTGATGCTCTAATAATAAAAAATATTAAATAATTTTGCATTCTCCTAATAAAGATGGTTATTAAGAATAATTGATGAATTCTGCTACTATATGCTGAAAACCCTAAAAACTAATAGATTTTTGTTTTTTTTGATGCTTTAATAATAAAAAATATTAAATAATATTGCATTTTCCGAATACAGATGGTTATTCAAGAATTAATTGATGAATTCTGCTACTATATGCTGAAAACCCTAAAAACTAATAGATTTTTGTTTTTTTTTTTTTTGATGCTTTAACAATAAAAAATATTAAATAATTTTAAATTTTCCCAATACAGATGGTTATTCAAGAATTAATTGATGAATTCTGCTACTATATGCTGAAAACCCTAAAAACTAATAGATTTTTGTTTTTTTGATGCTTTAATAATAAACAAGTAAGAACGTTGCAGTTGGGCGTTACCAACTGCGGAATACTCATTCACATTCCGGCTCTAGCATGTACAATTTTCAATATGACACGACACAAAAAGTGGCCTACAAATTATTTTTATACCCTGAACCCATTGAAAATGTGAAATCAGGGTATAATGTTTTTGTTAAAATGTATGTAACAGGTAGAAGGAGGCGTGGCAGACTACATAAAGTATATAAATTCTTGATCAGGGCGACGAGCTGAGTCGAGACATGTACTTTGGCAAATTCATGCATTTCAATTTTATAATCACGATATAAAAGTTTCATGAAAATAGTCCATCAACAAGAAAAGTTATATAAACAATTAAGTTCCCATAGTAAGCCCACGCTGCAGTTAATGCGTGTTTATGCGTGCGTGCCTCTGTGTTTGTGTTTCTTTTGAAGCAGAAAAAAGCGAAGAATTCTTGAAATATCAGTTCCTGGAAGGGATCAGGGGATTTCGTAGTCGAGCAGTCTACAGACAAAAGCGCGCCTTCTAGCCTATTCTAGGAATTGCGATTGATTTCTGAATTTTTCAGTCGGTATTTTAGTTTTGTGAGATGACGCTGTAGCACTGAAGTTATATATATAATTTTTCGCTCCTAGATATCCAATCGGAGCAGTGGTGCCGATGGTTGAGGTCACGCAAGTCGTGTTAGGTATCAGGTACGTGGGTTCAAGACCTATTCGATCACATTTTCTTTTTCATAAATTCGATATTTTATTGGGAGGGTGCGAGCTTGAATGAATAGCACTTAATATTTTTCATTTTCTTAGTCGAAAATTGTTATAAGTTTAAATTTATTTCTTTTTACATAGATAGCTCTCAAATGCTTATACGTAGATATATACATACATACATATATACATACGTATATAAAATACGTACATATACAAAAAAGTCTGCCTACACAATTTCAGCACGTGCTCATTGGTATGTGTTTATGTATGTACATATAATGCGCACTCTAGCATTTTCTAAGAATCTCAATTGCGATTGATTTGTCTTTGCATTGTTTTTGAATTCCCAGCCGCTACTTTGGCTTTTCTTTGCTATATGGCGACCTACGAATAATGTCATTTCGTTTTAATTATCATTATTGCGAGTGCCGCGGTGGCGCTGTAGGCAAAGGCGCGGAATGCTCTTATTATAGCTATTTTGTTGAGGTGCGAGTTCAAATCCCGCGGAAAACTTTTTTAAAAATTGAAATTTTATGTTATTATCATTTCGTTTATATTTTTTCAATTTCATAAAAATGTTTCCTTCCGTCTTATGAATATCTACAAAGCTTATTTATATATATATATAAGTGACGCACGCATACATGTATACATTTCTTAGTTGGCTGCTACAAATGCCGATTCGCCACGCCTCTAGTGGGCGTTGTTGTGGTTGTGCTTCGAACCCCGGGGAAAACTTTTAATTTTTTTAAGATTTATAATTTAATTTTTATTTTTTAAATTCCACAAAAATGTTTTCTTCCGTGCTATCAATGCCTATTAAGCCTGTTTATATATATAGATGGCTCACGCATATAAATGTCGCAATTTGACACTAGAAATTGCGATTGCCACGCCCCTAGTGGACGTAGACACCTCTTTTTTGGCCAGTTCTTAGAACAAGCTAATGGTAACCCAACTGCAAAATTTGAATGTTTACGCTCAAAAAATGTGAAAATTACAGGGTATTTTTTGATTTGCCACGCCCCTAAAAAGGCGTAACAACAATTTTTGGGCCATCGATAGAGAAGGCTACCAGTAACTTATTATGCAAATTTGAAGCTTCTAGCTCTATAACTGTAGGAGATATAAACTTTTGCGGTTTGCCACGCTCCCTGTGGGCGGAGATATATCCACTATAGCTTTTTGGTCTTGGGTGATCAACCCGAGTATATATACCAAATTTCAGGTCTCTAGCATTAATAGAGCCCAAAATATAGCAGAATTTGTAAAATCACTATATCTTCAGATCCAATTTGCCACGCCCCTAGTGGGCGTAGACATATAATTTTTCATCCAATCTTTATAGAATCGTAGCATTAACTCACATGCAATATTTGAGTGTTCTAGCTTTAAAACTCTAGGAGATACAGTTTTACCCGATTTGCCACGCCCCCAATGGGCGTAGATATATCCGCCATAGCTTTTGATTTTGGGTGGTCAACACGAAGCTACGTTTTAAATTTCAGCGCTCTAGCTATTCAACTAACATAAAATGCATTTTCCGATTTGCCACGCCCCTAGTGGGCGGATCAGGAAAATTTTAACACTTTATAAATCGGAGATATACACGAGTATGTGTTCCAAATTTCAAGTCTCTAGCTCTAATAGCGCCGAAATAGATTGCGTTCATACGGACAGACGGACAGACGGACAGACGGACGGACAGCAAGACGGTCATGCACAAAACCAATATACTAATTCACTTCGTGAATTCGTATAAAAATATTAAATAATTTTGAATTTTCCAAATACAGATGGTTATTCAAGAATCAATTGATGAATTCTGCTACTATATGCTGGAAACCCCAAAAACTAATTGATTTTTGTTTTTATTGAATCTTTAATAATAAAAAATATTAAATAATATTGCATTTTTTCAATACAGATGGTTATTCAAAAATTAATTGATGAATTTTGCTACTATGTGCTGGAAACCCTAAAAACTAATTGATTTTTGATTTTTTGATGCTTTAATAATAAAAAATATTAAATAATATTGCATTTTCCCAATACAGATGGTTATTCAAGAATTAATTGATGAATTCTGCTACTATATGCTGGAAACCCTAAAAACTAATAGATTTTTTTTTTTTTTTTTTTTTTTTTTTTTGATGCTTTAATAATAGAAAATATTAAATAATTTTGCATTCTCCTAATAAAGCTGGTTATTAAAGAAGTAATTGATGAATTCTGCTACTATATGCTAAAAACCCTAAAAACGAATAGATTTTTGTTTTTTTGATGCTTTAATAATAAAAAATATTAAATAATATTGCATTTTCCGAATACAGATGGTTATTCAAGAATTAATTGATGAATTTTGCTACTATATGCTGGAAACCCTACAAAATAACTATTTTTCTTTTTTGATGCTCTAATAATAAAAAATATTAAATAATTTTGCATTCTCCTAATAAGATGGTTATTAAAGAAGTAATTGATGAATTCTGCTACTATATGCTGAAAACCCTAAAAACGAATAGATTTTTGTTTTTTTGATGCTTTAATAATAAAAAATATTAAATAATATTGCATTTTCCGAATACAGATGGTTATTCAAAAATTAATTGATGAATTCTGTTACTATATGCTGAAAACCCTAAAAACTAATAGATTTTTGTTTTTTTTTTTTTTTTGATGCTTTAATAATAAAAAATATTAAATAATTTTAAATTTTCCCAATACAGATGGTTATTCAAGAATTAATTGATGAATTCTGCTACTATATGCTGAAAACCCTAAAAACTAATAGATTTTTGTTTTTTTTGATGCTTTAATAATAAACAAGTAAGAACGTTGCAGTTGGGCGTTACCAACTGCGGAATACTCATTCACATTCCGGCTCTAGCATGTACAATTTTCAATATGACACGACACAAAAAGTGGCCTACAAATTATTTTTATACCCTGAACCCATTGAAAATGTGAAATCAGGGTATAATGTTTTTGTTAAAATGTATGTAACAGGTAGAAGGAGGCGTGGCAGACTACATAAAGTATATAAATTCTTGATCAGGGCGACGAGCTGAGTCGATTTAGCCATGCCCGTCTGTCCGTGATACTAGAGACATGTACTTTGGCAAATTCATGCATTTCAATTTTATAATCACGATATAAAAGTTTCATGAAAATAGTCCATCAACAAGAAAAGTTAAGTTAAGTTCCCATAGTAAGCCCACACTGCAGTTAATCCGTGTTTAGGCGTGCGTGCCTCTGTGTTTGTGTTTCTTTTGAAGCAGAAAAAAGCGAAGAATTCTTGAAATATCAGTTCCTGGAAGGGATCAGGGGATTTCGTAGTCGAGCAGTCTACAGACAAAAGCGCGCCTTCTAGCCTATTCTAGGAATTGCGATTGATTTGTGAATTTTTCAGTCGGTATTTTAGTTTTGTGAGATGACGCTGTAGCACTGAAGTTATATATATAATTTTTCGCTCCTAGATATCCAATCGGAGCAGTGGTGCCGATGGTTGAGGTCAACGCAAGTCGTGTTAGGTATCGTGGGTTCAAGACCTATTCGATCACATTTTCTTTTTCATAAATTCGATATTTTATTGGGAGGGTGCGAGCTTGAATGAATAGCACTTAATATTTTTCATTTTCTTAGTCGAAAATTGTTATAAGTTTAAATTTATTTCTTTTTACATAGATAGCTCTCAAATGCTTATACGTAGATATATACATACATACATATATACATACGTATATAAAATACGTACATATACAAAAAGTCTGCCTATACAATTTCAGCACGTGCTCATTGGTATGTGTTTATGTATGTACATATAATGCGCACTCTAGCATTTTCTAAGAATCTCAATTGCGATTGATTTGTCTTTGCATTGTTATTGAATTCCCAGCCGCTACTTTGGCTTTTCTTTGCTATATGGCGACCTACGAATAATGTCATTTCGTTTTAATTGACATTGCTGTGAGTGCCGCGGTGGCGCTGTAGACAAAGGCGCGGAGTGCTTTTATTTTAGCTATTTTGTTGAGGTGCGAGTTCAAATCCCGCGGAAAACTTTTTTAAAAATTGAAATTTTATGTTATTATCATTTCGTTTATATTTTTTCAATTTCATAAAAATGTTTCCTTCCGTCTTATGAATATCTACAAAGCTTATTTATATATATATAGTGACGCACGCATACATGTATACATTTCTTAGTTGGCTGCTACAAATGCCGATTCGCCACGCCTCTAGTGGGCGTTGTTGTGGTTGTGCTTCGAACCCCGGGGAAAACTTTTAATTTTTTTAAGATTTATAATTTTATTTTTATTTTTTAAATTCCACAAAAATGTTTTCTTCCGTGCTATCAATGCCTATTAAGCCTGTTTATATATATAGATGGCTCACGCATATAAATGTCGCAATTTGACACTAGAAATTGCGATTGCCACGCCCCTAGTGGACGTAGACACCTCTTTTTTGGCCAGTTCTTAGAACAAGCTAATGGTAACCCAACTGCAAAATTTGAATGTTTACGCTCAAAAAATGTGAAAATTACAGGGTATTTTTTGATTTGCCACGCCCCTAAAAAGGCGTAACAACAATTTTTGGGCCATCGATAGAGAAGGCTACCAGTAACTTATTATGCAAATTTGAAGCTTCTAGCTCTATAACTGTAGGAGATATAAACTTTTGCGGTTTGCCACGCTCCCTGTGGGCGGAGATATATCCACTATAGCTTTTTGGTCTTGGGTGATCAACCCGAGTATATATACAAAATTTCAGGTCTCTAGCATTAATAGAGCCCAAAATATAGCAGAATTTGTAAAATCACTATATCTTCAGATCCAATTTGCCACGCCCCTAGTGGGCGTAGACATATAATTTTTCATCCAATCTTTATAGAATCGTAGCATTAACTCACATGCAAAATTTGAGTGTTCTAGCTTTAAAACTCTAGGAGATACAGTTTTACCCGATTTGCCACGCCCCCAATGGGCGTAGATATATCCGCCATAGCTTTTGATTTTGGGTGGTCAACACGAAGCTACGTTTTAAATTTCAGCGCTCTAGCTATTCAACTAACATAAAATGCATTTTCCGATTTGCCACGCCCCTAGTGGGCGGATCAGGAAAATTTTAACACTTTATAAATCGGAGATATACACGAGTATGTGTTCCAAATTTCAAGTCTCTAGCTCTAATAGCGCCGAAATAGATTGCGTTCATACGGACAGACAGACAGACGGACGGACAGCAAGACGGTCATGCACAAAACCAATATACTAATTCACTTCGTGAATTCGTATAAAAATATTAAATAATTTTGAATTTTCCCAATACAGATGGTTATTCAAGAATCAATTGATGAATTCTGCTACTATATGCTGGAAACCCCAAAAACTAATTGATTTTTGTTTTTATTGAATCTTTAATAATAAAAAATATTAAATAATATTGCATTTTTTCAATACAGATGGTTATTCAAAAATTAATTGATGAATTTTGCTACTATGTGCTGGAAACCCTAAAAACTAATTGATTTTTGATTTTTTGATGCTTTAATAATAAAAAATATTAAATAATATTGCATTTTCCCAATACAGATGGTTATTCAAGAATTAATTGATGAATTCTGCTACTATATGCTGGAAACCCTAAAAACTAATAGATTTTTTTTTTTTTTTTTTTTTTTTTTTGATGCTTTAATAATAGAAAATATTAAATAATTTTGCATTCTCCTAATAAAGCTGGTTATTAAAGAAGTAATTGATGAATTCTGCTACTATATGCTAAAAACCCTAAAAACGAATAGATTTTTGTTTTTTTGATGCTTTAATAATAAAAAATATTAAATAATATTGCATTTTCCGAATACAGATGGTTATTCAAGAATTAATTGATGAATTTTGCTACTATATGCTGGAAACCCTAATTTAGTATAAATAATTGATGATTTGTACTATATGCTGAAAACCCTAAAAACTAAAGATTTTTGTTTTTTTGATGCTTAAAATAAAAAAATTAAATAATATTGATTTTCCAATACAGAGGTTATTCAAAAATTAATTGATAATTCTGTTACTATATGCTGAAAACCCTAAAAACTAATAGATTTTTGTTTTTTTTTTTTTTTTGATGCTTTAACAATAAAAAATATTAAATAATTTTAAATTTTCCCAATACAGATGGTTATTCAAGAATTAATTGATGAATTCTGCTACTATATGCTGAAAACCCTAAAAACTAATAGATTTTTGTTTTTTTGATGCTTTAATAATAAACAAGTAAGAACGTTGCAGTTGGGCGTTACCAACTGCGGAATACTCATTCACATTCCGGCTCTAGCATGTACAATTTTCAATATGACACGACACAAAAAGTGGCCTACAAATTATTTTTATACCCTGAACCCATTGAAAATGTGAAATCAGGGTATAATGTTTTTGTTAAAATGTATGTAACAGGTAGAAGGAGGCGTGGCAGACTACATAAAGTATATAAATTCTTGATCAGGGCGACGAGCTGAGTCGATTTAGCCATGCCCGTCTGTCCGTGATACTAGAGACATGTACTTTGGCAAATTCATGCATTTCAATTTTATAATCACGATATAAAAGTTTCATGAAAATAGTCCATCAACAAGAAAAGTTAAGTTAAGTTCCCATAGTAAGCCCACACTGCAGTTAATCCGTGTTTAGGCGTGCGTGCCTCTGTGTTTGTGTTTCTTTTGAAGCAGAAAAAAGCGAAGAATTCTTGAAATATCAGTTCCTGGAAGGGATCAGGGGATTTCGTAGTCGAGCAGTCTACAGACAAAAGCGCGCCTTCTAGCCTATTCTAGGAATTGCGATTGATTTGTGAATTTTTCAGTCGGTATTTTAGTTTTGTGAGATGACGCTGTAGCACTGAAGTTATATATATAATTTTTCGCTCCTAGATATCCAATCGGAGCAGTGGTGCCGATGGTTGAGGCAACGCAAGTCGTGTTAGGTATCGTGGGTTCAAGACCTATTCGATCACATTTTCTTTTTCATAAATTCGATATTTTATTGGGAGGGTGCGAGCTTGAATGAATAGCACTTAATATTTTTCATTTTCTTAGTCGAAAATTGTTATAAGTTTAAATTTATTTCTTTTTACATAGATAGCTCTCAAATGCTTATACGTAGATATATACATACATATATAAAATACGTACATATACAAAAAGTCTGCCTATACAATTTCAGCACGTGCTCATTGGTATGTGTTTATGTATGTACATATAATGCGCACTCTAGCATTTTCTAAGAATCTCAATTGCGATTGATTTGTCTTTGCATTGTTTTTGAATTCGCAGCCGCTACTTTGGCTTTTCTTTGCTATATGGCGACCTACGAATAATGTCATTTCGTTTTAATTGACATCGCTTTGAGTGCCGCGGTGGCGCTGTAGGCAAAGGCGCGGAATGCTTTTATTTTAGCTATTTTGTTGAGGTGCGAGTTCAAATCCCGCGGAAAACTTTTTTAAAAATTGAAATTTTATGTTATTATCATTTCGTTTATATTTTTTCAATTTCATAAAAATGTTTCCTTCCGTCTTATGAATATCTACAAAGCTTATTTATATATATAAGTGACGCACGCATACATGTATACATTTCTTAGTTGGCTGCTACAAATGCCGATTCGCCACGCCTCTAGTGGGCGTTGTTGTGGTTGTGCTTCGAACCCCGGGGAAAACTTTTAATTTTTTTAAGATTTATAATTTTATTTTTATTTTTTAAATTCCACAAAAATGTTTTCTTCCGTGCTATCAATGCCTATTAAGCCTGTTTATATATATAGATGGCTCACGCATATAAATGTCGCAATTTGACACTAGAAATTGCGATTGCCACGCCCCTAGTGGACGTAGACACCTCTTTTTTGGCCAGTTCTTAGAACAAGCTAATGGTAACCCAACTGCAAAATTTGAATGTTTACGCTCAAAAAATGTGAAAATTACAGGGTATTTTTTGATTTGCCACGCCCCTAAAAAGGCGTAACAACAATTTTTGGGCCATCGATAGAGAAGGCTACCAGTAACTTATTATGCAAATTTGAAGCTTCTAGCTCTATAACTGTAGGAGATATAAACTTTTGCGGTTTGCCACGCCCCCTGTGGGCGGAGATATATCCACTATAGCTTTTTGGTCTTGGGTGATCAACCCGAGTATATATACCAAATTTCAGGTCTCTAGCATTAATAGAGCCCAAAATATAGCAGAATTTGTAAAATCACTATATCTTCAGATCCAATTTGCCACGCCCCTAGTAGGCGTAGACATATAATTTTTCATCCAATCTTTATAGAATCGTAGCATTAGCTCACATGCAAAATTTGAGTGTTCTAGCTTTAAAACTCTAGGAGATACAGTTTTACCCGATTTGCCACGCCCCCAATGGGTGTAGATATATCCGCCATAGCTTTTGATTTTGGGTGGTCAACACGAAGCTACGTTTTAAATTTCAGCGCTCTAGCTATTCAACTAACATGATTTCTGGCATATCGGAAAATGCATTTTCCGATTTGCCACGCCCCTAGTGGGCGGATCAGGAAAATTTTAACACTTTATAAATCGGAGATATACACGAGTATGTGTTCCAAATTTCAAGTCTCTAGCTCTAATAGCGCCGAAATAGATTGCGTTCATACGGACAGACCGACAGACGGACGGACAGCAAGACTTCGTGAATTCGTATAAAAATATTAAATAATTTTGAATTTTCCCAATACAGATGGTTATTCAAGAATCAATTGATGAATTCTGCTACTATATGCTGGAAACCCCAAAAACTAATTGATTTTTGTTTTTATTGAATCTTTAATAATAAAAAATATTAAATAATATTGCATTTTCCGAATACAGATGGTTATTCAAAAATTAATTGATGAATTTTGCTACTATATGCTGGAAACCCTAAAAACTAATTGATAATTGACTATATGCTGAAAACCTTAAAAACTAATAGATTTTTGTTCTTTTTTTTTTTTTTTTTTTGATGCTTTAATAATAAAAAATATAAAATAATTTTGAATTTTCCCAATACAGATGGTTATTCAAGAATTAATTGATGAATTCTGCTACTATATGCTGAAAACCCTAAAAACTAATAGATTTTTGTTTTTTTTTTTTTGATGCTCTAATACTACACAAATTTTAAATAATTTTGCATTCTCCTAATAAAGATGTTTATTTTGAATTTTCCCAATACAGATGGTTATTCAAAAATTAATTGATGAATTTTGCTACTATGTGCTGGAAACCCTAAAAACTAATTGATTTTTTATTTTTTGATGCTTTAATAATAAAAAATATTAAATAATTTTGAATTTTCCCAATACAGATGGTTATTCAAGAATTAATTGATGAATTTTGCTACTATATGCTGGAAACCCTAAAAACTAATTGATAATTGACTATATGCTGAAAACCTTAAAAACTAATGGATTTTTGTTTTTTTTTTTTTTTTTTTTTTGATGCTTTAATAATAAAAAATATTAAATAATTTTGAATTTTCCCAATACAGATGGTTATTCAAGAATTAATTGATGAATTCTGCTACTATATGCTGAAAACCCTAAAAACTAATAGATTTTTGTTTTTTTGATGCTCTAATACTACACAAATTTTAAATAATTTTGCATTCTCCTAATAAAGATGTTTATTTTGAATTTTCCCAATACAGATGGTTATTCAAGAATCAATTGATGAATTCTGCTACTATATGCTGGAAACCCTAAAAACTAATAGATTTTTGTTTTTTTTTTTTTTTTTTTTTTTTGATGCTTTAATAATAGAAAATATTAAATAATTTTGCATTCTCCTAATAAAGCTGGTTATTAAAGAAGTAATTGATGGATTCTGCTACTATATGCTGAAAACCCTAAAAACTAATAGATTTTTGTTTTTTTGATGCTTTAATAATAAAAAATATTAAATAATATTGCATTTTCCCAATACAGATGGTTATTCAAGAATTAATTGATGAATTCTGCTACTATATGCTGGAAACCCCAAAAACTAATTGATTTTTTATTTTTTGATGCTTTAATAATAAAAAATATTAAATAATTTTAAATTTTCCCAATACAGATGGTTATTCAAGAATTAATTGATGAATTCTGCTACTATATGCTGAAAACCCTAAAAACTAATAGATTTTTGTTTTTTTGATGCTTTAATAATAAACAAGTAAGAACGTTGCAGTTGGGCGTTACCAACTGCGGAATACTCATTCACATTCCGGCTCTAGCATGTACAATTTTCAATATGACACGACACAAAAAGTGGCCTACAAATTATTTTTATACCCTGAACCCATTGAAAATGTGAAATCAGGGTATAATGTTTTTGTTAAAATGTATGTAACAGGTAGAAGGAGGCGTGGCAGACTACATAAAGTATATAAATTCTTGATCAGGGCGACGAGCTGAGTCGATTTAGCCATGCCCGTCTGTCCGTGATACTAGAGACATGTACTTTGGCAAATTCATGCATTTCAATTTTATAATCACGATATAAAAGTTTCATGAAAATAGTCCATCAACAAGAAAAGTTATTAAACAATTAAGTTCCCATAGTAAGCCCACACTGCAGTTAATCCGTGTTTAGGCGTGCGTGCCTCTGTGTTTGTGTTTCTTTTGAAGCAGAAAAAAGCGAAGAATTCTTGAAATATCAGTTCCTGGAGGGGATCAGGGGATTTCGTAGTCGAGCAGTCTACAGATAAAAGCGCGCCTTCTAGCCTATTCTAGGAATTGCGATTGATTTCTGAATTTTTCAGTCGTTATTTTAGTTTTGTGAGATGACGCTCTAGCACTGAAGTTATATATATAATTTTTTGCTACTAGATATCCAACCGGAACGGTGATGCCGATGGTTGAGGTCACGCAAGTCGTGTTAGGTATCGTGGGTTCAAGACTTATTCGATCACATTTTCTTTTTCATGAATTCGATATTTAATTGGGAGGGTGCGAGCTTGAATGAATAGCACTTAATATTTTTCATTTTCTTAGTCGAAAATTGTTATAAGTTTAAATTTATTTCTTCTTACATAGATAGCTCTCAAATGCTTATACGTAGATATATACATACATACATATATACATACGTATATAAAATACGTACATATACAAAAAAGTCTGCCTACACAATTTCAGCACGTGCTCATTGGTATGTGTTTATGTATGTACATATAATGCGCACTCTAGCATTTTCTAAGAATCTCAATTGCGATTAATTTGTCTTTGCATTGTTTTTGAATTCGCAGCCGCTACTTTGGTTTTTCTTTGCTATATGGCAACCTACGAATAATGTCATTTCGTTTTAATTATCATTATTGCGAGTGCCGCGGTGGCGCGGTAGCTATTTTGTTGAGGTGCGAGTTCAAATCCCGCGGAAAACCTTTTTTAAAAATTGAAATTTTATGTTAGTATCATTTCGTTTATATTTTTTCAATTTCATAAAAATGTTTCCTTCCGTCTTATGAATATCTACAAAGCTTATTTATATATATAAGTGACGCACGCATACATGTATACATTTCTTAGTTGGCTGCTACAAATGCCGATTCGCCACGCCTCTAGTGGGCGTTGTTGTGGTTGTGCTTCGAACCCCGGGGAAAACTTTTAATTTTTTTAAGATTTATAATTTTATTTTTATTTTTTAAATTCCACAAAAATGTTTTCTTCCGTGCTATCAATGCCAATTAAGCCTGTTTATATATATAGATGGCTCACGCATATAAATGTCGCAATTTGACACTAGAAATGGCGATTGCCACGCCCCTAGTGGACGTAGACACCTCTTTTTTGGCCAGTTCTTAGAACAAGCTAATGGTAACCCAACTGCAAAATTTGAATGTTTACGTTCAAAAAATGTGAAAATTACAGGGTATTTTTTGATTTGCCACGCCCCTAAAAAGGCGTAACAACTATTTTTGGGCCATCGATATAGAAGGCTACCAGTAACTTATTATGCAAATTTGAAGCTTCTAGCTCTATAACTGTAGGAGATATAAACTTTTGCGGTTTGCCACGCCCCCTGTGGGCGGAGATATATCCACTATAGCTTTTTGGTCTTGGGTGATCAACCCGAGTATATATACCAAATTTCAGGTCTCTAGCATTAATAGAGCCCAAAATATAGCAGAATTTGTAAAATCACTATATCTTCAGATCCAATTTGCCACGCCCCTAGTAGGCGTAGACATATAATTTTTCTTCCAATCTTTATAGAATCGTAGCATAAGCACACATGCAAAATTTAAGTGTTCTAGCTTTAAAACTCTAGGAGATACAGTTTTACCCGATTTGCCACGCCCCCAATGGGTGTAGATATATCCGCCACAGCTTTTGATTTTGGGTGGTCAACACGAAGCTACGTTTTAAATTTCAGCGCTCTAGCTATTCAACTAACATGATTTCTGGCATATCGGAAAATGTATTTTCCGATTTGCCACGCCCCTAGTAGGCGGATCAGGAAAATTTTAACACTTTATAAATGGGAGATATACACGAGTATGTGTTCCAAATTTCAAGTCTCTAGCTCTAATAGCGCCGAAATAGATTGCGTTCATACGGACAGACCGACAGACGGACGGACAGCAAGACTTCGTGAATTCGTATAAAAATATTAAATAATTTTGAATTTTCCCAATACAGATGGTCAATTGATGAATTCTGCTACTATATGCTGGAAACCCCATAAACTAATTGATTTTTGTTTTTATTAAATCTTTGATAATAAAACATATTAAATAATATTGCATTTTTTCAATACAGATGGTTATTCAAAAATTAATTGATGAATTTTGCTACTATGTGCTGGAAACCCTAAAAAGTAATTGATTTTTGATTTTTTGCAGAGTGGGCAATACTATGAGAATTTCGTTGCTGAATAATTTCTCCTGTAATAAGACTATCTTCATGAAACTTTCAGAATGTGATCACAATGTGCAAATGTGTGTACATTCCAAAGCACAAGTCTCTAGTACTTAAAATACGTTTTTTGCAAATTGGGGGCGAAGGGGGCGTGGTATCCAAAATCTGTAAATGACGAAATCTGCGTATAGATCAGATGTATATACACACCAAATCTGAAGTTTTCAGGTCTAAAAGTATTGAAATTACGGTGAATAAACAAAATCAATTTATCGATTATTCGCGATAAAAAAGTAATCGGACGAGTTATCGAAAAAAAAGATAAACTTGTACTGCGTATGGTATACATGAGTATGCATACAAAATTTGAAGTCTCTAGCTCTTATATCTTCTGAGATCTAGGCGTTCATACGGACGGACGGACGGACGGACAGACGGACATGGCTATATCGACTCAGCTCGTCGCCCTGATCAAGAATATATATACTTTATGGGGTCTGCCACGCCTCCTTCTGCCTGTTACATACTTTTCACAAAACCATTATACCCTGATTTCCCATTTTTAATGGGATCAGGGTATAAAAATATTAAATAATTTTGCATTCTCCTAATAAAGATGGTTATTCAGGAATTAATTGATGAATTCTGCTACTATATGCTGGAGACCCTAAAAACTAATAGATTTTTTTTTTTTTTTTTTTTTTGTGATGCTTTAATAAGAGAAAATATTAAATAATTTTGCATTCTCCTAATAAAGATGGTTATTAAAGAATTTATAGATGAATTCTGCTACTGTATGCTGAAAACCCTAAAAACGAATAGATTTTTGTTTTTTTTTTTTTTTTGATGCTTCAATAAGAATAAATATTAAATAATATTGCATTTTCCCAATACAGAAGGTTATTCAAGAATTAATTGATGAATTCTGCTACTATGTGCTGGAAACCCTAGAAACTAATAGATTTTTGTTTTTTTTTTTTTTTTTTTTTATGCTCTAATAATACAAACATTTTAATTAATTTTGCATTCTCCTAATAAAGATTGTCATTCAAGAAATTATTGATGAATTCTGCCACTATATGCTGGAAACCCTAAAAACTAATAGATTTTTGTTTTTTAATCCTCTAATAATACAAAAATTTTAATTAGTTTAGCATTTTCCCAATGCAGATGGTTATTCAAGAATTAATTGATGAATTCTGCTACTATATGCTGGAAACCCTAAAAACTAATCAATTTTTGTTTCTTTGATGCTTTAATAATAAAAAATATTAAATAATATTGCATTTTCCCAATACAGATGGTTATTCAAGAATTAATTGATAAATTCTGCTACTATATGCTGGAAACCTTAAACACTAATAGATTTTCGTTATTTTGATGCTTTAATAATACAAAAATTTTAAATAATTTTGCATTCTCCTAATAAAGATGGTTATTCAAGAATTAATTGATGAATTGTGCTACTATATGCTGGAAACCCCAAAAACTAATTGACTTTTGTTTTTTTTTTTATGCTTTAATAAAAAATAATATTAAATAATATTGCATTATCCCAATACAGATGGTTATTCAAAAATTAATTGATGAATTTTGCTACTATATGCTGGAAGCCCTAAAAACTAATTGATAATTGACTATATGCTGAAAACCTTAAAAACTAATAGTTTTTTGTTTTTTTTTGATGCTTTAATAATAAAAAATATTAAATAATTTTGAATTTTCACAATACAGATGGTTATTCAAGAATTAATTGATGAATTCTGCTACTATATGCTGAAAACCCTAAAAACTAATAGATTTTTGTTTTTTTGATGCTTTAATAATAAAAAATATTAAATAATTTTGCATTCTCCTAATACAGATGGTTATTCAAAAATTAATTGATGAATTTTGCTACTATATGCTGGAAAGCCTACAAAATTAACTATTTTTCTTTTTTGATGCTCTAATAATACAAAAATTTTAAATAATTTTGCATTCTCCTAATAAAGATGTTTATTCAAGAATTAATTGATAAATTTTGCTACTATATGCTGAAAACCTTAAAAACTAATAGATTTTTGTTTTTTTTTTTTTTTTTTGATGCTTTAATAATAAAAAATATTAAATAATTTTGAATTTTCCCAATACAGATGGTTATTCAAGAAATTATTGATGAATTCTGCTACTATATGCTGGAAACCCTAAAAACTAATCAATTTTTGTTTCTTTGATGCTTTAATAATAAAAAATATTAAATAATTTTGCATTCTCCTAATAAAGCTGGTTATTAAAGAAGTAATTGATGAATTCTGCTACTATATGCTGGAAACCCTAAAAACTACTTGATTTTTTATTTTTTGATGCTTTAATAATAAAAAATATTAAATAATTTTGCATTTTCCCAATACAGATGGTTATTCAAAAATTAATTGATGAATTTTGCTACTATATGCTGGAAACCCTAAAAACTAATTGATTTTTTATTTTTTGATGCTTTAATAAGAAAAACTATTAAATAATTTTGCATTCTCCTAATAAAGATGGTTATTAAAGAAGTAATTGATGAATTCTGCTACTATATGATGGAAACCCTAGAAACTAATAGATTTTTGTTTTTTTTTTTTTTTTTTTTTTTTTTTGATGCTCTAATAATACAAACATTTTAAATAATTTTGCATTCTCCTAATAAAGCTGGTTATTAAAGAAGTAATTGAATTCTTCTACTATATGCTGAAAACCCTAAAAACTAATAGATTTTTGTTTTTTTGATGCTTTAATAATAAAAAATATTAAATAATATTGCACTTTCCCAATACAGAAGGTTATTCAAGAATTAATTGATAAATTCTGCTACTATATGCTGGAAACCCTAGAAACTAATAGTTTTTTTTTTTTTTTTTTTTTTTTTATGCTCTAATAATACAAACATTTTAAATAATTTTGCATTCTCCCTATTTTTGTTTTTTTGATGCTTCAAGAATAACAAATATTAAATAATATTGCATTTTTTCAATACAGATGGTTATTCAAGAATTAATTGATGAATTCTGCTACTATATGCTGGAAAGTCTACAAAATAAACTATTTTTGTTTTTTTGATGCTTTAATAATACAAAATATTAAATATTTTGCATTCTCCTAATAAAGATGGTTATTAAAGGAGTAATTGATGAATTCTGCTACTATATGCTGGAAACCCTAGAAACTAATAGATTTTTGTTCTTTTGATGCTTTAATAATACAAAATATGAAATAATTTTGCATTCTCCTATTAAAAATTGTTATTCAAGAAATTATTGATGAATTCTGCCACTATATGCTGGAAACCCTAAAAACTAATAGATTTTTGTTGTTTTAATCCTCTAATAATACAAAAATTTTAATTAGTTTTGCATTTTCCTAATAAAGATGGTTATTCAAGAATTAATTGATGATTATTCAAGAATTAATTGATGATGGTTATTCAAGAATTAATTGATGAATTCTGCTACTATATGCTGAAAACCCTAAAAACTAATAGATTTTTGTTTTCTTGATGCTTTAATAATAAAAAAATATTAAATAATATTGCATTTTCCCAATACAGATGGTTATTCAAAAAGTAATTGATGAATTTTGCTTCTATATGCTGGAAAGCCTACAAAATTAACTATTTTTCTTTTTTGATGCTCTAATAATACAAAAAATTTAAATAATTTTGCATTCTCCTAATAAAGATGGTTATTCAAGAATTAATTGATGAATTCTGCTACTATATGCTGGAAACCCTAAAAACTAATAGATTTTTGTTTTATTTGATGCTTTAATAATAAACAAGTAAGAACGTTGCAGTTGGGCGTTACATTCCGGCTCGAGCATGTACAATTTTCAATATGACACGACACAAAAAGTGGCCTACAAATTATTTTTATACCCTGAACCCATTGAAAATGTGAAATCAATGTTTTTGTTAAAATGTATGTAACAGGTAGAAGGAGGCGTGGCAGACTCCATAAAGTATATATATTCTTGATCAGGACGACGAGCTGGGTCGATGTCCGTCTGTCCGTGATACTAGAGACATGTACTTTGGCAAATTCATGCATTTCAATTTTATAATCACGATATAAAAGTTTCATGAAAATAGTCCATCAACAAGAAAAGTTATTAAACAATTAAGTTCCCATAGTAAGCCCTCACTGCAGTTAATTCGTGTTTATGCGTGCGTGCCTCTGTGTTTGTGTTTCTTTTGAAGCAGAAAAAAGCGAAGAATTCTTGAAATATCAGTTCCTGGAAGGGATCAGGGGATTTCGTAGTCGAGCAGTCTACAGACAAAAGCGCGCCTTCTAGCCTATTCTAGGAATTGCGATTGATTTCTGAATTTTTCAGTCGTTATTTTAGTTTTGTGAGATGACGCTCTAGCACTGAAGTTATATATATAATTTTTTGCTACTAGATATCCAATCGGAGCAGTGATGCCGATGGTTGAGGTCACGCAAGTCGTGTTAGGTATCGTGGGTTCAAGACTTATTCGATCACATTTTCTTTTTCATAAATTCGATATTTTATTGGGAGGGTGCGAGCTTGAATGAATAGCACTCAATATTTTTCATTTTCTTAGTCGAAAATTGTTATAAGTTTAAATTTGTTTCTTTTTACATAGATAGCTCTCAAATGCTTATACGTAGATATATACATACATACATATATACATACGTATATAAAATACGTACATATACAAAAAAGTCTGCCTACACAATTTCAGCACGTGCTCATTGGTATGTGTTTATGTATGTAAGTTAACACAACTGATCAGCAAAACGTAAATATTCAAGCTGACCATGCATTCCCAGCATAAATGCTTACGACACCAGCCGTCTCAAGCGGATATTGCACAACAGCGGCAGAAACGTACACGCGCAACACTGTTGCTTCTCAGCGATATATGATCTGTCGCACTATATGCAATGCCAGAGTTTTCAGGGCTTAGGGCTAGCTTCGATTATAAGAATTAATGTCACTTAGAGTTAGTTGATTTTTGGAAATAAAGAACGTCGGTCGTCGCCACGGAATTATCCAAGTCTTCTCATTTACTGCAACATCGTTGCTTATTAACAAGTGTTAACACCGTTACTTCGTACGTGTTAATTCACTCTAATACTAGAAAACCAAAATAGAATAACTGGCGCCCAACGCAATCGCACAAAAACCCGAATTTAATAAAAAACAAGTAAGGAAGCTCTAGTCGAGACTGCTCGACTAGGAGATACCCTGATCCCGACAAAGAGCTGATATTCACGCACGCATAAGCACGCGCTCTGCTAACTGTGCAGTAAGCAGCGACTGCGCTTGGGCTGCGCTGCAGTGTGGGCAATACTATGAGAATTTTGTTGCTGAATAATTTCTCCTGTAATAGGACTATCTTCATGAAACTTTCAGAATGTGATCACAATATGAAAATGTGTGTACATTCCAAAGCACAAGTCTCTAGTACTTAAATGCAAATTGTGGGCGAAGGGGGCGTGGTATCCAAAATTTGTAAATGACAAAATCTGCGTATTGATCAGATGTATATAGACACCAAATCTGAAGTCTCCAGGTCTAAAAGTATTGAAATTACGGTGAATAAACAAAATCAGTTTATCGATTATTCGCGATAAAAAACTAATCTGATGAGTTATCGAGAAAAAAAAGATAAACTTGTACTGCGTATGGTATACATGAGTATGCATACAAAATTTGAAGTCTCTAGCTCTTATATCTTCTGAGATCTAGGCGTTCATACGGACGGACGGACGGACGGACGGACGGACAGACGGACAGGGCTATATCGACTCAGTTCGTCGCCCTGATCAAGAATATATATACTTTATGGGGTCTGCCACGCCTCCTTCTGCCTGTTACATACTTTTCACAAAACCATTATACCCTGATTTCCCATTTTTAATGGGATCAGGGTATAAAAATATCAAATAATATTGTATTTTCCCAATACAGATGGTTATTCAAGAATTAATTGATAAATTCTGCTACTATATGCTGAAAACCTTAAAAACTAATAGATTTTTGTTTTTTTTTTTTTGTGATGCTTTAATAATAGAAAATATTAAATAATTTTGAATTTTCCCAATACAGATGGTTATTCAAGAAATTATTGATGAATTCTGCTACTATATGCTGAAAACCCTAAAAACTAATAGATTTTTGTTTTTTTGATGCTTCAATAATAAAAAAATATTAAATAATATTGCATTTTCCCAATACAGAAGGTTATTCAAGAATTAATTGATGAATTCTGCTACTATATGCTGGAAACCCTAGAAACTAATAGATTTTTGTTTTTTTTTTTTTTTTTTTTTTTGATGCTCTAATAATACAAACATTTTAAATAATTTTGCATTCTCCTAATAAAGATTGTCATTCAAGAATTAATTGATGAATTCTGCTACTATATGCTGGAAACCCTAAAAACTAATAGATTTTTGTTTTTTGATTCTTTAATAAGAAAAAATATTAAATAATTTTGAATTTTCCCAATACAGATGGTTATTCAAGAATTAATTGATGAATTCTGCTACTATGTGCTGGAAACCCCAAAAACTAATTGATTTTTGTTTTTTTGATGCTTTAATAATAAAAAAAATATTATATAATATTACATTTTCCCAATACAGATGGTTATTCAAAAATTAATTGATGAATTTTGCTACTATATGCTGGAAACCCTAAAAACTAATTGATTTTTTATTTTTTGATGCTTTAATAATAAAAAATATTAAATAATTTTGCATTCTCTTAATAAAAATGGTTATTCAAGAATTAATTGATGAATTCTGCTACTATATGCTGGAAACCCTAAAAACTAATAGATTTTTGTTTTTTTTTTTGATGCTTTAATAAGAAAAAATATTAAATAATTTTGCATTCTCCTAATAAAGATGGTTATTAAAGAAGTAATTGATGAATTCTGCTACTATATGATGGAAACCCTAGAAACTAATAGATTTTTGTTTTTTTTTTTTTTTTTTTTGATGCTCTAATAATACAAACATTTTAAATAATTTTGCATTCTCCTAATAAAGATTGTCATTCAAGAAATTATTGATGAATTCTGCTACTATGTGCTGGAAACCCCAAAAACTAATTGATTTTTGTTTTTTGATGCTTTAATAATAAAAAATATTAAATAATATTGCATTTTCTCAATACAGATGGTGTATTGATGAATTTTGCTACTATATGCTGGAAACCCTAAAAACTAATAGATTTTTGTTTTTTTTATACCCTGATCCCATTAAAAATGGGAAATCAGGGTATAATGGTTTTGTGAAAAGTATGTAACAGGCAGAAGGAGGCGTGGCAGACCCCATAAAGTATATATATTCTTGATCAGGGCGACGAGCTGAGTCGATATAGCCCTGTCCGTCTGTCCGTCCGTCCGTCCGTCCGTCCGTCCGTCCGTCCGTCCGTCCGTCCGTATGAACGCCTAGATCTCAGAAGATATAAGAGCTAGAGATTTCAAATTTTGTATGCATACTCATGTATACCATACGCAGTACAAGTTTATCTTTTTTTTCGATAACTCATCCGATTACTTTTTTATCGCGAATAATCGATACATTGATTTTGTTTATTCACCGTAATTTCAATACTTTTAGACCTGGAGACTTCAGATTTGGTGTGTATATACATCTGATCAATACGCAGATTTTGTCATTTACAGATTTTGGATACCACGCCCCCTTCGCCCCCAATTCGCAAAAAACGTATTTTAAGTACTAGAGACTTGTGCTTTGGAATGTACACACATTTGCAAATAATATTGCATTTTCCCAATACAGATGGTTATTCAAGAATTAATTGATAAATTCTGCTACTATATGCTGGAAATCCTAAAAACTAATTGATTTTTGTTTTTTGATGCTTTAATAATAAAAAATATTAAATAATATTGCATTTTCTCAATACAGATGGTGTATTGATGAATTTTGCTACTATATGCTGGAAACCCTAAAAACTAATTAATTTTTGTTTTTTTTTTTATGCTTTAATAAAAAATAATATTAAATAATATTGCATTTTCCCAATACAGATGGTTATTAATTATAATAAAAAATATTAAATAATATTGCATTTTCCCAATATTCAAAAAATTGATGAATTTTGCTACTATATGCTGGAAAGCCTAAAAACTAATAGATGTTTGTTTTTTTTTATGCTTTAATAATAAAAAATATTAAATAATATTACATTTTCCCAATACAAATGGTTATTAATTATAATAAAAAATATTAAATAATATTGCATTTTCCCAATACAGATGGTTATTCAAAAAATTGATGAATTTTGCTACTATATGCTGAAAAGCCTACAAAATTAACTATTTTGCTTTTTTGATGCTCTAGTAATACAAAAATTTTAAATAATTTTGCATTCTCCTAATAAAGATGGTTATTCAAGAATTAATAGATGAATTCTGCCACTATATGCTGGAAATCCTAAAAACTAATAGATTTTTGTTTTTTGATGCTTTAATAATAAAAAATATTAAATAATTTTGAATTTTCCCAATACAGATGGTTATTCAAGAATTAATTGATGAATTCTGCTCCTATATGCTTGAAACCCCAAAAACTAATAGATTTTTGTTTTTTGATGCTTTAATAATAAAAATATTCAAGAATTAATTGATGAATTCTGCTACTATGTGCTGGAAACCCTAAAAACTAATAGATTTTTTTTTTTTTTTTTTTTTTTTTTTTTTTTTTTTTTGATGCTTTAATAATAGAAAATATTAAATAATTTTGCATTCTCCTAATAAAGCTGGTTATTAAAGAAGTAATTGAATTCTTCTACTATATGCTGAAAACCCTAAAAACTAATAGATTTTTGTTTTTTTGATGCTTTAATAATAAAAAATATTAAATAATATTGCACTTTCCCAATACAGAAGGTTATTCAAGAATTAATTGATAAATTCTGCTACTATATGCTGGAAACCCTAGAAACTAATAGTTTTTTTTTTTTTTTTTTTTTTTATGCTCTAATAATACAAACATTTTAAATAATTTTGCATTCTCCCTATTTTTGTTTTTTTGATGCTTCAAGAATAACAAATATTTAATAATATTGCATTTTTTCAATACAGATGGTTATTCAAGAATTAATTGATGAATTCTGCTACTATATGCTGGAAAGTCTACAAAATAAACTATTTTTGTTTTTTTGATGCTTTAATAATACAAAATATTAAATATTTTGCATTCTCCTAATAAAGATGGTTATTAAAGGAGTAATTGATGAATTCTGCTACTATATGCTGGAAACCCTAGAAACTAATAGATTTTTGTTCTTTTGATGCTTTAATAATACAAAATATGAAATAATTTTGCATTCTCCTATTAAAAATTGTTATTCAAGAAATTATTGATGAATTCTGCCACTATATGCTGGAAACCCTAAAAACTAATAGATTTTTGTTGTTTTAATCCTCTAATAATACAAAAATTTTAATTAGTTTTGCATTTTCCTAATAAAGATTGTTATTCAAGAATTAATTGATGATGGTTATTCAAGAATTAATTGATGAATTCTGCTACTATATGCTGAAAACCCTAAAAACTAATAGATTTTTGTTTTCTTGATGCTTTAATAATAAAAAAATATTAAATAATATTGCATTTTCCCAATACAGATGGTTATTCAAAAAGTAATTGATGAATTTTGCTTCTATATGCTGGAAAGCCTACAAAATTAACTATTTTTCTTTTTTGATGCTCTAATAATACAAAAAATTTAAATAATTTTGCATTCTCCTAATAAAGATGGTTATTCAAGAATTAATTGATGAATTCTGCTACTATATGCTGGAAACCCTAAAAACTAATAGATTTTTGTTTTATTTGATGCTTTAATAATAAACAAGTAAGAACGTTGCAGTTGGGCGTTACATTCCGGCTCGAGCATGTACAATTTTCAATATGACACGACACAAAAAGTGGCCTACAAATTATTTTTATACCCTGAACCCATTGAAAATGTGAAATCAATGTTTTTGTTAAAATGTATGTAACAGGTAGAAGGAGGCGTGGCAGACTCCATACAGTATATATATTCTTGATCAGGACGACGAGCTGGGTCGATGTCCGTCTGTCCGTGATACTAGAGACATGTACTTTGGCAAATTCATGCATTTCAATTTTATAATCACGATATAAAAGTTTCATGAAAATAGTCCATCAACAAGAAAAGTTATTAAACAATTAAGTTCCCATAGTAAGCCCTCACTGCAGTTAATTCGTGTTTATGCATGCGTGCCTCTGTGTTTGTGTTTCTTTTGAAGCAGAAAAAAGCGAAGAATTCTTGAAATATCAGTTCCTGGAAGGGATCAGGGGATTTCGTAGTCGAGCAGTCTACAGACAAAAGCGCGCCTTCTAGCCTATTCTAGGAATTGCGATTGATTTCTGAATTTTTCAGTCGTTATTTTAGTTTTGTGAGATGACGCTCTAGCACTGAAGTTATATATATAATTTTTTGCTACTAGATATCCAATCGGAGCAGTGATGCCGATGGTTGAGGTCACGCAAGTCGTGTTAGGTATCGTGGGTTCAAGACTTATTCGATCACATTTTCTTTTTCATAAATTCGATATTTTATTGGGAGGGTGCGAGCTTGAATGAATAGCACTCAATATTTTTCATTTTCTTAGTCGAAAATTGTTATAAGTTTAAATTTGTTTCTTTTTACATAGATAGCTCTCAAATGCTTATACGTAGATATATACATACATACATATATACATACGTATATAAAATACGTACATATACAAAAAAGTCTGCCTACACAATTTCAGCACGTGCTCATTGGTATGTGTTTATGTATGTAAGTTAACACAACTGATCAGCAAAACGTAAATATTCAAGCTGACCATGCATTCCCAGCATAAATGCTTACGACACCAGCCGTCTCAAGCGGATATTGCACAACAGCGGCAGAAACGTACACGCGCAACACTGTTGCTTCTCAGCGATATATGATCTGTCGCACTATATGCAATGCCAGAGTTTTCAGGGCTTAGGGCTAGCTTCGATTATAAGAATTAATGTCACTTAGAGTTAGTTGATTTTTGGAAATAAAGAACGTCGGTCGTCGCCACGGAATTATCCAAGTCTTCTCATTTACTGCAACATCGTTGCTTATTAACAAGTGTTAACACCGTTACTTCGTACGTGTTAATTCACTCTAATACTAGAAAACCAAAATATAATAACTGGCGCCCAACGCAATCGCACAAAAACCCGAATTTAATAAAAAACAAGTAAGGAAGCTCTAGTCGAGACTGCTCGACTAGGAGATACCCTGATCCCGACAAAGAGCTGATATTCACGCACGCATAAGCACGCGCTCTGCTAACTGTGCAGTAAGCTGCGACTGCGCTTGGGCTGCGCTGCAGTGTGGGCAATACTATGAGAATTTTGTTGCTGAATAATTTCTCCTGTAATAGGACTATCTTCATGAAACTTTCAGAATGTGATCACAATATGAAAATGTGTGTACATTTCAAAGCACAAGTCTCTAGTACTTAAATGCAAATTGTGGGCGAAGGGGGCGTGGTATCCAAAATCTGTAAATGACAAAATCTGCGTATTGATCAGATGTATATAGACACCAAATCTGAAGTCTCCAGGTCTAAAAGTATTGAAATTACGGTGAATAAACAAAATCAGTTTATCGATTATTCGCGATAAAAAACTAATCTGATGAGTTATCGAGAAAAAAAAGATAAACTTGTACTGCGTATGGTATACATGAGTATGCATACAAAATTTGAAGTCTCTAGCTCTTATATCTTCTGAGATCTAGGCGTTCATACGGACGGACGGACGGACGGACGGACGGACGGACGGACGGACGGACGGACGGACGGACGGACAGACGGACAGGGCTATATCGACTCAGCTCGTCGCCCTGATCAAGAATATATATACTTTATGGGGTCTGCCACGCCTCCTTCTGCCTGTTACATACTTTTCACAAAACCATTATACCCTGATTTCCCATTTTTAATGGGATCAGGGTATAACAATACAACAATACAAAGCAGAAGTCACCGAGGAAGCATTTTATCAGCAGCAGCAGCTCTACTAACATAATTTAAGAACATGTAAGTAGGGTGTTCAAAAAAAAAAAAAAAAAACAAAAAACAAATTGTTAAAATCCAATCCAATTACAATTCAAACCTTTTAACATTGCTTAGTAATAAAAAACACAACACACACGTTATTTCCATGTTATGAGTGATAGTGAAATACAGGATTTAGTAACAAAATTTCAAAGTATAAATACAAGTGAAAAGTTAAAAATGGCTTTGTCTAACGAACAGTTAAGAGCAATCGTAGAAGGCGCAGTAACAAGCCCTTTAAGAACGCAAAAAGAGAACTTTGATCAGAGATTACGTGACATCGAACAACGTATTAGTTCTGTACAGGTTAGCACTCCTGAGGTAGAAACATTTAGAGAGGCCGAGATCAGGGCAAGCGTCATGTGCAACGAAACTCTTGATATCATGAAATCCCTTCCAGAATTTGAAGGAAAAAATGAGACTTACGTATCATGGAGGAAAGCTGCGCATACCGCTTACAAAGTATATGAAAAATATGATGGTAGCTCTAAACATTATCAGGCTTTAGGAATATTAAGAAACAAAATTAAAAACACCGCCGATATGGTACTCTCTTCCTTTGAAAAAATGAGACTTACGTATCATGGAGGAAAGCTGAACATACCGCTTACAAAGTATATGAAAAATATGATGGTAGCTCTAAACATTATCAGGCTTTAGGAATATTAAGAAACAAAATTAAAAACGCCGCCGATATGGTAGGGCCATTATAAATCGGTTAGATTTTACATACGCAGACAAACGAGCGATATATCTTATTGAACAAGAGCTGTCAACACTCCGTCAAGGAAATTTGACACTACTACAGTACTATGACGAAGTAGAGAAGAAACTGACTCTACTCATAAATAAGACAATCATGACCTACGACACCAACGTTGCTTCTTCGTTAAATGAGAAATACAGGGCAGACGCTCTACGAGTATTCATCTCGGGTACCAGGAAAGGTTTAAGTGATGTCCTATTCTCAGCTAGACCTACTGATCTTCCCTCAGCACTAGCATTAGCTCAAGAAGTCGAGTCTAATCATGATCGTTACATGTTTGCCACGAATTTTGCACGTAGTTTAGAAGACAAGGCTCAGAGAACCGAGCAAAAACAACAAGGCAGGGATAGGAATCTAACCCAAGACCCAAAATACAACCAGCCAGGGAAAAGCCCATATTATAGGAAACAAGAATTCTCACCACGACGAGAACAAGTTGAGCCAATGGACGTTGACACATCCTCTCGCTTTGGACAGACGACTCAATACCAACATAATACGGCTCCCTCAAAACAAACTCAGTGGCCGACTCAACAACAAAACGCAAAATACGAAAATTACAATTATCAGGGACAAGCAAGTAAGAGACCAAACAATAGTAGTGCACGACTCACAGGACCGAAACAGCAAAGAGTTAATCATTTAGAAACAGGAGATACAGAATATGAACAGGACAGTAGTGAATATCGGACTATCGCAGAAACTGAGGTAGAAGACATTGAGGACGAATATGACCAGGTGAATTTTTTAGACTTGGCTCCCTGCTACCGTTCTGACGCGCTATCACGGCATAATATTCATGCCTTGGAAGATGATGCAGAGTCAGACAGAGCTACAATGCACAGTGAAGTATCGCTCACGTACACCATAGAAACAACGGACAAACCAATCAACTGTTTCCAAAACCAAATTATAATTGAAGAAAATAAAGTAGCTTCTGATTGTACAGTCATCTTATTCGGTAAAAAAATCCGACATACAATTCACTTCTCAGACAGAGATTCGTTAATCGAAAGAGTTTACGATGTAGTCAAAAAAGACGTCGTTAATGCAATTCATTGCGAGTTACCGGTACTGGCATTCATACAATATAAATTAGTAGAAGCTTTCCCAACAACAATATTTCGATATACAAAACATATGGTAAATGACATTATTGACAAAAACGAACAAAAGAAAATAATTGTAGCAGAACATAATCGAGCCCATAGAGCAGCCCAAGAAAGTGTAAAACAGATTTTACAAGAATATTTCTTTCCAAAAATGACAAAACTAGCAAACGAAGTTGTTGCACATTGCAGAATCTGTAAAACAGCTAAGTACAACCGTCACCTACAAAAACCAATTGACACCTCTGTACAACAAAAACAAAATTGACGCAGACTTGGGGACAACGCTCTTAATAAAAGGAAGGGTGGTCCACAAGGACAGCCTAAGATAAACAAAACATTAAACTCCTTTTTTATCTTTTAAGATTTGGGCTACGGATTTTCAATATCTAAAATATTCAACTAATCTTATTCCATACTCAGCAATAGTAAAGGGCACGAAAGAGTTAAGAAAAATCACACATGAGACAGTTATTAGACACAGATATACAACATATAGAAACACTAATAGCCATAGTAAATATCCATCATAGACCTGCTAGGAGCATTAATATGCTAGGCACCGTTCTTAATGTCGTAGCTGGCACACCAGACTCCGACGATTTCGAAAAGCTTAAATTTACACAGAAAGAACTTGTAGAATCAGAAAATAGGCAAGTAACAATAAACACAAAAATGCAGGAACAAATAAATAAACTAACCGACACAGTTAATCTCATAACAAAAACAAAGCAGATAGACACGGAACATTTATAGACTTGGCTCCCTGCTACCGTTCTGACGCGCTATCACGGCATAATATTCATGCCTTGGAAGATGATGCAGAGTCAGACAGAGCTACAATGCACAGTGAAGTATCGCTCACGTACACCATAGAAACAACGGACAAACCAATCAACTGTTTCCAAAACCAAATTATAATTGAAGAAAATAAAGTAGCTTCTGATTGTACAGTCATCTTATTCGGTAAAAAAATCCGACATACAATTCACTTCTCAGACAGAGATTCGTTAATCGAAAGAGTTTACGATGTAGTCAAAAAAGACGTCGTTAATGCAATTCATTGCGAGTTACCGGTACTGGCATTCTTACAATATAAATTAGTAGAAGCTTTCCCAACAACAATATTTCGATATACAAAACATATGGTAAATGACATTATTGACATAAACGAGCAAAAGAAAATAATTGTAGCAGAACATAATCGAGCCCATAGAGCAGCCCAAGAAAGTGTAAAACAGATTTTACAAGAATATTTCTTTCCAAAAATGACAAAACTAGCAAACGAAGTTGTTGCACATTGCAGAATCTGTAAAACAGCTAAGTACAACCGTCACCTACAAAAACCAATTGACACCTCTGTACAACAAAAACAAAATTGACGCAGACTTGGGGACAACGCTCTTAATAAAAGGGAGGGTGGTCCACAAGGACAGCCTAAGTTAAACAAAACATTAAACTCCTTTTTTATCTTTTAAGATTTGGGCTACGGATTTTCAATATCTAAAATATTCAACTAATCTTATTCCATACTCAGCAATAGTAAAGGGCACGAAAGAGTTAAGAAAAATCACACATGAGACAGTTATTAGACACAGATATACAACATATAGAAACACTAATAGCCACAGAAAATATCCATCATAGACATGCTAGGAGCATTAATATGCTAGGCACCGTTCTTAAAGTCGTAGCTGGCACACCAGACTCCGACGATTTCGAAAAGCTTAAATTTACACAGAAAGAACTTGTAGAATCAGAAAATAGGCAAGTAACAATAAACACAAAAATGCAGGAACAAATAAATAAACTAACCGACACAGTTAATCTCATAACAAAAACAAAGCAGATAGACACGGAACATTTATACGAAACATTACTCTCAAGAAACAGAATAATTATTTCAGAATTAGAAACCTTAATGCTATCAGTAACACTGGCAAAAGTTGGAATTGTAAACCTCTCCATGTTGGATTCTTCTGACCTAAAAAATATTGTTAATGAACACCCTATAAATATAACTATTACTGATCTAATGGAAGTATCTCAAGTTAAAGTCTTGCTTAATAATAACTTTCTACATTTTGTAATAAGATACCCTAAGCTTAACGTAGTATGTAAGAAACTAACAATATACCCTGTTCAACATAATGGCATTATAATAAATTTCGCCGAAGACTACAATATAGCTGTCTGCGGCAACCATGTAATATCAATAGGAAATTGTAGTGCAGCCCTCACAACAACGTTCTGCAAGAAATTACCCTATACAACGTGCGCACAACAACTGCACTCAGATGGCACTGCACATTGCTCAACTCGACCTAGCCATCTTGAACCTCTAACCATCGTCGACGATGGCGTTATCATCATCAACGACGGAGCAGCTATAGTTGATGAGCAAATGGTGAAAGGGACATTCCTCCTTACCTTTGACAATGAGATAAAGGTAAACGACACCGTATATAGAAATCCTACGTGAGGAAATCCCCGAGACCAGCGGCATCCACGCTTCTAAATATAACGGGTCATCAGGAAATACCAAGCCTGCCGTACCTACAGAAGCTGAGCATAAGGAACCTCCGGGACATTGCCCAATTGGAAGAAGGACTGGTAAGAAGACCAATAATATCTGGACTAACCGTGGTCATCCTTCTACTTTCCTGCTACGCCCTAATGAAACTTTACCAAAGACATCGGAGGAACAAAAGTCAACGTGATCTTCAGGCGGTAATTAACAGTTTCAAGAACTCCGAGGACGTCATTCACCTAAGTGGGGGAGGAGTTAACACAACTGATCAGCAAAACGTAAATATTCAAGCTGACCATGCATTCCCAGCATAAATGCTTACGACACCAGCCGTCTCAAGCGGATATTGCACAACAGCGGCAGAAACGTACACGCGCAACACTGTTGCTTCTCAGCGATATATGATCCGTCGCACTATATGCAATGCCAGCGTTTTCAGGGCTTAGGGCTAGCTTCGATTATAAGAATTAATGTCACTTAGAGTTAGTTGATTTTTGGAAATAAAGAACGTCGGTCGTCGCCACGGAATTATCCAAGTCTTCTCATTTACTGCAACATCGTTGCTTATTAACAAGTGTTAACACCGTTACTTCGTACGTGTTAATTCACTCTAATACTAGAAAACCAAAATATAATAACTTGTACATATAATTCGCACTCTAGCATTTTCTAAGTATCTCAATTGCGATTGATTTGTCTTTGCATTGTTTTTGAATTCCCAGCCGCTACTTTGGTTTTTATTTGCTATATGGCAACCTACGAATAATGTCATTTCGTTTTAATTATCATTAATGCGAGTGCCGCGGTGGCGCTGTAGGCAAAGGCGCGGAATGCTCTTATTATAGCTATTTTGTTAAGGTGCGAGCTCAAATCCCGCGGAAAACTTTTTTAAAAATTGAAATTTTATGTTATTATCATTTCGTTTATATTTTTTCAATTTCATAAAAATGTTTCCTTCCGTCTTATGAATATCTACAAAGCTTATTTATATATATAAGTGACGCACGCATACATGTATACATTTCTTAGTTGGCTGTTACAAATGCCGATTCGCCACGCCTCTAGTGGGCGTTGTTGTAGTTGTGCTTCAAACCCCGGGGAAAACTTTTAATTTTTTTAGGATTTATAATTTTATTTTTATTTTTTAAATTCCACAAAAATGTTTTCTTCCGTGCTATCAATGCCTATTAAGCCTGTTTATATATATTGTTCAGACATGAACATACAAATATACGAAGATCGTATACATGCCTGATACGCACTCAACGGCTAGCAGGTAGTGCGATAGGAATAGATAAATGCCCAATGTGTGGACCCTAAAAATATACTGATGAATTATGACCCTTGCAACTCCGACGATAAGATGTAAGAGACGAGCGCTGAGCCTTACAAACTCAGCGATAGGATAAGAATACTAAATAGATCAACGCGGAGCCTTACACACTCAGCGATAAGATAAGAATATGTAATAGACCAATGCTGAGCAATAGACACACTAGATTTAAGGGATGAAAATATGCATGAGCCTCGATATAAATACCGGGGCTTAGAAGAATAAAGATCAATACGTAACTAAACACCATCATAGTCAAGTGTATTCGTTCATGGTCCTTCGAGCCGGATGAAGTATATTGGAAATACTTCAATCCAATCCATAAGACAAAATGTTTGTGAATAGCACAAATTAAAGTGCTAAAGTGTTATAGATTTGTGCATTGGCTTACCAACCCAAGCTGTGAGTAGAGGCACAGCAAGATCAACCTGGTGATCAAAACAAAAAAACCTCCACCGGGTCAAGCCAATGGATCTATAAAAAAAAATAACAAACAACAACTGAGTGTCGTCAACCATCAATTTTCAAATAGTAATATTTGATGGCATAATGGCAGAAATCAGGACTCACAAGGAGTTCATGAATGTCGAAGTTGTCGGCCACGCCATAGACACAAACCAACTTTATAGCTGGGATACGAAACCGGAAACATCCAAGCAAGAAATGTTTTCATTTGGTTGGTCGTGCCCAATGGATGAGTTGGTAAAGCTTGTGGATAAAAAAGCTCTAAAAATTAGGAAAGAAATGGCAGAAGTAACTGCTATCCTAAAGAGCAACAACTGCACAGATATTCATACCTATAAACGCAGGTTATCTTTCCTATGGAAAAAGGTCCAGTCAGCGCTTGCAGAATTAGAGGCAAGATATGCAAATTCTGCCTACGACAGCGACGAAATAGAGGAACTGGAGTGCAACCTCGATGAACTGTTAAATAGACTTGACAGTAAATTAAAAGACTTGGAAGACATAAAAGAAGATTCTCCGAAAAAACCGAGGCCAACACTTCCATACTTTAATGGAAATTCCGAGGCGTGGCCAACGTTCTTCAATTTCTTCTCCGACATGATTCACAAAAGGAAGGATATCAGCGACACAATGAAGCTGAACTACCTAAAATCATATCTGAAAGGAGATGCCCAAATGGTAGTGAACCATTTGATGTATGGATCAGCTGCTAGCTACAATTCAGCGTGGGACTACTTATGCAAACGATATAAACGTTATATGCCAGTGGACAAGGAACTGCTAAACAATAATGATGAAGGCAGTATTCGCAATTGCGTGAGCACCTCTGATAAGAGTGACAATGTCACCGCTGATGAGATGACATCATATCAGGCTGCTTTGGATGCAATAGTGTTCAAAAAGTGGGATTTCAACCCGCCGGCAAGCCTCCACATGGGAGGAAAAATAACTAAAACTACGGAACAAGATAATAAAGTTCAAGTAGTAACAACAAGTATAGGTGAAGACAAAAGATCAATAACGAAGATCTGCTCTCCACCAACTCCGACAAAGGATCAACCACAAAAACCGGAGGACATTGAAGATGGGCACGACAATGGAACTTCGGCCACATCTTCGACATCGATGTTGAGCACCGTTGAAGATGCATCAACAGATATCCAATTGGAAGTTCAACCAATGGATAATAGCAGCACGACGGAAGAACAAACTTCTGCGGAGACTGAAACGGCGACTGGAAGTGCAGTTGAAGAGAAAAGCGACAATATCGACTCAAACTCTTCAGTGATGACCACAGCAGCGCAAACAGCAACTACAATTCAATCGGAAGAGGACTCAACTGGAAATAGCAGCAACATATTAAAGGAAACTACCATAACCACTACAAGCGATTCAAGTCAATCAGTATCAATAGCTGTTCTGAAGCATCTTCATCGAAATAAGGTCGTCTATCGCTTGGGAGCTTTGGCTTCGGCAATTATGAAGCGAGCGACCACTGCCTCAACAGCTGCAATCTATATAAACTCAACAATTGATGACAACTATAAGCGGCGGAAGCTCTTCAAAAAGGCTCGACTTTACTTGGCATGGGAACCTCCACCTGAGCAAAAGACCAAGTCAATAGCGGAATACTCGGCTTATCCGGATGTCACACTTTCTGGGCCCCGCCGAACGTTCAGGCACGAGCATAAGGCCATAAGGATTGCAAGCATGGTCATTTCGTCAAAAATACTAATAATTATCAAATTTGTATTTGTCCTATATATTAGAAAAGAAACCACAGGCAACAAGTACCGAATGTCACACACTCTGGCCCCCCGCAGAATGTTCAGACATGAACATACAAATATACGAAGATCGTATACATGCCTCATACGCACTCAACGGCTAGCAGGTAGTGCGATAGGAATAGATAAATGCCCAATGTGTGGACCCTAAAAATATACTGATGAATTATGACCCTTGCAACTCCGACGATAAGATGTAAGAGACGAGCGCTGAGCCTTACAAACTCAGCGATAGGATAAGAATACTAAATAGATCAACGCGGAGCCTTACACACTCAGCGATAAGATAAGAATATGTAATAGACCAATGCTCAGCCTTACACACTCAGCAATAGACACACTAGATTTAAGGGATGAAAATATGCATGAGCCTCGGTATAAATACCGGGGCTCAGAAGAATAAAGATCAATACGTAACTAAACACCATCATAGTCAAGTGTATTCGTTCATATATAGATGGCTCACGCATATAAATGTCGCAATTTGACACTAGAAATGGCGATTGCCACGCTCCTAGTGGACGTAGACACCTCTTTTTTGGCCAGTTCTTAGAACAAGCTAATGGTAACCCAACTGCAAAATTTGAATGCTTACGCTCAAAAAATGTGAAAATTACAGGGTATTTTTTGATATGCCACACCCCTAAAAAGGCGTAACAACTATTTTTGGGCCATCGATAGAGAAGGCTACCAGTAACTTATTATGCAAATTTGAAGCTTCTATCTCTATAACTGTAGGAGATATAAACTTTTGCGGTTTGCCACGCCCCCTGTGGGCGGAGATATATCCACTATAGCTTTTTGGTCTTGGGTGATCAACCCGAGTATATATACCAAATTTCAGGTCTCTAGCAATAATAGTGCCCAAAATATAGCAGAATTTGTAAAATCACTATATCTTCAGATCCAACTTGGCACGCCCCTAGCGGGCGTAGACATATCCGCCATAGCTTTTGATTTTGGGTGGTCAACACGAAGCTAAGTTCTAAATTTCAGCGCTCTAGCTCTTCAACTAACATGATTTCTGGCATATCGGAAAATGCATTTTCCGATTTGCCACGCCCCTAGTGGGCGGATCAGGAAAATTTTAACACTTTATAGATCGGAGATATACACGAGTATGTGTTCCAAATTTCAAGTCTCTAGCTCTAATAGCGCCGAAATAGATTGCGTTCATATGGACAGACAGACAGACGGACGGACAGCAAGACGGACATGCACAAAACCAATATACTAATTCACTTCGTGAATTCTGATAAAAATATTAAATAATTTTGAATTTTCCCAATACAGATGGTCAATTGATGAATTCTGCTACTATATGCTGAAAACCCTAAAAACTAATAGATTTTTGTTTTTTTTTTATGCTTTAATAATAAACAAGTAAGAACGTTGCAGTTGGGCGTTACCAACTGCGGAATACTCATTCACATTCCGGCTCTAGCATGTACAATTTTCAATATGACACGACACAAAAAGTGGCCTACAAATTATTTTTATACCCTGATGAAATGTGAAATCAGGGTATAATGTTTTTGTTAAAATGTATGTAACAGGTATAAGGAGGCGTGGCAGACTACATAAAGTACATAAATTCTTGATCAGGGCGACGAGCTGAGTCGATTTAGCCATGCCCGTCTGTCCGTGATACTAGAGACATGTACTTTGGCAAATTCATGCATTTCAATTTTATAATCACGATATAAAAGTTTCATGAAAATAGTCCATCAACAAGAAAAGTTATTAAACAATTAAGTTCCCATAGTAAGCCCACACTGCAGTTAATCCGTGTTTATGCGTGCGTGCCTCTGTGTTTGTGTTTCTTTTGAAGCAGAAAAAAGCGAAGAATTCTTGAAATATCAGTTCCTGGAAGGGATCAGGGGATTTCGTAGTCGAGCAGTCTACAGACAAAAGCGCGCCTTCTAGCCTATTCTAGGAATTGCGATTGATTTCTGAATTTTTCAGTCGTTATTTTAGTTTTGTGAGATGACGCTCTAGCACTGAAGTTATATATATAATTTTTTGCTACTAGATATCCAATCGGAGCAGTGGTGCCGATGATTGAGGTCACGCAAGTCGTGTTAGGTATCGTGGGCTCAAGACCTATTCGATCACATTTTCTTTTTCATAAATTCGATATTTTATTGGGAGGGTGCGAGCTTGAATGAATAGCACTTAATATTTTTCATTTTCTTAGTCGAAAATTGTTATTATTTTATTGCTTGCTTTAATTACCATTATTTCGAGTGCCGCGGTGGCGCTGTAGGCAAAGGCGCGGAATGCTCTTATATTAGCTATTTTGTTGAGGTGCGCGTTCAAATCCCGCGGAAAACTTTTTTAAAAATTGAAATTTTATGTTATTATCATTTCGTTTATATTTTTTCAATTTCATAAAAATGTTTCCTTCCGTCTTATGAATCTACAAAGCTTATTTATATATATAAGCGATTCGCCACGCCTCTAGTGGGCGTTGTTGTGGTTGTGCTTCGAGCCCCGGGGAAAACTTTTAATTTTTTTAAGATTTATAATTTAATTTTTATTTTTTAAATTCCACAAAAATGTTTTCTTCCGTGCTATCAATGCCTATTAAGCCTGTTTATATATATAGATGGCTCACGCATATAAATGTCGCAATTTGACACTAGAAATGGCGATTGCCACGCCCCTAGTGGACGTAGACACCTCTTTTTTGGCCAGTTCTTAGAACAAGCTAATGGTAACCCAACTGCAAAATTTGAATGCTTACGCTCAAAAAATGTGAAAATTACAGGGTATTTTTTGATTTGCCACGCCCCTAAAAAGGCGTAACAACTATTTTTGGGCCATCGATAGAGAAGGCTACCAGTAACTTATTATGCAAATTTGAAGCTTCTAGCTCTATAACTGTAGGAGATATAAACTTTTGCTCTTTGCCATGCCCCTGTGGGCGGAGATATATCCATTATAGCTTTTAGGTCTTGGGTGATCAACCCGAGTATATATACAAAATTTCAGGTCTCTAGCATTAATAGAGCCCAAAATATAGCAGAATTTGTAAAATCACTATATCTTCAGATCCAATTTGCCACGCCCCTAGTGGGCGTAGACATATAATTATACCCTGATCCCATTAAAAATGGGAAATCAGGGTATAATGGTTTTGTGAAAAGTATGTAACAGGCAGAAGGAGGCGTGGCAGACCCCATAAAGTATATATATTCTTGATCAGGGCGACGAGCTGAGTCGATATAGCCCTGTCCGTCTGTCCGTCCGTCCGTCCGTCCGTCCGTATGAACGCCTAGATCTCAGAAGATATAAGAGCTAGAGACTTCAAATTTTGTATGCATACTCATGTATACCATACGCAGTACAAGTTTATCTTTTTTTTTCGATAACTCGTCCGATTACTTTTTTATCGCGAATAATCGATAAATTGATTTTGTTTATTCACCGTAATTTCAATACTTTTAGACCTGGAGACTTCAGATTTGGTGTGTATATACATCTGATCAATGCGCAGATTTTGTCATTTACAGATTTTGGATACCACGCCCCCTTCGCCCCCAATTTGCAAAAAACGTATTTTAAGTACTAGAGACTTGTGCTTTGGAATGTACACACCTTTGCACATTGTGATCACATTCTGAAAGTTTCATGAAGATAGTCCTATTACAGGAGAAATTATTCAGCAACAAAATTCTCATAGTATTGCCCACACTGCAGCGCAGCCCAAGCGCAGTCGCTGCTTACTGCGCAGTTAGCAGAGCGCGTGCTTATGCGTGCGTGAATATCAGCTCTTTGTAGGGATCAGGGTATCTCCTAGTCGAGCAGTCTCGACTAGAGCTTCCTTACTTGTTTTTTATTAAATCTTTATAGAATCGTAGCATTAGCTCACATGCAAAATTTGAATGTTCTAGCTTTAAAACTCTAGGAGATACAGTTTTACCCGATTTGCCACGCCCCCAATATGCGTAGATATATCCGCCATAGCTTTTGATTTTGGGTGGTCAACACGAAGCTACGTTCTAAATTTCAGCGCTCTAGCTCTTCAACTAACATGATTTCTGGCATATCGGAAAATGCATTTTCCGATTTGCCACGCCCCTAGTGGGCGGATCTGGAAAATTTTAACACTTTATAAATCGGAGATATACACGAGTATGTATTCCAAATTTCAAGTCTCTAGCTCTAATAGCGCCGAAATAGATTGCGTTCATACGGACAGACCGACAGACGGACGGACAGCAAGACTTCGTGAATTCGTATAAAAATATTAAATAATATTGCATTTTCCCAATACAGATGGTTATTCAAGAATTAATTGATAAATTCTGCTACTATATGCTGGAAACCCTAAATCCTAATAGATTTTTGTTATTTTGATGCTCTAATAATACAAAAAATTTAAATAATTTTGCATTCTCCTAATAAAGATGGTTATTCAAGAATTAATTGATGAATTCTGCTACTATATGCTGGAAACCCTAAAAACTAATAGATTTTTGTTTTATTTGATGCTTTAATAATAAACAAGTAAGAACGTTGCAGTTGGGCGTTACCAACTGCGGAATACTCATTCACATTCCGGCTCTAGCATGTACAATTTTCAATATGACACGACACAAAAAGTGGCCTACAAATTATTTTTATACCCTGAACCCATTGAAAATGTGAAATCAGGGTATAATGTTTTTGTTAAAATGTATGTAACAGGTAGAAGGAGGCGTGGCAGACTCCATAAAGTATATATATTCTTGATCAGGACGACGAGCTGAGTCGATGTCCGCCTGTCCGTGATACTTTGGCAAATTCATGCATTTCAATTTTATAATCACGATATAAAAGTTTCATGAAAATAGTCCATCAACAAGAAAAGTTATTAAACAATTAAGTTCCCATAGTAAGCCCACGCTGCAGTTAATGCGTGTTTATGCGTGCGTGCCCTGTGTTTGTGTTTCTTTTGAAGCAGAAAAAAGCGAAGAATTCTTGAAATATCAGTTCCTGGAAGGGATCAGGGGATTTCGTAGTCGAGCAGTCTACAGACAAAAGCGCGCCTTCTAGCCTATTCTAGGAATTGCGATTGATTTGTGAATTTTTCAGTCGTTATTTTAGTTTTGTGAGATGACGCTCTAGCACTGAAGTTATATATATAATTTTTTGTTACTAGATATCCAATCGGAGCATTGGTGGCGATGGTTGAGGTCACGCAAGTCGTGTTAGGTATCTAGGTATCGTGGGTTCAAGAGCTATTCGATCGCATTTTCTTTTTCATAAATTCGATATTTTATTGAATGAATAGCACTTAATATTTTTCATTTTCTTAGTCGAAAATTGTTATAAGTTTAAATTTGTTTCTTTTTACATAGATAGCTCTCAAATGCTTATACGTAGATATATACATACATACATATATACATACGTATATAAAATACGTACATATACAAAAAAGTCTGCCTACACAATTTCAGCACGTGCTCATTGGTATGTGTTTATGTATGTACATATAATGCGCACTCTAGCATTTTCTAAGAATCTCAATTGCGATTGATTTGTCTTTGCATTTTTTTGACTTCCCAGCCGCTACTTTGGCTTTTCTTTGCTATATGGCGACTTAACAATAATGTCATTTAGTTTTAATTATCATTATTGCATTATTGCGAGTGCCGCGGTGGCGCTGTAGGCAAAGGCGCGGAATGCTCTTATATTAGCTATTTTGTTGAGGTGCGCGTTCAAATCCCGCGGAAAACTTTTTTAAAAATTGAAATTTTATGTTATTATCATTTCGTTTATATATTTTCAATTTCATAAAAATGTTTCCTTCCGTCTTATGAATATCTACAAAGCTTATTTATATAAGTTAATTTTATTATTATTTAAATTTGGTTTTTTAAATAAATAAAATCACAATTTATTTCTCTGAACCGTTTTATTCAAATTCTTATTTGGGACTGAAGTTTACAATACTTTATCTGCTTAATTTATACTGTTGCTTAAGTTGTTGAAGTGGCCGGTGTAATTCGGCGCTCGCTTGGATCGGCGGCGGCAGAAATGCAGAGTCAGTTCTCCTGAACTGCACGTGGTGGATGTTTATGTGAGCATTTCTGGATTGTAGCGGCGGCGGCAGAAATGCAGAGTAAGTTTTCTGCATTGCATGTGGTGGATGTTTCCAGACGGAGTAGTTGCAAAGTTGAGATATTGCAACATAATTATCGTGAACTCATAATGGCAAAGTTGACAATAAATATTGAAACATAATTATTGTTAACTCTTCCCGCGTAAATCCAAGCTTGTCCTCAAGCGACTTAAAAGAACGGTATGTTATTGAATTGAAGTTGGGGGCTTTGGTTTTTGATATTGTCTTTAGTAGTGGGGGGAGCTAGTTGCAATATGATTTTTTCTTCTTTGCCTTTATACAAGTAGAGTATAAAGCCGACTATTACCATAATGCAGAGGGCGATGACTGCCGTGGCTCCATAGGTTTCTATTTGTAGTTGTTCGATTTTCTGTGTGTTGTTTATGTGGAGAGTTTGAAGCGCCTCTAGGGAGAGTATCTTCAATCGCTTTGTTTCTTCGGGGGTGATTTGGATCATCGGGGCTCCCGGCTTCAACAGTGTGGTCTCGATGTTGCTGAAACTTCTGTCATTGATGTCGATGGTTTCGTTCCAGAAGTTTATCAAATAGGTGCCTCTGAGCTTCGTGGTGTTGTTTCGTCGCGATACAGTTCCGTTGAAATTTTGTAGTAGGATGAGTCCGCTGCTGATTTCTTCTATTTCGTTGATGTGGTCTGCATTACTAAATTTACACATTGATCTTTCTCCGTTAAGGAGCCTGGGCAAACATGTGTTGTCTCTAAGACTTATGATCTCATTCTTATTACAAATTTTGATATTATTGAAATTTTTACAATCTTTTATAATGCCATAATATTGTGTTTTACTTAGTAGTATTTCTTTAAAATCTATATTGACAATTAGGTTATTTTTATACCCTGATCCCATTAAAAATGGGAAATCAGGGTATAATGGTTTTGTGAAAAGTATGTAACAGGCAGAAGGAGGCGTGGCAGACCCCATAAAGTATATATATTCTTGATCAGGGCGACGAGCTGAGTCGATATAGCCCTGTCCGTCTGTCCGTCCGTCCGTCCGTCCGTCCGTCCGTCCGTATGAACGCCTAGATCTCAGAAGATATAAGAGCTAGAGACTTCAAATTTTGTATGCATACTCATGTATACCATACGCAGTACAAGTTTATCTTTTTTTTTCGATAACTCGTCCGATTACTTTTTTATCGCGAATAATCGATAAATTGATTTTGTTTATTCACCGTAATTTCAATACTTTTAGACCTGGAGACTTCAGATTTGGTGTGTATATACATCTGATCAATACGCAGATTTTGTCATTTACAGATTTTGGATACCACGCCCCCTTCGCCCCCAATTTGCAAAAAACGTATTTTAAGTACTAGAGACTTGTGCTTTGGAATGTACATACCTTTGCACATTGTGATCACGTTCTGAAAGTTTCATGAAGATAGTCCTACTACAGGAGAAATTATTCAGCAACAAAATTCTCATAGTATTGCCCACACTGCAGCGCAGCCCAAGCGCAGTCGCTGCTTACTGCGCAGTTAGCAGAGCGCGTGCTTATGCGTGCGTGAATATCAGCTCTTTGTAGGGATCAGGGTATCTCCTAGTCGAGCAGTCTCGACTAGAGCTTCCTTACTTGTTAATTACAGGTTTTAATATGATATTTTCGTAGCTAGTTTCTTCTAAATTTGGTATTTTTATACCCTGATCCCATTAAAAATGGGAAATCAGGGTATAATGGTTTTGTGAAAAGTATGTAACAGGCAGAAGGAGGCGTGGCAGACCCCATAAAGTATATATATTCTTGATCAGGGCGACGAACTGAGTCGATATAGCCCTGTCCGTCTGTCCGTCCGTCCGTCCGTCCGTCCGTCCGTCCGTCCGTCCGTCCGTCCGTCCGTCCGTCCGTCCGTCCGTATGAACGCCTAGATCTCAGAAGATATAAGAGCTAGAGACTTCAAATTTTGTATACATACTCATGTATACCATACGCAGTACAAGTTTATCTTTTTTTTTCGATAACTCGTCCGATTACTTTTTTATCGCGAATAATCGATAAATTGATTTTGTTTATTCACCGTAATTTTAATACTTTTAGACCTGGAGACTTCAGATTTGGTGTGTATATACATCTGGTCAATACGCAAATTTTGTCATTTACAGATTTTGGATACCACGCCCCCTTCGCCATCAATTTGCAAAGAACGTATTTTAAGTACTAGAGACTTGTGCTTTGGAATGTACACACATTTGCACGTTATGATAACGTTCTGAAAGTTTCATGAAGATAGTCCCACTACAGGAGAAATTATTCAGCAACAAAATTCTCATAGTATTGCCCACACTGCAGCGCAGCCCAAGCGCAGTCGCTGCTTACTGCGCAGTTAGCAGAGCACGTGTTTATGCGTGCGTGAATACCAGCTCTTTGTAGGGATCAGGGTATCTCCTAGTCGAGCAGTCTCGACTAGAGCTTTCTTACTTGTTATACCCTGATCCCATTAAAAATGGGAAATCAGGGTATAATGGTTTTGTGAAAAATATGTAACAGGCAGAAGGAGGCGTGGCAGACCCCATAAAGTATATATATTCTTGATCAGGGCGACGAGCTGAGTCGATATAGCCATGTCCGTCTGTCCGTCCGTCCGTCCGTCCGTCCGTCCGTCCGTCCGTCCGTCCGTATGAACGCCTAGATCTCAGAAGATATAAGAGCTAGAGACTTCAAATTTTGTATGCATACTCATGTATACCATACGCAGTACAAGTTTATCTTTTTTTTTCGATAACTCGTCCGATTACTTTTTTATCGCGAATAATCGATAAATTGATTTTGTTTATTCACCGTAATTTCAATACTTTTAGACTTGGAGACTTCAGATTTCATGTGCATATACATCTGATCAATACGCAGATTTTGTCATTTACAGATTTTGGATACCACGCCCCCTTCGCCCCCAATTTGCAAAAAACGTATTTTAAGTACTAGCGAATTGTGCTTTGGAACGTACACACATTTGCACATTGTGATCACATTCTGAAAGTTTCATAAAGATAGTCCTACTACAGGAGAAATTATTTAGCAACAAAATTCTCATAGTATTGCCCACACTGCAGCGCAGCCCAAGCGCAGTCGCTGCTTACTGCGCAGTTAGCAGAGCGCGTGCTTATGCGTGCGTGAATATCAGCTCTTTGTAGGGATCAGGGTATCTCCTAGTCGAGCAGTCTCGACTAGAGCTTCCTTACTTGTTATTACATACAATAAAATTGTTTTGTTGTGTAAAATTGAGACATCGGCAAATTCTAACATTTCTTCTATTGAGAGTTGAGGCATTTTTCCAGCTTTAAAGATTCTATTTGTCTCTTGTAGTTCGTTATCTTTTAACAAGAATGAATTTATGATATTAACCTTGGCCCATTGAATTGCATATTTTATGTTAACTATTTCTTCTTTAATAAGTCTGATCTGATTTTGAATGCTAATGGCAATATCATTGCTGAACATACTATCTTTTTTAATTGTATTTGTTAAACTATTTGTGACGGCTGTTAATTTATTTAATCTGTCCTCTAATTGTGTATTTATTATTACTTGTTTGTTATTGTTTGTAGTTAGTTTATTGAGGTGTTCTTCTACTTGTACGAAATCGTCATGATCTGGGCTTCCGGCAATATATTTCCAGGCTGTTCCTATAAGATTAATAGATCTAGTGGCTCGTCTATTTATGGAGGAAGTTATTGATGAGAGTATGGAGTTTGTTTGGTTAATTTCATGATTTATGGTGTGATAAAGTATGCTATGTTTCAGTGATTGTTCGGTATGAAGAGTAAGTATGTCCAGTGTTTCCTCTATTTTCTTAATGTCAATTACATGAATGATTCTAGTAGTAGTTGTTTGAATTTTCCCCAGACCTTTGTAGATAGTGATGGTTTGTGCGTCCGTATAGTTCGTTATGGCGAGCTCTCCGCTTGTTGTGTTTATAAGCCATGTCAGAAGTAGACTGTAATTATACGTTTTTAATATTACTTTTATGAACTGTTTTATTTGTTTGGGTAATAATGGTTGTACCATTGTCTAGTTTTACTACTTCCTTTTTGAATCTTGGAGAAAGTTTTGATCCTAATCTATTGTTTATTTTCACGAAAATTATGTCACCTGGATTATATGTTTTTAAGGGGAGTCTGTCTTTGTTGTGGTATTGTAGATCTTGGTCTTGTTTTTGTTTCAGTCGAGTTATGTTATCCTGTCTAGCTGTTTCGTATTGTTCTGGGGTCGTGGTTACGGTTCTGTCAAAGAATACTTCTAAAGGTCGTTTGTTAGTGACTGAGTGGAAAGTATAGTTGTATTCGTACACGGCTCTGTCTAGGAGTTCTTCGAAGTTTCGATGAACGTTGGATCTCTTTAGAACTCTCATTATTTCGGATAGGGTAGAGTGAAATCTCTCTATTTGGCCGTTTACCGTGCTTTTGTATGGAGGGGCTTTATAAATTTCGATGCCGAGCTGATCCCTGAGCATAAAAGTGATGGATGCGGAGTTCAGCGATTTTTCATTGTCCATTACTATAAATTTTGGAACGCCGAAATAGAATATTATGTTTCTTAAAGGTAGTCTGATATCTTCTATTGATTTTGATTTTATGTTTATTGCTTGTGCCAATTTTGAAAATTTGTCTATTGCTGTCAAAACTAACTTCCCTTCTGTGGAATAGATGTCGACGTGAATAATGTGTCCAGGGTATTCTGGAATTGGGGTTTCTTTGATTTGGGGATTGGTTGGATGCCTATCGTATTTCTCCTCTTTGCAGATTTGACATTGTTTTAAAATGGTGGCTATTTTGCTTCTCATTTTTGGGAAATAAAATTTAGAAGATATCTGAATTTTGTTTTCATCTGCGTTACGGTGAGCTCTATTATGCACTTTTAGGATTTCTTCATCTTGATCTGAATCTTTGATAAGATCTGTAACTCTGATTTGGGTAAATCTCGTTTTATAGGTTTTGAAATGTTGTGGATAAAATACTTGAATTCGACCCATTATGTCTTCTGTTGTTAGTATACCATTGATGACTGAAGGGTTTAGATGTTGATTTTCCTGATTTGATTTTCTTGAAAAGGTGTGTCTATGGAAACACTGAAAGGGTATTTCAAATGTGTAGTTTGGCTCATCGGAGACCGAAAGGATTATTTGATTTTTAAATGAGTTGATTGGAGCCTCCACACTTGGGATTAGGTAATGTGAGGAGCTATTAGCACTATGTGCTGTAGAAATTACTGAGTTTATCTGGTTTAGCGAAATTCTGGATAGTGTGTCTGCGATTATGTTATCTTTCCCTGGTTTGTAAAGAAGTTGGTAATCATATTCCTCGAGGAGAGCCTTCCACCTTTTAACCCTAGAGTTGCCATTCCAATTGCTTAGTGAGTGTGTCAGAGGTTGGTGATCAGTATAAATTTTTACCTTTGCTCTACCGTAAAGGTAGTTACGTAGGGATTTAATAGCCCAAATAATTGCTAACATTTCTTTTTCGTTTGTGGCGTAGTTTTCTTCTGCTTTAGATAAGGTTCTTGAGAGGAAAGTGATAGGTTTATTATCTTGACAAAGTACAGCACCAATAGCGAAATTAGATGCGTCTGTAGTCAGGTGGAATTCTTTGTTAAAATCGGGATAGCTAAGTATGACTTCTTCTGAGATTAATGAATTTTTAAGTTTTTGAAATGCTTCTAAAGATTCTTTGTCCATGCTTATTGGTTTTGTGGCAGACCTATGTTTCGAGATTCTTCCATCTTCTCCTCTAAGTAGAGCTGTTAGTGGTTTTGCCAATTTGGCGTAATCTCTAATAAATCGTCTGTAATAGCCGGATAGACCCAAGAAGGATCTAAGCTCTTTTAAAGTTTTGGGTACAGGATAGTTAGCTATGGCAATAACCTTAATTGGGTTAGTTTCTATTCCTCTGTCTGATACTACGAACCCTAGAAATTCCACTTTAGTTTTAAAAAATTCGCATTTGTCCAATTGGCATTTAATATTTGCGTCATAAAGAGTTTTGAAAACAGAGTTGAGATTTTGAACATGTGACTTTTCATCTTTACTAAAGATTATTATGTCATCGATGTAAATGTAGCAGATTTTACCAATATGTTGCCTTAATATGTCATCTAGAGTACGCTGGAAGATAGATGGCGCGTTCTTAAGACCAAAAGGGAGTCGTGTAAACTCATATTTTCCATTGTTTATGGAGAAAGCAGTTTTTTCAATGTCTGATTCTTTTAAGAGGATTTGGTAAAATCCACTTTTCAGATCTAGTACTGAGAAAAATTTGTTTTTACCCAATTGGGAAAGTACCTCATTTATTTCAGGTATCGGGTATTTATCAGCTATTGTGATGGAATTTAGTTTTCTGTAGTCTATGACTACTCGGTATTTTTTTTCTCCAGAAGCGTCTAGCTTCTTTGGGACAACCCAAACGGGTGAATTATAAGGTGATCTGGATGGTCTAATAATACCATCTTCTAACATTTTTTGAATTTGTGTGTCTACCTCTTCTTTTAGAGACATTGGGTACTGGTAGTACTTAGAATAGACGGGGATGTCTGAATTTGTTCTGATTCCTGCTCTAATGTTTGTGACGTATGTAAGCTTTTCATTTGGGTCGGAAAATAGTCCAGGATAGAGATTTATTAGTTTGTCAAGCTCTGTTTTTTGTGAATTTGCCATATGGTTTGTTCGAATGTTAATGTTATTGACAGAGTGAAGCAGTTTTTCTTTGATTGGAATTTTTATAGAGTTTCTAATAAGCATGAAATTTTTATCGGTATGAATGACAGCGTTAAGTTGTTTTAGCGTGTCATTGCCTAGGATTGCATCGAAAGACTTTAAATTTGGTAAGAGAAAGAATTTTATATTGACGTCTGTTATTCCAAATAGATTGGCCATTTTATGGTGGGTTATAGAATTGTTGCCTCCTACGGAGACGGCTTCGAAAGGTTTTTCATTTTGAATGGGGTTGGACACTAAAGCTGATTGGATGTAATTATTATTGGATCCTGTATCTATTAGAATTTTTAGAATTTTGTTATTGTTAACTCTGCATTCGAAATAGGGAAGTGCAGAGTTTTTTATTCTAAAAAATGGAGATCTGAATGTTCTGGTGCGTATGTGAGGTCAGGGTATTGTTCGATGTATTCTGTTAGCGTCTCGGTTTGTCCATCGTTAGCAACTGTCTGCTCAATTTGTTCGTAGTTCTGTTGTTGGGAAATGTCGTCTGTTGGTTGTATTGGGTCATTTAATGCTTCTGATTGAATATTGTAATTGTGCTGTCTTCTGTCTATTTGGTTATGCTGTGGCCGGTTCATGTAGTTAACCTGCCGAGTTTGTATGGTTGAGTCGACTTCCATTGGTACTGGATTTTGAAGAGGTTTTGGACCAGTAGGTGGCGGAATAGGCTTTTGGTATTGTGGTCGGTTTGTCTGTTGGTTCGTTTGGGGTCTAAAGTACGTTGTTTGATTAGGTCTTTGTGGGACATTGGGTATGAAACGTGGTTGGAACATGATGGGACGTGGTTGTTGTTGTGCATTACCGTGTTGGTAGTGTTGTTGTGCGTAACTGTATTGGTTCTGAAATGGTCTTTGTGGAGGTTTCTCTGTCATGCGTCCTGCCCTGAAGGTCGAGGGTTGTGGTTTATTAGTCGCCTGAGAGGCAACGTAACTCTGATTTTCGAGTTTCAAGCACAGATGTAGTGCTTGGGGAAGATCGGTTGGTTCTTTAACTCCTAGTAGTCTGGGAAGGTCACCTCGTAGGCCTCTTATGAATGTGTTGAGGGCCTTTTCGCGGTGCACAGTTGTCAATAGTATTTCTTGATCTTTAGACAATCCCATAACCCCTATTTTGTTAAGTATGAGAGACAGATGATTGTAAATTGAGGAATGGAAATCTTCGACGGATTGTGATCCCTGCCTTAAGGTTGACATCTGGTATTCCAGTGTATTTATATCCCTCTTGTCTGCGTAATGCAGAGTCAAGCATTTCGAAATAGCATTCCATTCAAGTGGAGTGTTATAGGACTCGAGTGCTGTATCGGCCATGCCGACAATTTTGTTTCGAATTGTATTTATTATACCAAAGTATTTAGGTGTTCCTATTAAGTCAGAATAAGCGGACAGACAGCGGTCTACGCTCTTTTTCCAAGAGCTAAATTCTGCATGGTTTCCTGAAAATTCCCTTAGTCCTTTCACTACGTCGGGTACTTTATCTAAATCGTCAATTCTATGTCTTTGGTCTGGGTTGATGGTAACGTCTGAGTAATTAAATGGATTGTCGATAGATTGGGTTTTGTTTAAGTTCTCGACTACGATATTATTTATGATCTCTTTTAGTTGTTCTAACGTTATATTGGGTGCTCTAGTAGCGTCACTATTAGCTGGTTGTGGGATTGGGGGTGAATTATTACCTAAGACTGAAGGTCTTACTAGGTTGTTTGGATTTGCCATTTTACTTAAGTTTTAGATAATTTGTGTTGTGTTTCTTAAAAACTATTATGTTATCTTAATTAATATTTTGTATGTTTTCTTTGTGTTTGTTTTATTTATTCGTTATTCTTCTTTTTTTTTTTTTTTTTTTTTTTTAAATTCTATTTCTTTGCTGTATTTTATTTATTCGTTGTATTATTATTATTAATAAAAAAAATTTTTTTTTTTTTTAAATTCTATTTATTTGTTGCATTTGTTTTTGTTTTATTTATTTGTTGTATTTGTCTTTGTTTTTTTTTTTTTTTTTTACTGTGTTTGTGTGTGTGTATTTTTTTCTTATTCGTTAAAGTTTCTTAACTATCTTAACTAGCTTACATAAATCCTGCGGTGATCATTCCTCCTGGAATCCTTGAGTGGGTCCGGTTTGGCGACTTCCTTTAGTAGCCCCTACTAAGGCTCTCGGTGTTCACTTTTAATGGAGGCAAAGCTGGGAGCGGATCTTACAGCTTTTGATGCACTGTCTTTCTGCACTTAACAATGTTTTCCGTTATCGTGCGTTTAATTTTGTACTGAATCGACCGTTTAAATACGGGAGTCCCTCGATTTCACTTTTGACCAGCGATGAAAGTTTTTTGTTTTTAACGTGATCGTAGATACCGTTTTGCTCTATTGATCACTATAAAACACTTCGCGTAACTGTAGAAGTCGTTTTGTTCTTTTAGTTACTTTTTCGAATACTTTCGCGACCGTAGAAACTGTTTTGCTCTTTTGGCCACTTATTCTTTCACATAACTGTAGAAACTGTTTTGCTCTGTTGGTTATGCTCGCTGGTCCCTGCTCGGGCGCCAGTTAATTTTATTATTATTTAAATTTGGTTTTTTAAATAAATAAAATCACAATTTATTTCTCTGAACCGTTTTATTCAAATTCTTATTTGGGACTGAAGTTTACAATACTTTATCTGCTTAATTTATACTGTTGCTTAAGTTGTTCAAGTGGCCGGTGTAATTCGGCGCTCGCTTGGATCGGCGGCGGCAGAAATGCAGAGTCAGTTCTCCTGAACTGCACGTGGCGGATGTTTATGTGAGCATTTCTGGATTGTAGCGGCGGCGGCAGAAATGCAGAGTAAGTTTTCTGCATTGCATGTGGTGGATGTTTCCAGACGGAGTAGTTGCAAAGTTGAGATATTGCAACATAATTATCGTGAACTCATAATGGCAAAGTTGACAATAAATATTGAAACATAATTATTGTTAACTTATATATAAGCGATTCGCCACGCCTCTAGTGGGCGTTGTTGTGGTTGTGCTTCGAACCCCGGGGAAAACTTTTAATTTTTTTAGGATTTATAATTTTATTTTTATTTTTTAAATTCCACAAAAATGTTTTCTTCCGTGCTATCAATGCCTATTAAGCCTGTTTATATATATAGATGGCTCACGCATATAAATGTCGCAATTTGACACTAGAAATGGCGATTGCCACGCCCCTAGTGGACGTAGACACCTCCTTTTTGGCCAGTTCTTAGAACAAGCTAATGGTAACCCAACTGCAAAATTTGAATGTTTACGCTCAAAAAATGTGAAAATTACAGGGTATTTTTTGATATGCCACGCCCCTAAAAGGCGTAACAACTATTTTTGGGCCATCGATAGAGAAGGCTACCAGTAACTTATTATCCAAATTTGAAGCTTCTAGCTCTATAACTGTAGGAGATATAAACTTTTGCTGTTTGTCATGCCCCTGTGGGCGGAGATATATCCACTATAGCTTTTTGGTCTTGGGTGATCAACCCGAGTATATATACCAAATTTCAGGTCTCTAGCATTAATAGAGCCCAAAATATAGCAGAATTTGTAAAATCACTATATCTTCAGATCCAATTTGCCACGCCCCTAGTGGGCGTAGACATATAATTTTTCATCCAATCTTTATAGAATCGTAGCATTAGCTCACATGCAAAATTTGAGTGTTCTAGCTTTAAAACTCTAGGAGATACAGTTTTACCCGATTTGCCACGCCCCCAATATGCGTAGATATATCCGCCATAGCTTTTGATTTTGGGTGGTCAACACGAAGCTACGTTTTAAATTTCAGCGCTCTAGCTATTCAACTAACATGATTTCTGACATATCGGAAAATGCATTTTCCGATTTGCCACGCCCCTAGTGGGCGGATCAGGAAAATTTTAACACTTTATAAATCGGAGATATACACGAGTATGTGTTCCAAATTTCAAGTCTCTAGCTCTAATAGCGCCGAAATAGATTGCGTTCATACGGACAGACGGACAGACGGACGGACAGCAAGACGGACATGCACAAAACCAATATACTAATTCACTTCGTGAATTCGTATAAAAATAGTAAAAAATTTTGAATTTTCCCAATACAGATGGTTATTCAAGAATCAATTGATGAATTCTGCTGCTATATGCTGGAAACCCCAAAAACTAATTGGTTTTTTTTTTAAAAAAAAAAAAAAAAAAAATAAAATAAACACAAAATACAAAAATAATTCAAAAAAAAAATAAAAATCAAACAAAAAAAAAAAAACAAAAAAAAAAAAATAAAAAAAAAAAATAAAAAAATAATATAAATTTTTTTTTTTTTTTTTTTTTTTTTTTTTTTATAATAAAAAAAAAAAAAAAAAAAATTAAATTTTCACTACACAATAATACACAAGATAAATAAAAATACTTCAATAATATACTACAAACGAAAAAAAAAAAAAATTTTTTTTTTTTTTATTATTAAAAAACAAAAAAAAAAAGAAGACGTTGCACCACGCCAACACACCAACCACCCCCCGCCCATACACACAACAAAACACCACCAAAAAATATATAAATTACCCCCCACCAACAAACAAAAAAAAAAGTAATATAATATTATTAATAAATAAATAAAACGAGCAGCGACCAATACAAAAATAAAGAATAACCAGCCAGCCGACCGCGCCACCCCCCCCCCCACACCAAACACAACATATAAATAAATAAAAAAAATAAAAAAAAAAAACAAAAAAAAAAAAAAATAAAAAAAAAATAAAACACAAACCACCCACAGCAACACTCTTCTCGCGTCCCCCTTTGTTCTGCACAAAAAAAACAGAAAACAAAAATACCACAGACAGACGACGCCCACAAAAACCCCCCCCCACAATTATTTTTTATTTTCATTTTTTTTTTTGAGCCCCGAATATATATTTATTTTTCCCCCCCCTACTCCCCCGGCCCGGGCCCGCCCCAATTTTTTTTTAAAAATATTTTTTTTGGGGGCGAAAAACATTTTTTTTTTTTTTTCTCACACAAAAATTTATATATATATATATTTGTTTTTTTACATAATAGCTCTCACACACATACACATAGATATATACACACATACATATATACACACATATATAAAATACATACACATACAAAAAAGTCTGCCTACACAATTTCAGCACGTGCTCATTGGTATGCGTTTATGTATGTAAATTAACACAACTGATCAGCAAAACGTAAATATTCAAGCTGACCATGCATTCCCAGCATAAATACTTACGACACCAGCCGTCTCAAGCGGATATTGCACAACAGCGGCAGAAACGTACACGCGCAACACTGTTGCTTCTCAGCGATATATGATCTGTCGCACTATATGCAATGCCAGAGTTTTCAGGGCTTAGGGCTAGCTTCGATTATAAGAATTAATGTCACTTAGAGTTAGTTGATTTTTGGAAATAAAGAACGTCGGTCGTCGCCACGGAATTATCCAAGTCTTCTCATTTACTGCAACATCGTTGCTTATTAACAAGTGTTAACACCGTTACTTCGTACGTGTTAATTCACTCTAATACTAGAAAACCAAAATATAATAACTGGCGCCCAACGCAATCGAACAAAAACCCGAATTTAATAAAAAAAATACCCAACGCAATCGAACAAAAACCCCGAATTTAATACCCAACACAATCGAACAAAAAAACTGAATTTAACTAAAACAAGTAAGGAAGCTCTAGTCGAGACTGCTCGACTAGGAGATACCCTGATCCCTACAAAGAGCTGATATTCACGCACGCATAAGCACGCGCTCTGCTAACTGCGCAGTAAGCAGCGACTGCGCTTGGGCTGCGCTGCAGTGTGGGCAATACTATGAGAACTTTGTTGCTGAATAATTTCTCTTGTAGCCAGACTATCTTCATGAAACTTTCAGGACGTAATTATAATGTGAAAATGTGTATACATTCCAAAGCACAAGTCTCTAGTACTTAAAATACGTTTTTTACAAATTGGGGGCGAAGGGGGCGTGGTATCCAAAATCTGTAAATTACAAAATCTTCGTATCGCTCAGATGTATGTAAACAGTAAGTATGAAGTCTCCAGGTCTAAAAGTATAGAAATTACGCCGAATAAACAAAATCAATAAACAAAATCAAGTATTCGGATGAGTTATCGAAATAAAAAGATAAACTTGTA
>JBAMCG010000125.1:845000-1137500 GCA_037075325.1 Drosophila mayaguana | reverse complement strand
TGCGGGACAAGTATCAGACTTCCCTCCTGACAAGGACCGTCTCTACAAACATTTATTAAATTTGAATGTCCAATCATGGGCGTTGTCCAAACTGGAGCAAGTTGAATTTAATTCATTACAAAAATTATTTCTTGCTGGCAGCTCCAACAATTTATCATAGGCCGATTGAGGACGACTTCGCATTCTTTCTTCTACAGTTGCACGTCCCAAAGCTCCTTCCTGGACGCCAGACTAAGCTCTAATTAAACGAGACAGCAGCAAGAGCAGCAGCAGCAGCAGCAGCAGCAGCAGCGGCAGTCAGTGCCAACTGGGAATGAATGACTCCTTAGTCTCCATTTTTTTTGCAAAGCTGAAAGCCGAAAGCAGAAAGCTGTCATTTGCTAAACCGTCCTGCACTTGCATGTAATTAGTGCAATTGCTGCTGAATGAATTACCTGTGCAGTTTCTGGAATTTCTTCCCGAAAAACTCCAAAAGCCTCCTTTGAAGGTGCATTGTAGTAGGTGCAATTTGCACAAAGAAAGAAAAGAACTCATTTACCCTCTGGTCCTTTGATACACGACAAGTTCTAAAAATGTGTAAAAAAAAAATGCACGAGAGCTACCTAATGAATCGTCGGTCTAACCAAAGAGAACAACGCATTTTGCGACTCCTGCATTGTTGTTGTTGTTGCTGTTGTGCCTTTGTGCAATTAAATGTAAAAAGTGCGACGAGTCTAGTTTTAGATATTTAAAAACTTTCTCATTCATAAAATTAGTGCTCTAGTTGGGAGCTGCTCGTCTAAGAGATACCCTGGGCTCTGCCAAGAACTTCATTATGTCAATCATTCCCAGCTCGTCTCTCTCTGAGATTCGAAATAGAAGGTGGGGGAAGTATACAAAATTTTAAATATAGAAAATCTGTTTATTAATTATAGAAATATGGGATGTTTCCATTCAATTGTGCTAATCGAGCTATACCTAAATGCAATTACAATATCGATTTTTATCGATGATAACGAAACGGAAACAAAATTTTCTTCTGCAAATTTCAATACAGTAATATATTTAAGACTTTTAAGTCTTTACTTCATGAGAGTTGCAGATATTATCCCAAGTTGGTGAAGGGCCAATCTTATCCGTTCTGTCAGCATTTTTTACAAAACCTATATACCCCAAATTTCCACTTTCGTTATCATCGATAAAAATCGATATTGTAACTTCATTTAGGTGTAGCTCGATTAGCACAATGAATGGAAACATCCCATATTTCTATAATTAATAAACAGATTTTCTATATTTAAAATTTTGTATACTTCCCCCACCTTCTATTTCGAATCTCAAAGAGAGACGAGCTGGGAATGATTGGACATAATGAAGTTCTTGGCAGAGCCCAGGGTATCTCTTAGACGAGCAGCTCCAACTAGAGCACTAATTTTATGAATAGAAAGTTTTTAAATATCTAAAACTAGACTCGTCGCACTTTTTACATTTAATTGCACAAAGGCAACAGCAACAACAACAACAATGCAGGAGTCGCAAATAAATTGTTCTCTTTGGTTAGACCGACGATTCATTAGGTAGCTCTCGTGCACCAATTACTTACAGCTGTTTAGAACTTGTCATTTATCAAGGGACCAGAATTATAAATAGTTCTTTCTTTCTGTGTGTAGGTGCACCTACTACAATGCACCTTCAAAGGAGGCGAACAGAGCTCTATCAGGACGAAATTCCAGAAACTGCACGGGTAATTCATTCAGCAATTGCACTAATTACATGCAAGTGCAGGACGCAAACCCAAATTTCGGCTTTCTGCTTTCGGCTTTCAGCTTTGCGGCTCAAACGGAGACTAGGAGTCATTCATTCCCAGTTGGCACTGACTGCCGCTGCTGCTGCTGCTGCTGCTGCTGCTCTTGCTGCTGTCTCGTTTAATTAGGCTTAGTCTGGCGTCCAGGAGGTAGCAACGGGACGTGCAACTGTAGAAGAATGCATTGAAGTCGTCCTCAATCGGCCTATGATAAATTGTTGGGCTGCCAGCAAGAAATAATTTTTGTAATGAATTAAATTCAACTTGCTCCAGTTTGGACAACGCCCATGATTGGACATTCAAATTTAATAAATGTTTGTAGAGACGGTCCTTGTCAGGAGGGAAGTCTGATACCGGTCCTGCCGGCAATTAGGCCGGCCAGCCGACCAGCCGTCCGGCTTGATTAGAAAACGCAGCCCAGCAACGGAATAGAGAAAATGCGTGCGAATGTTGCAGGCTCCGGCTTAGGTATGGAGAGGCAAACACTGGCAGCCTCCAGCAACCTTTTGACACCTGTTTGTCATGCGGTCGAGGCAGTCGCCGCGCCAAACTCCTGCCTGCCTCGGACCCGACTTCGTTACCCGTTACAGTCTACAAATAATTCATCATTGCGCAATGTCTGACCTCAAGCAACATTAACATCAGCTCCAAAATGCTTTCGACCTCTTTTCACAACCGTGGGCCCCTAACAAACAAACAACAACTTGTCTGTGCTCATCTTTCATATAAATTATCTTTTTTCTCTCTGCTGCTCGCTTCTTCGTTCTACATTCGTTCGGTTTATTTTTTTCCGAACTGCCCGGTAACCCATAATTATGCGTCTTTGACACAACGTCTGACTCGGACTGCGACTGAGACTGAGACTTGGAGTGGGATTGGGACTGAGACTGAGACTGGAACTAGGCGTCGCCTTGCTAAAAACTTCTAAAAATTGAAACAAGTAAGAGTGCGATAATCGATAGTATGCGACTGAAAGATTCCCTGTACAAAGATTGAACAGTGTTCGAATCGTCGTCTGTATCTGTATCTGTATCTGTATCTGTATCTGTATCTGTATCTGTATCTGTATCTGTATCTGTATCTGTATCTGTATCTGTATCTGTATCTGTATCTGTATCTGTATCTGTATCTGTATCTGTATCTGTATCTGTATCTGTATCTGTATCTGTATCTGTATCTGTATCTGTATCTGTATCTGTATCTGTATCTGTATCTGTATCTGTATCTGTATCTGTATCTGTATCTGTATCTGTATCTGTATCTGTATCTGTATCTGTATCTGTATCTGTATCTGTATCTGTATCTGTATCTGTATCTGTATCTGTATCTGTATCTGTATCTGTATCTGTATCTGTATCTGTATCTGTATCTGTATCTGTATCTGTATCTGTATCTGTATCTGTATCTGTATCTGTATCTGTATCTGTATCTGTATCTGTATCTGTATCTGTATCTGTATCTGTATCTGTATCTGTATCTGTATCTGTATCTGTATCTGTATCTGTATCTGTATCTGTATCTGTATCTGTATCTGTATCTGTATCTGTATCTGTATCTGTATCTGTATCTGTATCTGTATCTGTATCTGTATCTGTATCTGTATCTGTATCTGTATCTGTATCTGTATCTGTATCTGTATCTGTATCTGTATCTGTATCTGTATCTGTATCTGTATCTGTATCTGTATCTGTATCTGTATCTGTATCTGTATCTGTATCTGTATCTGTATCTGTATCTGTATCTGTATCTGTATCTGTATCTGTATCTGTATCTGTATCTGTATCTGTATCTGTATCTGTATCTGTATCTGTATCTGTATCTGTATCTGTATCTGTATCTGTATCTGTATCTGTATCTGTATCTGTATCTGTATCTGTATCTGTATCTGTATCTGTATCTGTATCTGTATCTGTATCTGTATCTGTATCTGTATCTGTATCTGTATCTGTATCTGTATCTGTATCTGTATCTGTATCTGTATCTGTATCTGTATCTGTATCTGTATCTGTATCTGTATCTGTATCTGTATCTGTATCTGTATCTGTATCTGTATCTGTATCTGTATCTGTATCTGTATCTGTATCTGTATCTGTATCTGTATCTGTATCTGTATGCAGGGTACTTCATGCTTTGTGTCTAGAGTATTTCCTTAAGACATCGCTGGCACGTTAGAGACCAAAAAATATAATTATTGAGCTGCTCACGATCCATTAACTTGAAGCTGCGACGCATGAAGTTTGCCCAGGCTTCTTTCTGCCGTCGAGTACTTTCTAATGTGGCGTGTGAAAATTAATTTTATTGTAAAACTATTCAAAGTTTATTAAGTACTTATTAAAATAGTAATAACCATAATTGATATTCGCTGCTGCCTCAAAAGTGAAAATCGATTAATAAACGATGAAAATTAAACACGGCAGACTTAATAAATTTGTGAACGAGCTGCTAGATCTTCGGCCTAGAAAGTAACCAGAAAACAAAAAAATGAGAGAAACAACCATTTAGAACTGGCGCCACAAGGCTGGTCCATGATTAAGCAAACAAAGAACCGCATGGGCCCGTAAAGTGTCGAACACCAGCTCGAAGCCAGGTCGAAATCTGTTTTCAAAGCAACGAAAAAATAACCATTTATGAAGTCAAAAACTAAATCAAAAATGCGGCAAACTACAAAGCACCCCAGACAAAGGAGGTAACATTGAAAACTGTAACGAAATAGAGTGTATTTGTGTGCGTGTGTATGTGTGCGTCTGTGTAGTTTTTTGCATTGATGCGCTGCAACCTGCGTAGCCGACCTCAAAAGTCGAGCCTTTTTGGTGTGGGACCTGTTGAGCTCCAAAAGTCCCACACTAAAGGGCTCGTCTCTAGAAGCCATCAGACTGTCTCGATGGAAAAGGCGCTCGGCAACCAGACTTTGAGCATAGAATATCAGCAAGATGATTGAGCATGATTAAAATGTGCGAAAAGATAAATTGTTTTCCTTTAAATGAACAACGAATCCACCAAAGTCTTATCAGACAGACTGAGAGTACGTTAATCTATACTTATATACAAACACAACATATAAAAATACACATATATCATTTAACTCGTTCACAAGGGTCAATGCTATGTTCAGTTTGGTTATATGTGGAATCAATTTTTGTCGGCATTATTAAAGCTTATATTTGGGTATATGAATTTTAATGGAAAAAAGGAAAGAAATCATCTTTAATGCTTTGGAAGCTAGAGTAAACAAGTTTGGAATATAGACTAGAGAATGAAAGCATAGAATGGGAACTGATTCGGTACACGCTTAAGATGATAAATTTCCACGCATTAGGTATATGTATATAATTGTAGATTTTCGTTTTTCAATATAATGATATCGCCGCTATTGAAACTAGTGAAACTTTGAGCATATACCCGTGGCTGATAGTGTCAAGACTTTTCCGATACGCCTTTCAGGGGTATCTCAGAAACTGTGCTAATTGAAGATAAAGATATGATAGATAGTTGAATATTAAAAAAGGCAAAGTTCGCGGTAATTGAAGATACCTTCTTTACTTAATTCAAGAGGTCTATTTACTTCTAATTTCCACACATAACATATTTTAACATGGTTCCTAAATTTTTTTCCCACGTAATGAGATTTAAAAATAATGTTTCTGAGACAGATAACAGTATTACTTGATTAAAGATTAAATCGAAGTTGCTGAAAATAATAAGAATTAACTAATTATTTAGACAAGGCAAGCTTTTGATATCACTAAATATATATTTATGTATTATATTATTATTATATATATTATTATATTCTCATTTGAGTTCTAGTACTACTTATCAAGTGAGGATAGAGATGGAGATGTGGAGATATCCATATCAATAGTCAAATCATAATACATATCTCTGTATTGCTTAAACATTAAAAGTTTTTGGTATACACCAACAACAAAATATCATTCGGTTATATATAAATACCTAACCTTTTTAATACTTGTTCTGAATGTACACAATGATAATAAAGATGATAGAGGGAGAGCTTACCCATCTCTTATGTAGCTCTTATGGCTCCATTTCTGCAGTATAGCAAAGTCCGAATGCGGTTTTGCAAATAAAAGAAGCAGACACTCTAAGGCTTATATATATCATTGCCGTTGCTGTTGCCTTTGCAGTTGCTGTTGCTGTTTCTGATGTTGTTGCTGCTGCTTCTGTTTCTGTTACTGGCAGCCCTGTAATTAGCCGCAGACGCTGCTGCTGCTGCCGTTGCCATTGCCAACTTGTCTGACTTTAAGTCAGACTCTGGGTCCCCGTCCATGTCCGTGGACTGCTCGTATCTTTTTGTTGTGTCTGTGTGTTGGGGTCTTCAGCTGCTGGCGCAAATTCCTAAGTCTCCAAATCCAACTCAAATTCAAGTCCATGGCCATTTTTCCATAGCAATTTTGACGTTGCGACTCGGTCGCCTGCCAACTCAGCATCAGCAAAAATGTAGTTTGATTGTACTTGATATACCCTATGTTAATCAAGTGACTGCGAAGGGGATGAATTGAATCAGCAACAAATCCACATAATCTATATCTATATCTATATCTATATCTATATCTATATCTATATCTATATCTATATCTATATCTATATCTATATCTATATCTATATCTATATCTATATCTATATCTATATCTATATCTATATCTATATCTATATCTATATCTATATCTATATCTATATCTATATCTATATCTATATCTATATCTATATCTATATCTATATCTATATCTATATCTATATCTATATCTATATCTATATCTATATCTATATCTATATCTATATCTATATCTATATCTATATCTATATCTATATCTATATCTATATCTATATCTATATCTATATCTATATCTATATCTATATCTATATCTATATCTATATCTATATCTATATCTATATCTATATCTATATCTATATCTATATCTATATCTATATCTATATCTATATCTATATCTATATCTATATCTATATCTATATCTATATCTAAATCTATATCTATATCTATATCTATATCTATATCTATATCTATATCTATATCTATATCTATATCTATATCTATATCTATATCTATATCTATATCTATATCTATATCTATATCTATATCTATATCTATATCTATATCTATATCTATATCTATATCTATATCTATATCTATATCTATATCTATATCTATATCTATATCTATATCTATATCTATATCTATATCTATATCTATATCTATATCTATATCTATATCTATATCTATATCTATATCTATATCTATATCTATATCTATATCTATATCTATATCTATATCTATATCTATATCTATATCTATATCTATATCTATATCTATATCTATATCTATATCTATATCTATATCTATATCTATATCTATATCTATATCTATATCTATATCTATATCTATATCTATATCTATATCTATATCTATATCTATATCTATATCTATATCTATATCTATATCTATATCTATATCTATATCTATATCTATATCTATATCTATATCTATATCTATATCAATATTGATTTGACATTTAAATTTCAATATGAATATGTTTGGGGAGCATTTGAAGCTCAGCCCGAAGTTATTTGTTCGCACATGTAACTAAATTGAGTTGTCACAGCGCCTATTAAAGCCAAAGGCCAAATAATCATTAATCAATACGTGATACATGATGTGAGCATTGGGCGCCAGACGCCAGTTTCAAGCAGAGACAACAGAGAGACAGTGACAGCGTTTAACCCTTTTGGTGGCTAGCGACAATAAAAATGCGCCAGCAACAAACATATTTTAATTTATACAAATGACTAAATAATTAAAATTACCAAGTGTACCGACCCGTCAGCTAGACTATATATCATTAGTATAACGATATGACGCCGCTGCGCAAGAAGTACGACCAAAAACGAAGCACGGCCAAAAGCATAATGGCAAAAATGTGGCACGAGCACGAATACGGTGACAGAGGTAGAGACAGAGACAGAGACAGAGCGAGAAAGAGAGAGAGAGAGACAGATAACAACATCGAGGGCATAGACTGGTATTCCAATTAGCCTTACCTAGCTGGTGCGGCCCTACTCCGTTGACAATTTTCATTATTGACAAATTAATTGTCACCTTTTAACAAAATGCCGAACAACAACAGCCGCGGTCCAAGACAGTATGTGTGTGTGTGTGTGTGTGTAGCAGGTTGGAATGGCTTAAGGACCGCCATTTTAATACAATTATTGTACAACAATTGAAATCACATAATTATGATTAGATCGGCCAGCTACTTGGGGGCCGCAAAGAAAAGCGTAAACGCTAAACACGTAAAATATAGATTAGCGCCTTTTGTCAGCCCCAAAATGAAACTCGTCTAAGTGTCATTAGTTAGCGCTGGATATACGGTGTGCGCTATACGGCTCCCGAAATAAAAAACGAGGGTAGCGACTCTATGAGTCGATACGACTAAGTAAGCCGAAGACTTTCTACTCTACCTAGCCCCGATTTCTATATGAAAAGAGGTTCCAATTAGAGTATTACTAAACATAGCACGTTAACATAATTATTTAACTATGAGTATATACGGCTAAACAACAGTGAAGTGTTTCTAATCTATTTGGGCTCAGAAGTTAGAGAAAAAAGAATATGAAATAGAATTTATCAAAATGAAATATGATGAATATATTTATTTGAAATGTTACTTAACATAGTAGGCTAACATAATAAGATATATAAGCACCTTTATCTGAGCTAATAAATTAAGAATTACTTATAGATGAGAAGAGTGGGATTGCTAACTACTTTTAAAAGCAGTATATAAATTGAACATAGATCTTTCTATTCTATCTAAGTGCTAAAGAATGTATGTATGCTTCACATATGTATGAGAAGAGTGAATATTGTCAACTGACAATGTTACTTCAAAATGTTACTTAACAGAGTATGTTAACATAACAAAAAGGAGAATGAAAAACGCACAACAACGCAGCAATTTCTCTTGGGCCTAACTTTCTCCTGCTTATTGTCCATGTATCCTCTGCTAGGGTATATGGAGAAAGTTTGAGCGCGAAACTCCCTTTTAATTAAATAGACACGACAACGGTATAACCCAGAAAGTTAATCATATTTTAATGTACCACCCTGGCTGAATAGAAGTTCGCTGCCAGGCGTTCCAAAGGGGCCCAAGCTAATTACAATAACAAAGCAGAGCGAGAGCGCGACCAGGAGAGTGGGTGAGAGCGAGAGGCAGAGCAGGCAGTAGCCACGAAGTGTCATTAGCAAGACGTCTGTTTCTTACTCCATTTGAGTGTCCTGGTTGGCTCCAAGCTTCTAGACATTAGCCCTCCCGACTGACATCGATGGTCTCTGATTATTTAGTGCCTGTTTGTAGACAGTTTTTGTCCCTTTGTGCCATGTCAGTTTGCGGACAGCTCTTGTCCCTGTCAATGGCTAAGTTGTTCCAGTCCACGCCGGCACTTGTTATTAACTATATAGTATCGCGACTGTAATAATACACACGCACACACATTCACGCAGTGAGTGCAATATGTCGCAGCTAATGAAAGGCAGCCTCGGCGCCTCCGAATGTAATTTATCTAATGCAGTCATTAATTTCATATAAACAAGGTGTGGATAGTAAATTATCTTTCATTTACTTCGAATGTACTCAATGTATTCATCCGCACCGAGCACTACTTATTCATGGACATACGCCGGCCGCATGTGCTCAACTTTGATATTAAGAAATCGCTCTCTATCCCCCTCTCTCTCTATTTCTTTCTCTCTCTTACTCTCGCCTCATTCTCTCTCTTTTTCTGTTGCTCTCGCCAAATACAATAGAAGCTTTATGACTTTTGCGGTCAGAAGTCTTCTTTGTTTCTCTATAAATTGATTAATCATTTCGACTGAATGTTAGCAAGCCGTTTGCTTTAGGATTATTACTTCAAATTAAACTTGCTAGCTAACCCGAAAAGCCCTCACTTAAGCCACTTAATTGTGATATGTACACATTATCGTTCTACGACCTTGAACCTTCAGCTCAAGCCGGTTAAATTATAGATTTCCCATCTACATATATATAAACACCTATTTTTCGCTCATTAAAAACTTGTAAAAACTGTGAAGCGCATTTTAGTTCACAAAATGTAAAATGTAAATTATTTCTTCTCAACCTAAGCCTTTGCTAGCAAATTATGAAGCTATGAATTACAAGCTATACGGTATATATCACAAACTTTTATAGCTATCATCTACATACCTACCAATAAACAACATATAACTTATTGCCAGACCACACCCTGAAGGTTTGACAGTCGTTGCTTGCAATTCACAGTTGGATAGTTATGCAACCTATAAAGCTTAGACTCGATCTTGAAACAAGGATGACAGCTATAAGAGGACTCCAGCCAGGTGGGAGGCAACCCAAGAATGACGGCTTTGTGCACCAGGTAGCAAGTTAGAGTAGTGTCACTAACAGACGATTAAGGCCATACGGAAATTTATCCCGGTATGCCGCCCACTGGGCATAGCTGAACTGCCGCAGAATCCTTAGAAGTACTCAGAGTAACGGAACTACAAGTGTGAGCACCTATATGGGTGTAGATATAATGAATAGATATATAATGTATATATATCACTCGTATCTTTTTTATCTTGAGCTGTGAATACGAGTATGTATTTCATATTTCAAGATCTTTCATTTCTTATGGTAGTACCCTATTTTTCACGTCTCAGTAGGCGAATTGGCAAGCCTAAACAGGACTAGGACTAGGAATATATAAATATATAAAAATATAAAATTTAATGTAAAAGTGTTTCATAAAAGCTTTAGCTGAGCTAACTGAAACTCAAATTTGAAAAGGATTCTTAATATCTTTGGGCGGTCGGACTAGCTGCCAAAGAAAAGAAGCAAATGTTTCCCCTTTTCAATAGAGAATTACTCAATGCTCATGAAAGAGTTAATAACGAAGCTCGCATGGCGTGAACTGTGTAATGCGCACATCAGACAATCAATCAGTCAATCATTCACTGAGTCTGTCTGTCCGGCAGTCCGTCAAGCTAAACCGTTTTATATGCACTAATAGATTATCAGTAATTATTTCAACGCATTCCACAAATTTATCAAGCAATGACAATTAGCGGCGTGAACACACACACACACGCAAAGGAAGAGAGAGAGGAGGGTGACAGAGCGAGTGAGTGAGAGATAGGGGACAAACGCCCACAGGCACTTTCAAGTTTTAAGCTGCTAGATAAATCTAGAATTGCCGCAAACGAATGACACGTGACCTTTGCTACATTTGTGTCAGTCGTTGTCTGGGAGATGCATCCATTAAAATCGAAAGTCGAGCAGTTCACACACACGCACACTCACACATACATGCAGCACACGAAGCTGTGGCAAGTCAAAGGACAAACAGCATGACGAGGCAATTTACGCAATTGTTGTCAAATTAAAGTGCATCCGCTTCGTTGGTCATTTAAAGCCAAAAATGTTGGCAATAACTTCAACACCCCAACTAGAGCGTACGCACACACACACACACATACACACTCATACACAGACAAGCGCCAGCACGTGATCGGGCCGCACATCATGTACGCTTTTCAAAAACAGTTGAGAAATCTTCACTTCACTTGCCTTCTTGTTTAAATTGTGCTACAATGTTGACGTTAATAAATTATAAAATGAAACTAATGACAAAACACAACCAACACACAATGAGGGGGCGGGGCAGTTGGCAGTTGGCAGTGGAGCCAGGCGGGGGTGATTCAAAGCTGAGATTCACAAACGGCGAGGGTTGCGAACCGCGTAACGAGCGCAAATTGTATTAATGCTTCCAGCCGAATCCCGCACCGCCCGACTTCTGCCTTCTGGCTGCAGGCTGCTGACTGCTGCTGCTGCTGCTGCTGCTGCTGCTGACTCCTGCTGCTGCCTGCTGCTTTATGAGCATAGGAAGGACACAATTTGGCAGAGATGCGCCAACGCAACGTGCTCAATGCGAAATAGCTTTTCGGTGGTTGCGCCACATTTACAACGCATTTGAATACCCTGTTCGATTTTCAAGTTGTTTATAATCAACTTGGGTAGAACGCAGTTAAGTTTGTCTGTAATGAATTGTATATATATATATATATGATTGAGCAGCCCTTTACTTATCTAAAGTCTACCTGACTTATGTGAGTATTTCAATTAGTTAATCAAATTGTTATGTGCTGTATTGTGATGATGATCAGAAGAAGAAGGGAACACGATTTCCAAGAGTTCTTACTGTCATATAATAGCTTCTTACGAGGTATCTGCTCGTTGAGCACACCCGATGTAGACGCCAAGTACTAATTGATCTAAAGTAATTAAGCAGCTTACTCTGATTCTCTCTGTTAATATGGACATCCATTTAATGGATATGCTGAAGGCCATAATCACACAAAAGTCCGATTCCCGAATATTTATTCCATTAGTTCTTCTCATAACTACTTACGCGGTATCTGCGCGTTGAGCACACCCCGCCTACTTGAGCATTTCGTAATAATGTAATGCTATTTATAGGCCATGACAGTAAATTTAAATCTAAATCAATCACAGTCGATATTAACCGGCTTTTCGCAATTGCACAGCTACTTGCGCGGTATCTGCACGCTGAGCACACCCGATGGGATCACTTTTACTTGCGCCTTTTGCAATAATTTAATATTACTTATACGCCATGTAAGTTAATTAAAAATTCCTTCTTCTCTTTTCTTCCCAGGCTGTATGTAAAATGAAATTAATTTTGCGACGTGTTTTGCTCAGCACATCTGCAAGCAGAACCGCAGCACCGACACGCCCCCATAGCCCCGCGCCTCGCGCCAACGGCCGCCCAATTGGCTGCGGGGAGACACACCTGCAAGTGTCATGGTTGCAACAGCCGGAGACGAGACGAGGCAGCCACGTCGCCAGCCAGCGGAATCGACATTGTCGACAGATCCGCATGATTCGATAGTGTAAAGTGTGCCGCAAACATGCTGCAACAGCGCTGCGACCGGCCAAGCTAAAAAACTTACAAAAACAAAAAAGAAAAATAGTAATAAAACAGAAAAAAATTATTGAAAAATAATTTCAAGAAATTGCTTCAATGCAACAACAAGACACAGCGTAACGCCAAACAAAGTTCATAAAAATAAAATAAAAATGGAAAAAAAAAACAAGCCAAGCTCGAGCACATTGCATGGCGGCAGTGCAGTTCACTTGGCTTGGCTCGAGCTGCGGCTCTGCTGCATGCATTTTGTTGGCGGTCTGCACTTTATTAGATTTTTATCTGGTTATGTTTAAAAAGACTTGAGGTCTTGCTTATAAGTATGTGGCCTGTCTGCATACAAAGCGCACGGCTAGCAACTTCGCTGCGAACTACGAGATGTTCCACTAAAGTTATGAAATACTTTTGCAGAGTTAATGCATCGCAAGTGCACTGAAAGCTGCGCTGGCAACAAACGAGAAAAACTGCTTTGCTTGACAGTGTTCGAATGAAAAGCTGTCCTGCACACACCTCCACCTGCTTAACACCTGAGTGGAGCGGTCCGCTTACATTTTCCTTAAGCCCACTCTATGGGAAATTAATTAAAAAATGTATTCACATTCTAGAGACTTCTTGGCCTAGACGTCAAGAGAATCACGAAAATATGAAGTATAGTATGTTGGGGGAGTGAGGTATTGCAGAAATAACTTTTACGATTTCCATAGATATTCATATAGGGGCACATGCTTGAACTAGCTCAACTTACATGCCTGTCTATATATATTATTAAGCCGAATATTATTTATAAGCTTTATATACATATACATCACATTTAATACACATAAATAAAGAGCAAAACTAACTATCTTTTCATGATGATCATCGTATGTATACATATTTTCCGACCCAATATTAATTGCTCTAACTTTACATCGATTCGTATTTTAAGATAGACTCAAATAGCCTGATATATAGTATCAATGCTCCCTATGTCGGTCTCCTTCAATCGTTCTTTATATTACCTTCTCTTTCCTTCTCTGCTCTCTCCCTCTATCGCATTCTCCCTTTCTCTCTTTATATCTCTATTTTTCTCTCTCTTTTTCGCTTTCTGTCTCTCTCTGCATCTCATTCTATATCATGGCCTCTATCTCTCTGTCTGTCTACCGTTTCGTCTCTCTTGTTGTGTCCGCCTCTATCTGCATAGAGTTTTTTTACTTCCCCTCTGCATCGCTTTTTTACATTCTCTCCCGCTCTCATTATCTCTGCTTTTCACTCTGGCTCTATATCTCTTTATATATGTGTCTGTTTCTTCCAATGTCTTCCTATTGTGCCTGTCTCTTTCTGTACCTCTTCCTCTCCCCTCAGCACCCTCTTTTTGCTTTCATTCTTTCTCTCTTTTTCCCTCCACCTATGTATGTACATATATATGTATGTGTCTCGATCTCCACCTATATATATGTATATATCTTTCTCAGCCATCACTTTCTACCTCTCCATCTCTGTCGGAGATCCCTCTACGTATGTTTCTTTCTATCTTTATCTGTCTTATTCTCTCTCTCCCTCTCTCTCACACACGCTCTCTCTCTCTCTCTATCTCTCTCTCTCTCACACTCTCTCTCTCTCACACTCTCTCTCTCTCTCACACTCTCTCTCTCTCTCACACTCTCTCTCTCTCACACTCTCTCTCTCTCTCTCTCACACTCTCTCTCTCTCTCTCTCTCTCTCTCTCTCTCTCTCTCTCTCTCACTCTCACTCTCTGTCCCTTAACACTTCTCTGTGTGCCAATCGATAACCATCGAGCCTTAATCACTGAATGCGTAATCGATTGAGATCGAACGATTGTTGATCGTTGATCGTTCACGCGATCGATTGAGCATTCAATTGATCGAGCAGCCAGAGCCGGCTGACATTTAATTAAGCCAGACGATATACGGATAAGAAGAAAGCGCCGCGGCGCTACAATTTTCAGCAGTCTATTCATTTGGGGGCATTTAAGTCGTTGATCGTCGGCCTCAATGGTAGGTGTTGCATATGCAGAGGCAGAGGCAGAGGCAAACGCGGCCGGCATGCACCTGTGCATAATTCCCTATTCATGCGGGTCCTCTTTGATATTAAATTACCATTCACAATGCAGTACGACGCAGACACACATACAATCATGCTCTTCAGAAATCCCACAAGAATTATTGTTCGGTCATCTTTACATCAGCAAATTATTTTTGCGCTTGTAACAGCGCCAGCAACTGCCACTGAACAAAAATGGCTCAGCTTTGGATTGCCAACCCGATGGAAGGATACTCTGTATAACTATATCGGAGTAATTCTCAAATATCAATTATATGTATGGATAGAGGGGGAGATAGCTGAGTCGTGAATAGGTGAAAATATTTTATTATCTATATGTTTACCTATACTACATTTGCCAAGACAGTTTATATACCCCTTGAATGGTCTTCCAATTGTCCAGGGTGCTCTTATAAATACTTAGCAAAAGCTAAAAGCATTTTAAGTGCGTCTTTAACAGAAGCCAGCGTCTATATCTACTACAAAGCAGTTTGCAACCTCAGCTCTTTTCGCATCTCACGTGATTGATGTCAAGTTAAAGTAACACAAGTTGCGGCTCAGCCTTTTAAGGCTTATCGCTGTAAGATCAACCGATGCCGAAGCCGAAGTCGCTGCCAATGCCGTCATAATCATTAAGACCGAATGTATGGAAATGGGTATAAGCACAGTTTAAGCCAAGGTCAATCAAGAAGATTTTATGAATTGGCTTTACATTAAGGAACAATTTTAGAGCAGCGCAGATAAGCGCATCAAAAGAAGCCTTAATTATCAAGTTGAAAACTTGAATGTTTTCATTTAACTCCAAAACATAATGAATCATGTAATTTGACCAATATAATTATAGTAAATTATAAAATAGATTCCGCACATAATTTAAATACATCCCAAAAACATTACGTTTTAATATGAAAGATAGCAAATGATTTTTAGTAATTTAATAAAAGTATAAAATTTTAAATACAAAATATATTAAATACAAATAAAATAATTTATTTAAACATAATAAAAAAATAAGTATTTTCTCAGGAATTTAAATTCAAGGAATATGCTAAATATTCAACATTAACAGAGAGCATATATAACGTAATATAATAGTAATAATAAATTAATGTAATAATGCTGAAACTTAGAGTAAATCTAGTTGGAAGTATTTTTGATGTTCGACCAGCTAAAAGTCTATTTATAGTCAGTGACATCAGTTACCGCAAAGTAGAAAGGAAACTTCAACCAGTATTTTGTTAACAGCAGAATGAGAAGGGGTAAAGATAGTGAAACTGCATTAGGAGATGGGAGAATGAGAAAAAGCAAAGTAGAAAGAAACAAACCTAAAAAAACACGCACAATACAAAATAAAAGTATGTAAAGAAAGTAAAGATATATTTAGAAAATGATTATATATGGCTAGAGTGTAGATAGCTTCAATATTTTAAGACCTACATCGACTTCAAATAGTTTTTTGATTTGGCTTCGCGATTCGCTGGAAAAACACTAAAATCCAAATTAAAATTAAGCTAATCAATGCAACAATAAACAGCAACAATTGCCAACAAAAAAGAAATAAAGAGAACAACAGACATAAATTGGCATACCAAAATCAAAGTGGAAGGCAACATCGATGCCACTTATTTCTAAGAAATAAAAACCATTTGGGCGTGTCTCCTCCGCCTTAACCGCCCAGCGCGCCCCGGCGCAATCCGAAACCGACACTGGGTTAGCCCAGCGGAGTTCGCTTTGATAGGCTTGCGAAGCAACCCACTGACAGTCCTGGTCCCAGTACCAGACTCAGTCGAAGTCGCAGTCCCTGCTCCAGTGTCGGTCTCAGCCTCAGCCTCAGCCTCAGCCTCAGCCTCAGTCTCAGCCTCAATCAGACGCAGTGGCCTTTTCGCACTCATGCGCTCGACTCTAAATAAAACACCCACTTTTCTAACATTGTTTGCCTCAACACATTTGCCACAAATCCATGGCAAGAATGCAACCAAGTGAATCGAGATATAAGAACTGGGAATTTAAAAAAAAGCGCAACCCTTTTGTATTCCCTTCATGTCTGCTCACTCAATACCACACATAGAAAGGGTAAAATGGTGGTGGAGCCAGTCAGTCAGACAGACAGACAGACGACTCCCTTTTTGGGAGAAGTCGAGTGGCCAAAAAGCAAGCGAGTATGAAGAAATGAACGCTTAGACACTGTTTTAATGTTGAGATTCGGGACTAGCCCAAAGCTCCATTTGAGGATAGGCCAGACCAATATGGCATTTGTCCAGCGTATCGATACATCGTCTTCTGAGAAGTATTTCATTTGCAAACAGTGTTGGAAAGCCCACGAAGAAAGAGATTCTCTCTGGCCACACTCTAGAATAAAAAAAAAAGCCAAAAATATAAATCACAAAAAACAACAGATTTTTTGATAATTGCTATAACAGTTATATATGCTAAGTTGAGTCGTTCGAGGCTGACACGCAATAAAAGACCAGGAGCCCATCGTGACGATAGCTTAAAGGCGGATTGACTCGTATCCAAGGAAACAGACAGGCAATAATCGAGACGGACGGACTCGAGTCGGCTATAGAAACTGATCGGAAATATTTAAATGGAGATTATTAAGAAATGCTAAGATTAAGACTGCGACGAAGATTAGGGAATCGAATTTAAATAGTTCACAGCATAGTTAAAATAACAAAATAAAACAAGAAAGCAATACGAACCCTCGGTATTTACAATCCTATAGACAATGAGTAAGGTCAAACTCTTAGCTAATAAAGGTGTTCTTTCGATTGATTCGAATTGCTGTGTATAGCTCTATATAATATATATTAAAAGTTAGCTGAAAAATGGGTGTCAACATATGATGAACCAAACATTCATTTTGCGGTGTGGCGGCAAACGGCCGTTAAAAACCAGAAAGCAGAAAGCAAAAACGAGAAACGAGACGAGAGACGAGAGACGAGAAGCCAGAACCCAACACAGCCGAACAGAACTTCAAAGGCTTGCCAAAAGCTGAAACAACCAACGGAGGGCGACGGCTGCGAGCTCTGTTTGGGTGCTATGCCACTAGCACTGTCTCATTTCCTCGGCCGGCAGTCAATTGTGCTGCACGAAAGGGTTCAAATTGTCGGTCGACGTCGTCAACCTCATTTGAATGAATGGCGACGACGAGCAGCGGCCCAAGGAGCATGGGGAGCGCCGACGAGGACGAGGATAACATCAGCATAGACGCCACTGACTGATTTTGCGATTTGTATGAGTATTCGCGTTTCCGTCACTTCCTCCAACCAACCCACACACACACACACACACACACACACACATACAGACAGAGGGGACGTGCGTGTGTTGTATAAGCAGAGGCATCCTTCTAATGCTAATACGAAAACGCAGGCAATTGGAAAATTTATTCAATTGTTGGCAATTCAACTAAATCCCTCATTGGCTTTATGTGCGCTTCATTTAAATATGTATATATCTACATATACTTGGAAGTAAATTTTAGTACAGCGACTCTGCTCAACAGTTTATTGCCTGTGTGCGCGTGTGTGTGTGTGTGTGTGTGTGTGTGTGTGTGTGTGTGTGGCAGCAGTCCTTCAACCACCCATTTCATTAGTATCGCATACCCCAATATTATCAGCACCATCATCATCGCATCATCACTGTCAACCATTTTAGTGGAAATAATTTGAAAATTTGAATTACTTTGTGTTTTTTGGCTTGATTAAAGGCATATTGCCATAGTCAGCAACCAGTGAGTCGGGCGCTTGTCGGATGGGGTTTTGTTGGTCTCCTTCCACTCATTCGGCTCTATTTAAGGTCGATTTATTCTTTATCAAGCTGACCATAATACAGTCTAATTAATGAGCAACTGACTGGGCCAAGTTCACTTTCCTTATGCCAATTCAGGGTTTCACTCGAGGCCAAAGATCTGGTTGTATTTCTATGTAACCTAATAGATTTTTGGAGGAATTCTTGGGAATCATTTGACTTGTATTAAGAAATCATAGGAATTGGCAAATCAGGGTATATAGATATAATGGGCCGAACATCCGGATAGAATGGAATCTATACATGAATCAGAAGATATCAGAATAGCAAGCTTGTTCTGTCACCTATATATTAACTAAACCGTTCTAGATAGAAATTCCAAGCATAGTTGCTTCGATGAACAGGCCGGTTCTTACGTTCGTTTGTGCATCAGTTCGTCCGTCCCTGTTCTTAATCTAAACATCCTATAAAACTTAAAGCTCAAATAATTTATAAATGATATCCTTTAATTTGATCACGTCCGTCTTTAGAGCAAATGTTTCCTTACATGCAATATTGATTTTTTTACACTTTACATATTGACTACAACTTTCCCAACATTCTTTTAATATGTGAAGAAGTTTTTAATTAGACTAAGTTATCAGATATACAAATATATAATGTAGATAGTATGCTGAAAGTTTCATTGAAATCCGTTAAGTAACGCAGAAGTTGGAAAAGCCAAGTTGCATGCCAAGCGCCAAGCGTACTCTATATACAAATGTATGATATGATATGATATGATATGAATATACATATATTGATTTTTTATACTCTGATTTTATTAAATATATGCAAAAGGCAGAAGGAGACGTGGCAGACCCCATAAAGAGCAGGGCTGCCCAATTTTGTTGCTGCTGACGATAATAAAATTATTTGGTTGAAGTAGATTTATTGACAATTTTTGAATATGGTATCTCTCATCTTGAGCCTGTACGGCATATTGTGCCCATCTCTGTCAGAAGATATAGATATAAAGATAATCCATCCTTAAGAAAAGCTATTAAACAAGTTCCCATAGTAAACCCAAAGTGCAGCCCATGCGTGAGTGTGTGTGTATGCGTATGTGAGCGCTTATGTGTGTATGTGCATGTGTATGTGTGTGTGTGCTCGCACGTATGCATGTGTGAAACTATATGTGAAAGTGTCTGTGTGAGAGTGAGAGTGTGTAAAGAATCACAATTGCATCGGAAGACGCAACGTCTACAAGGAAAAGTTTATTATTATTATTGTTCCTTTTTTGGTTTTGCTTTCATGTTTTTTTGTTAACATACATAAATTGCGGTATCTTAAAATATACAGATTTATAAAAATATTTGTGACTGCATTACGTTATAGGAGATAGTTCACATTTAGATTTTGTTTACAAAATACACAAAATACTTAAAAAACGAACATCGCTACAGTATCTGCTATATGTAACTTTGTGTGCCCTTGAGTATGTGTGTTGTGTCTGTGTCTGTGTCTGGGGTCAGCTCAGTGCGAGCTATACGCGCATGGGTCGAGGATTGGAATATTTTTGTTTTCATCTGATAAATCATAAAATTTGGTATTTTACTCAAGTGGGGCTATCCGGGGCTCCTTTCCGTTACTGCGAATTCACTTTGTCGTTTACTCCGAGTTCGTGATATTGTCTTCGCTCGATGACTTTGGTGATGATGGCAGATATTCGGTATCTAATTTACGACGCTTTGCGGCCAACTCATGGACTTTATTCCAAGCCAACTCGCGCTCGCTTTGGCGCTGCTTGGCTCTCTCCTTTTCGCCAGAGAAGTTGGCCAACAGTTCGTTAAACAAATCAGGACTCATCGCCACAAACAGCTGCAGTGCGGCATAGGCGCGCTTCAGAACTGTCTGATTCCAGTGCCCCCTCGAGATGGACAGTAGTGCCGGGCCGACGATCGGCATAACAACAGCCGCGTTTGGTTCTAAAAGCGATATCATGTGTTTGTTGTTCAAAATATTGAGGGCGTGCTCAGCCACCTCTGTGTGGGAACTGCGCACGCATGTGGCTATTTGTGTTAATAGAGGCTTCTGTATGGCAAGGAACTGCTCAGGTACAATTCCAACTGTGTAGCTATCGACCTCTTCCAGAAACAGTAACTCCTTCTGAGTAGAAGTCTTGGGCCAGAACTTGATGAGGCCACGCACAATCAGTTCGATGTAGCTGCTATCCTTCAGCAGATACTGAATGAGGGTTTGCTCCAGCTGGCTGTGAAAGCTCGCCAGGCTTTTGACCTTGTGCAGCGGTATCAGAATCTTCTCCAAGCACTCCTCATGTTCAGCCTTCGAGGCTGCGGTGTAACTGCTTTCGAAAATAGTGGTTTGGACCCACAGCAACTCAGCAATGCCGTTAAAGTCTTCCGCAATGTAGATAAACTGATAGAATATGTTATAGATCTGGGTTCGAATGTAGCTACGAAGGCCATAGACTTTACTGTAAATGCGCAAAATGACCCACTTGACGAAGCCACGTTCACGGAGATTGGCCGAATTGAGTAGCATCAACAGCCGCAAAACAAACTTTCGATCAATGGCGCCCTTGGCAACGCTTGGCTTAAAGTCTCGGCAATCGAGGATACCGAGGAAGACATTGTAGACCACTTCCAGGTGGGCCCAAGATGCGTCTAACAGTTGCTCATCCCCATCTGGAATGAGTTGCGAAGGTGTTTTGGGCGGAAAGGGGCGAATGATGTTGCATGCAACCATTTTAACAATTTCCACATAGGTTAAATCCGTTAGCATTCCTTGCCCCTCATCTATGTACTTCAGTACTTCATTAAGTGCTTTCAACTTGGCAGCCTTGGCCATCAGATTCGATGACGCATCCCTATAATCGAATAAAGTGCAGCACACTCGAAGCTTCTCGAGGAATTCCTCCTGCTCCCGCTCAGCACGGGAGCGCTCCTCCTTCAAGAGAGGCAATTTTTCTTTAACAATATGGTTCCTACTCACGTTAGCCACGTTGGTTAGCTTGATCGACTGCTTCGCAAAAGGGTTTATTTTCTCCAACAATGCACCCAGAAACATATTTTTTCGTTTGCTTCAAAATGAATTTCCGTCCAATTTGCGCCTTTTACAATTTTTTCTTTCGCCTTAACCGATTCGATGTTCGCACTTGCAGCAAGGGCTCTCAAATTTGTTCTATAGAGCTGAGGCTCTCGTATTTGCCAAATGCACGCAGTTGCTGAAAATGTACAAAAGCAAAAAAACTTTCAACGTTTCACTAAATGCCAGACAGCTAGTGGTAGTTATCCACGTATGTATAAATGGATCAAATTTGTTTAGTTAACGGAAATAATTATTTTTACGAATTTTCAAAGGTTTACAATTGCCACAGAAATTTTTATGAACCGTATAAAAACCTGCCTACTGACAGTTTGACTTCTCGACAGCCCACTTCCGTCGATTCGATAGAAAGCTTCAAGCCGAGTTGGCATGTCATGAGAGTTATCAAATAGCTTGCTAAGTACATCATGTTTGATATAGTCATGTCCGACCGAACATCCGTCTGTCTGTCTGTCTGTCTGTCTGTCTGTCTGTCTGTCTATCTGTACGTCTGTCTGTCCGTCCGTCTGTCTGTATATAATAAATAATACATTAATTATATACAAATAATTATTTTATATAAATAACCTTTACTGCATTTTATTTTATTTTCCTATTTTTGCTCTATTTATTTTTGCCTAGCTAAAAATACCTTGAAAAATACCTGAGCATACGCACAAGAAATTGTGGCTGACCAAACGCTCCGATCATATCTTGCACTTATAATCCAGTTCTGTCAGCTGTTTATCCTGTAGATACTTATCCCAGTTTGTTTAGGCCAAAAAGAGCCGATAATTCTTGACCTTCATCTGTATTATTTTAGGACATTCGCGTGCTATTATTGTAATACAGTTGCTGTCGAAGAAGTATATAAGTATTGACTGGATGCCTTGGAATATTTTATGATTATGGAACAAGTGAATCGAACAAAGTCGCTATAAATATCTGATATACAATTGATTTCATTAAATCAGATGTTCAATAAAGAAACCAAATACATATTGCTCTTATAGTGTGCATCAGACTTTGAAAAGGGATTATGAATTCCTTCCGAAAAAAGCTCTCATCATTCATCATTCATTCCTTCATGATTCCCTGCCGTACGAGGCGACTAATATGGGGACCGAGTTGGCAGCCCCAAAAGCTGTAAATGCTGTAAAATAACATAGGAAACCTTGCAGCGACTGTGAATATCAACGGAGCATTGTTCACAATGGCCATGATGAAGCAATTTTCAGCTTTTTGCAGCTTGGATCCAAAGCTTGACCAGGGAAGCAAACCCACTCGAAAGTCAGTTTACAACAGATAGTTTCAAGGGTTGATCCTTACTACCACTGGCGTCGCGAGAGGGGCTGAGTGGGGATCTTATGAAGACCTATTTACCTTACTATGGTAAGTATTAATCAATTTCATACACTCTATTCCTTATATAAAGGACCAACTTATTCATGCATGAAATTCAATCAATTTGCTGTGAACACTGAGTGTCCTCTTACACATATCATTTGAATAATTGCTTGAATTGAATGCAATTTTATATACTTTTACTATAACAATATTAATCAATGTTTGGAAGAAACAAAACTCATATGGAATAACCTTTCCACAACTGCAACGGCGCACACGTGGCAAAGGTGCCTTGGCCTTGGCCTCTGCGCTGCGATCAACTGCTTATATAGATCCACCTCCTTTAGAGTTTTGATGAGTTTCCAGCTGTCTTGCTTTGTTGCGCTGATATTGATCTCGCTTAAGTGATCGCGTCCTAATACAATTGGAAACAGGGGTGAAGTTTCATTTGAGAAAGTCATTTCCTTTGCGCCTGACACGGTCGAGTCTTGAAACTGGATTAAGAATGAGTGCGAGGCATTGCATATCACTTAACGGAATCTATGCCATGCTTAGTTTCTTATGCAATGGCACGTGTTGCCCTTTGAATAGATGCGTAAGGACTAGAAGAGAGCATCGTTGATCATCGGATGTTAGTGTCTCCATTAAGAGATATGATATACATATGTATATTCAAAAGTAAGATTCTACGAATAGCTGAACTAATCACACACGATATTTTTATACACCTTTAGCTCGTCTAGCTAGAAAGGCACTCCAAGTAATTTGATTGTTCAGCCCATGTCCTTCATGTGGAAGCTACAGCAGAAGAGCTTCTGAAACATTAAGATGAAACATATTGTTAGACTCACAAAGACGATTTTGATACTTGCAAATCTACTTTGCGTTCATTTGTGTATAATAGATATAAGAAGTAGCAAATTATACTTTCAGCTGCTCAGGCAGGTATCCAGGCAGGTATCCACGTATCATACAATTGCAGCACATATGTCAATCGATTTCAATCACGGCTACAATTACGATTGAGCAGACATGTGAATGAGCGCATATGAAATACTCTAGCACAAAACATTCGAAGCATGCATCTCTGACGGATACACCGCTTTCCGGCAGGTGTGGCAGCGGTGTTCGATTCGTCGTGAAATTCGAGAACTGCCCAGACGCTAATCAATGCGATTGGAGATTGGCAGCGATAGCGGGATCACTGGGAGTGTATCCGCTCATCGCGCAGTCGCACGCTGAGTTGGCTAATAGAAGCGGAGCAAAGTGTCTCCTCGACACAATTGTCGCACCATACAATGTGTTCACTTGAGTGCCACTGCCCCTCCCCTTGGCATCGCAGGATATGTCAGGGATATCCGCTGCGCAAAACGTATCAAATATTGGCGCGTATGAGCGTGTTTAATTTTTCCGCTACCCACAATGATAAATGCCTTTCGGCCGTCAGCTTCGCTTGGTGGTGCTGCAGGAAGCCCAAGCTTGACACATAAAACGTCCTGTTCCTTGCACGAGGGTCCTGCGTATTGTCCGCTCAGAAAATGCCAAAACGACTTGGCGACGTTCATATGCTCTTGAAAGTGAGCATTCGAGCTAGACGCATTCGAAACTCGACTTTCAGTTCCAGCTCAGAGAGGAACATAAAATAGGCCTCGATTTACAAGCTTTGACATTTTTAATACAGAGAACAAATTATACGCAGTCTATTTTTATACATTTTCTCGATTTTTCCAGCCATTTTTCTCTTATATAATATTAGTTGTAACGGTATTTTGTTCGAGTATGGCCTAAGTGCACTCACACGCGTCTTGCTCAATTACATCCGATACTCGAGCTGTTTTGTGATTTTCGGACGGAGCTTTAGTTCTTCGCCCGTCCCGCTCAAGGGGCTCTGACAGCTTTTATGCATTTTTTATGTATATCGAGTAGATGAATTTATTGTAACGATGTACGACAAGTTCATAAAAAATGCAAACGCGCTTCTTCAAATAAAATGTTTGTATTCAGCCCCGGTCATCCCCCACCCCCTGAATAGCCGCCCATTGAGCACCCTCTCGATTGGCAGTGATTTATGCCATGCAGCGAGCACTTCTTTTTGTTGCCATTGTTGTTCTTGTTTGTTGTTGTTGTTTGTGGTTGTTGCTGTTGCTGTTGCTGTTGTCGTTGTTGTTGTTGTTGTTATTGCTGCTATGTTTGCATATTGGCGCCAAGTTCTGGTCATTGCTGGTTATCGCGCACGCCGCTGACCGGGCGGCATCCATTTCCGTTTCCGCTACCTTTTTTCCTCCACATTTTTTGCTTTTCTCGATGGTGTTGTTGTTGTTGTCTGGTTGTTGTGCATATAAAAAAGTTTATGCAAATTTTTGCTGCGAGGCCAGGCCATTTTTTCAATGAATTGACGATTGTTTTGTATGTCAACATACAAGTAGTTTGTTTTTATTCGAGTGCTGAAGTGTTGTGTTCGAGTGCCTGGTAACAAGAGGCAAAAGCAAACATGAAACCAAAAAACAATGCAAAAATAACAAAAAACAAAATGAACGAACCTCATTTTTTACTGCCGTGCAGCGTGCAAAGCGTGAGTGTAAGCCTGAGGAGCCAAGAACTGTTCAGCACTTAAGGGTAGTTAATTAATAAATACAGATATATTACATTATGGAGATGATCTTATCAATTTATGCTGCTGGTTATCAAATTATAACAAATTGGCCTTAAAATAAAGATGACAATTCTTATTAGCTATTGATGAGAACGTGTGTAATTATTTATTATCGAATATATCGATTAGGAACAAAAGAGTGGTGCCAGACTGCTTCAATATGCATATGCATATATGTCCGTGAATTGATGATTACGAGCGCATACATCGAACAATTCTAGAAATGCTACCACACACACACGCATACACATGCACCGCAAGTGCTTCTTCTTCTTTTGTCCGCATACAAGAGTGTGAAATGGGTTCTTAAGCAACTTCTTGTTTTCAATAAGTGAACAAAGATTTTTATATTTTTGGTCAAGTTGCTTCGCGTATAGTTGTTTAAGCGAGTTACCACTGATGAAATGAGATTTGTCATATGTTATATATTCATATGACAGCCCTATATAATAACAAAAAATATAAACAATTATGTATTTACCTACGCAGATATGCCTCAGATACCAAGTGGAAATACAGAAATATTAAAAAAATTTAAAAACCAGTAAGAACGTTGCAATCGGGCGTTACGGACTGCAAAATACTCACTCAAATTCCATTTTATGATTTGCCACACCCCAATCGGTATATACCTGTAGAATTTGCATTTTTTTTCCCAATTTGACACACCCCAGTAAGCGTAGATATATTCGCGAATTTACATTCCAAATTTTTAGCTCTTCAAGTAATGATTTCTGCGATATCGGAAAATGCAAGGCGGATATTGCAAGAAACCAATATACTTTCATTTTCATTTTCGCGAATGAGTATAAAAATTACAAATAAAATGTAGGTTTGCATAGCATATCAAATGCTGTACGAGTTGCATAGTAATAATTGGGATAGATCTATATCTAAAAAGCTAAGAAGATTTTATCTGTATTTAATATTAAATAGCCAATAGTAGTTTTACCGTCTTTTCACTCACTTCTCTCAAGTTTTCTTAAGCTAAAATCTATGCTTGGATAATTTAATTGTCTATCTATAATACAGAAATGGAATGAGCTACCCAACAAATGAAGAGCTCATACCGTGCTTTGTTATACAGGCAGGTTTCCTTAAACTTAGAGACGTACAAACTGTTAGATGGTCAAACAGACACGCCTCTACACTCACATGTCTGCACTTCCTGATCAGGAATATATACACTTTGTGGGATCTGCCACTTCTCATTCTGCCTGCTAAATTCATTCTCAGCAAGAACGTTCAATGGACTCAAAGGTATTATATATCAATATGTGAAGTTGAAGTTATGTAGCTAACAAATCTCCGCTCTTTAAGTCGGATTTCAGGAAAACTAGAAACTTCGCTATGGTCTGCAAAGTGTATAAAACTAAGACGGCGCAGCCCACACTATTGACACCTATGGCCCATTACCATCTCGCCGGCATTATATCTGGCATGCACACACTTTGTATTCGTAAGTGTTTCGGCCATAAATTTAACCATATACCACTTCAATGTTGCTGTCGTGGCCGTGGCTCAACTTTTGTTACATGCATAAATCAAAATGTTGATTTATAATAATTGCAAAAAAAAACGCACACACACACACACACACGCAGTAAGAACACAGTCACAGAATGTTTTGAATTGTCGGCCACATGTCAACCGAGTCACAAAAAATACAACAGCAAAAATAAAACATTTGGACTCGGGTGGGAAAGGTCTTGCAGCTAGAGTAAGTGCAGAGAAGTACTGCGATCCTGAAAGCCATTCGCGTAATTATCGGTGCACACGTCAGGGCCAGACTTATTTTAGACTATGGAGGCAACAACAATCTAACAAACGAATCAGAACTAACCAAAACACAGAGTCAAATGAATTGGTGGCGCCAAAGGGGAATGAAATAAATACAGGATAAGAATACGTGAAAAGCAGGCGCAACAAATCGATTTACGACTAGAGAAAAACAATGAATAAAAGAGAGAAGCAGAGGGAGGAAGCGAGACGAAGGGAGAGATTGGGAAGAAACAATGTTTGGCTGGTTCCAGGAAACAGCAATGACTTAACTAAAAATAGATGATCCAAGCGTAAAATCCTTGCTACAACTATTGGAACATACTTTCATAGAAACCCTCGTTCAATCGAATTAAATGGGTAATACTATATCTGACATAACAGAAATGCTAGTATACAAAGTGTTAGAAACCTGAAATTTGGAATATATACTCGTCTAAGCTCAGAAGGATATAGTTGATATATCTTAGCCGTTTGTAGAGCTGGCGAATCGAGAAAAACTGTATTTTATACATTTTTTCAATTGCATTGCTCGATGGTCTCAATGTTCATTTTATATGTAATATATATATTAATATAATGTCATTGTTCATTCAATTTAATATCGAAGACACAGAATGTATGAAGCTCTCAAAGTATTTTCGATACATAAATTGCAATTACAGCCAAAGTCATTGCAAATTCCGACTAATTTTAGCTCCAACATTTCGAAATTTAAAAGTTTTTCAGTCTTTACATACATATATATATATATATATATATATATATATATATATATATATATATATATATATATATATATATATATATATATATATTATAGCAGTGGACCTCTATAAAGCTATGCACTACCATTGTTAAAGTGCCAAATCCGAAAAACTATAATTCGTAGACTTATAGCTATAATCACATTATGCTTAATGTGATTATAGCTATAAGTCTAAGCATAATGTGATTATAGCTATAAGACTAGCTAAGATATAATTGATTAATACATAGCAATGAAGAAACTTATGCACGCCTGTATTAATCAATTATTTCTTACCTCTATGGGTTTTGTAATAATACATACATATGTAATAATATATATATATATATATATATATATATATATATATATATATATATATATATATATATATGCATACTATAATAAATATTCGAATCGAAATCGGAACTTATGGCTATGAGTCATTGGCTCTTTCGAGACGTTCAGGTATTATGCCTGATCTTTTGTATCTATTGAGAACAACCACAAGCATGACAGTGCTAAATGAAATGCTATTTAGCAAATTTGTAGCAGAGTGTAAGTGTTAGCTTTGGGTATTTGGCTCTGTTGGCGATGATCAGAAGGCTGGGACATGGGCGTTGCCTATTAATAATGCAAATCGCCAAGTTGTGGGGTTAGGCAAATGCGCTAAGCGCAAAACAATTCAATCAAATTTAGTGCTACAAAGAGTAGAACTCAAGATCTCCGTGCGTAGACCCGTACACGCGCACTTAACTCGCGTAACGAAGTGAAATGGCTGGCTGAAAGGTGCCAAGTCATTGTGGGGCCATTAGCGGCGCATAGCGGCGCATAGCGGCGGCTCGTCCTTTTTGGTCCTGCCCCCGCATTGTGTGCCGTCAGCATGAAGAAGCGGAAAAATTTATTGACTGCACATATGTCACAGTTTTCTTGAGCCGTTGGCCGGACCCGTCGAACAATGTAATTCCATAATAGCCAGCGGCACAAAATATATTTGAATTTGTATGCCACAGATGTCAACAATGTAGCATTTACTTACTGTCCGCTCGATAGAGATGTTGTTATTGTTGTTGCTGGTCAATTGGCCACTTAGGCAGCCGAATCGCCCCCTCCTCGATGCACACACATCCTTCCAATCGAAGTGTGACTGCTACGCTTAAATGTGCAAGGCACTGATTGAGTCACGTACTCGAGACCGGAATAACCGCTAAGCGAAGGTGGATTGATTGAGGTGCCACGAATCCATTTTCCAATACATACTAAATAGGCTGAAATGAATATATGTAGAGTAGTATACGCCTCGGCTAGGCATATCTTGTGAGAAGGAAACGGTGCAGGTTCTTGATGTCATTCAGTGGCTAAACTATAACGTTTATGTTATTATATCGTATATATTGTGCAAAAGCAAGAATTTAATGAGAGATCGAATAGTACAAGTATTAGTTAGATATCTATATCTTATTAAGAATTGAATGAGAAATCAATTAGTATAAGAATTAGTTAGATATCTTATATTAGATATCTTATATCTGGATCATTTCTATATGTTACTTCACACAAAACTAACTTTAACTTATCCAACGAGCCCACAACTGCAAAATACCTGGCCAAGTTTTATAGGTATATTAATATTAATATGAAAGTGCCGAACCCTAAGTCTTTGGCAAAGCGTTTGCCAAGCGAGAGTTGGTATCCGACCATAGGAAGGTCGGAATGTAAACCTTAAGCACGCTGAGCAATATGCTGCAACCATTTTTTTTTTTCTTTAATGAACAAAAAACCAAACAACGTCAACAGCAAAAGAGCCAAAAGAGCAGCCAACAACAACAACAGCACCAGAAACAAAGCGTACAAAAAAATAAATAATTACCGATGACCATGTCATACACGCCCACCTTAAAAAACCCCCAACTAGAAACAAGCAAGAGTGCTCTAATCCAGACGGACCGATCCGCCGATACCCTGTAAGCAGAAACGAGAAACCACAGAACAATATTCCCTTGTATAATAAGAATAAAAGAATACAAAATAAAAGAATATAGCAGAAAAAGAATAAGATAAGAACAAGAATGTATGGATACAAGAATATAAGTTTGAGAGAAAATAAGAGAATAAAAATATAGAGAATAGAATATTAGATTCTTAAATGTTTATACATATGATCTATAATACTATTAGAGAATATATGAGTTTAAAGAATAAAAGATTATATTCCTATATATGCATATCTGTCATCATACTCTACGGGTCATGACATCCCAGCATCTCGGTATTTTTAAGGGGTATTCGGTTAGAAGTGATCTGTGGCCTAAGCAGCGATAATCCGAACTAAATGTGCAGAGTCCTAATGCTGCAGGTTGAAGTGGTTTAGGATCGTCCGCAAGGATCAGGGCCTCTGGACGATGCTCTCTGTAACTTCAAACCCGATTCTGTGGAAAAGGGCGGTACGGTTTTGTGAAAGATGAAACACAAAGAACGGCCGAGCAACTGTCAAGTGGTTGTATAACATTTATATTATTTATAATTTTGATTAAAATTAGAGCGATCGCACAGAGTCCCTCAAGTCCACTTGAACAAACGTGTCACGGTCAGCCGATGCGGCTCACTCGTGCACTGGCCCAAGCAGCAGTTGAGTTGAGCTGGACCCATGCAGCAACTATATTGAGCATATAGAGCAGCTCCCGTTTGCTAAGTACGTGTGACACGGTCTTCAAGAGCACCTTGACAGCCTCTAAATGTGTCAATTGTAAGTGTGGAGTGTCGGTTAGCGCCAAATTCTGAGAAGGTCTGGAGTCGCATGCGAGTGGTACTTGATGCGCAGCCCAAAAGGAAAGTATGATAGATTGCCCTTAAATATGAATATTACCAGCGGATGGGTATATTAGTTTTACAGATGTGCTCCTTATGCCACGCCTGCATGAGTAAAATTACTCTATGGCCGATAGGGCCATCTGAAAGGTCAGATTTTCCAAAAGTTAGCGAGAATTGGGCTTATTTTAGTATTGTTACAGCCAGTATAATCACTCTGAAGTCTGCTCCCTTGAGGAATCAGAAGGCTAAGTTCGGCAGGTCTAAGGTAGGATCTGGCGTTAATAGGATGTGACTTTTTATACGCTGAGCCAATTAAAATAAGGAAAATGGAAAATAGGAGAATATTGGTTTTGCGAACATATTGATATTACTATGCCAGTCTATCCATACATATATGAACACGTCAATCTCAGCATCTATACAAGCTGGAGTCTTGAACTTATTTATAGATCCCCATATCACATTTTTTTTAAACCAATATTAAATGAAGTATTCTTTACTTGTATTATGTCTGCAGTTATGCCATTATTTCAAAGATATAAATCTATAAATAAAGCTAGTGTAGATAATCAGTCAGATAAATCTTTCATTTATGCACTTATAAATAAATCCAAGCTATAATATTATTTAAGATATGTGTTTATTTACATATATAATACATTTATAAAACTTTGTTTCCTCCTCATTGAAATCGGGTATATTGTTTTTGTGAAAATGTATGTGATAGGCAGAAGGGGGCGAGGGAGACCCTATAGAGTTTATATGTATATTCTTGATGAGGCCATGTCCGTCCGTCCATCTATCCGTATGAGCGCCGCGAGATCGGAATATATAAAAGCTAAAGACTTGAAATTTTCCATATGTACTAGTGTTTACCTTACGCAGCCATTTCTTTTTATCGATAATAATCGATAAACCAATGTCGATTTTGAATCATAATTTTAATACTGTTAAACATAGAGACTTTAGACTTACAGTGTATATGCATTTGATGAATACAAATATTTTGTGATTTACAGATTTTGGATACCACGCCCCTTTCGCCCCCTTTCATGAAGATAGTCCCATTACAAGACGATCTATTCATCAAATAAGTTCTCATAATATTGCCCACACTCCAACCTATGCGCAGTCGCTGCTTACTGCGCAGTCAGCAGAGCGCGTGCCTATACGTGCGTGTGGATGTATGTGTGCATGTAAGCTTGTATGTGCGTATGAAAGAAGTGCGGAATGATGGGAGTATCAGTTCTTTGCAGGGTTCAGGGTATCTGCTGGTCGAACAGTCTCGACTAGAGCACTCTTGTTGTTGTTTTAATGTTTCAATATTATCATATTGTATATATTTAAACATTTCTTTGTCTTGCCCGTTGTAAAGATTTCAGCTTTGACTTTCCGCTTTGTTGTGTTTTGTTAAGTTTAGTTAATGGCTCAACAAATTTCAATTTTGTAGATGATTAATTATGGGGCTGACAGGCGTGGCAGCTCGTTTACCGCTCATTCACACTGTCTGTATGAATTTCTTTTCGTATAAGTTATCTTACATGAAGCACTAATTCAACATATGCAAAAACATGATTTAGTCATTCACAATGTGGGTCTTACCTGATTTCGACTCTATTACACTTTCTAACTACCAGAGAATTTATTATCCAATTGGAACCAATAGGTTATATATGTATGGAGGTCTATATTATTATCATTTTAGATATACAAAATTATATTATTATCAAATTATAGTTTTATTGTTAGGAAAATCTAAATATTTTCCTACCAATTTTCCTCGAGTTTCGCTAGACAAAATTTATGAGATATTATGAGATATGTGAGGCTTCTTCTAACCCTTTCGCTAAAACCGTGAGAAGTCAAAGTACTGGCCATAAAAAATTTTGAGCCGCAATGATTTTTGGAATATGTGCTTTGGGGTAATTTCAGATAGACAAAAATCTCTGCTCAGTCGGTAGATATACTAAACACATATTCGCACTTTCTCTTGGACGTGTTCATAGCCACTAAAAAAAAGCCCACACACACACATGCAAATGGACTTTTTGCACTGCGTTTTAGCCACGTTTACGGCAAATTCACTTAATGAATAACTTTCATTATTTATAGCCCGATCGTAAAGCATTTGAGAAGCCATTCAGTTACACAAGAAATTCATTTTTCAAACATTTTCAATTGTGTAAATTATCCGAGTACCTAAATACCTGAAAAATAGTAGTTGAAGAAAAAGGTTAAGTCGTTCTGCGTGTGATTTACGAGTATAGATATTTCAAATTACAAGTCCCTCAACACATGTCTAAGAAATTTCAAATAGAACACTGAACATATGTGATCTGCCAGTACTAAGTAGAGGGTTTTATATACTTATAATATTGCCTGATTCTAAGTAGATCGGCTTGAAATATAAGGAATATAATATAACGCTATGCACCCACACGAAATGTTCACATATTATATATTAAAGTTGGATTTCAGGCAATCAAGACAATTCTATTTCTAATCAAGCAAATTGTATTCTATACAGTGAAAAAAAAAACACATTAGCTTTCTCTAAAATTCATCTTGAGCGTTCATTTATACATGGACATATTCGACCATCCGTCAGTCCATTTCGGAACTGCTGAATCTGTAGACTTGAAATTTGAAACATATTACAAAGAGGTTCGTCAACTGAGGGTGTGGTGAATCGAGTAGCAATGTATCTTTCCCAACTTTTAAGCTCGGGATTTGATATTTTACAACAACAACAACAACATTTAACTGTTTTTGAATGAGTGTTGTGGAATCGGCGTAACTTTATTGCTTGACCTCTACTCTGCTCAGCTCTATATATGTACTGAACTATTCTTTCTATCAACTGAAACTACAAAATCCATCAAATATCATTTCGATATTCTAATGATAATTCTGAAAATAAATATCGTTACACTATTGGCATTAAATAGAAAAGTACAAAGTCAATTTAACATCGCATACAAATTCCATTAATTCCTAGAAATCCTTACTCGTTTTTCTACTTAGATAAATTGTATGTCTATTCGATTATGTAATCCAATTATCTAATTCAAATGCAAAATCCATAGGATATCGTATCCCAATTCCAACTATAATCCAGATAAATAGATTCCTATATAAATATATCGCTTGACTATTGGATTTATAACCGAATTATACATTTCAACGGCAATCCAATTTTGCATCCGAATGTCAAGTAAAACTGTAGAAATTCGTTTTTTCCTTTTTCATATAGACAGAATGAAGTTTATAACCACTGAAATATTGTTTCGGCATTCCTTTTTCTTCACTTATATAGATCCACCTTTTCCCCACCTATATAGATCCCATGTCTATTCGATTGCTTAGCCCAATTGCCAATACACGAAAAGAAATTCAACTTTCAAACAAATTTTTTTTATTACGGAATTCCGTTTTGTGTCTTTTATATATATGTATATATATATATATATATCTATATATATACGGGATTTTCTTTATCTTAAAGACAGTTAACAAATAATTCAAATATATTTTTTGATGTTTTGGATTAAGGTTGATTATTTACATACATGCAAAAAAAAAGTCACTTAGCCTAGGCAAAAAAAAATGTTCTTAGGTGTATTATTGAATTTGATGCTTTATGCACACACAAACATATGTATGTTTGTGTGTACGTCCGTATGTATATTTGTGTATATGTATATATACATAAATAGATTAGTTATTACGGGCTTAACAACAACAATTTAGGTCACTAGCGAGACAAAAACTTAGGGATATATCTTCGAGGTTCGTACACTTCGGGATTGATTAGAATGAATTCTTAGGGTGACCATACATAATATATATATCTATGTATATATGTATGTGTGTATGTATATTAATTAGGTCTGCATATATGCAGGATTATGGCTGTTTTTAATACTTCGCACAATAAAAAAAAAAAAAAAATCGAAATATATATATATATATATATATATATATATATATGTATATATATAGATATATATATTCTAAAATATTAGTTCGATTTTAATTTTTGACAATTGAACCAACACAACAACAAGGATTTAGTTAAGGTACCCGGCCGCAACGATCTCCTCTTCCGTCTAGGCGGTTGCATGCGGATGATAGGCGGCGGTCCACGCATTGTGATAATGATGATGATGATGATTGTGGGCGTGCGCGTGGGCGTGGGCGTGGGCATGGGCATGGGCGACATGATGATGCGCATAGCCATAGCCGGAGCCGCTGGCAAACTCGGCCGGATAGTTGCCGACGTAATCGGACTTCATGGGCGCCACAAGTCCGGAATATCCGCTGTTCAGATTATTGCAGCTGCTGGTGCTGCTGTCACTGGCACCGCTCGCCAATCCGGACATGGTTAGGCCGTATTCTGAGGCCAGCTGCGATTCGCTCTGCATGGCCAGCGCCGCATAGTGCTGAGTATGGCTGTGGCTATGGCTGCCGCTGCCGCTGCTGCTGCTGCTGCTGCTGTTATTGGTGTTGCTGCTGCTGCTGCTGTTGCTGCTGGGTAGAGTTGGTGCACTACCCGATGTGGGTCTGGCGTTCGCTGAGGTAGTTTGGTTTTGTTCCATGGCACGATTATTGCTATTGCTATTGCTGTTGCTGCTGGCGCTGGCTGTGCACCAGGGCTCGTAGCTGCTGGCGCCGCTGCTGCTATTGGGATCACTCTGCTGGAATAGAGGCGGTAGAGGTGGTGGCAGATTGCTGGCTGCAACGGCTGCCGCTGCTGCTGCTGTGGCGTAGGGTGCATAGCCCAGGCTGTCCGGCTGCTCCTGCTTGAATTGCATGCTGCTGCTGCTGCCGCCAAGCATTGGCGCCGTGACGGCAGACGCGGTGCTCTTCAGCGCCTTCTTGCTGCCGGTGAGCGACTTCTCGGACTTCTCCTGCTTGATGGCCGCCGCCGCCTGCTCCTTGGCCTCGGCGGTCAGGGCCTTCTTCGTTTTCTTGTCCTTAAAGTGGGTCTTCTTGTGCTTGCTGAGGTGATCGCTGCGCGAGAATTTCTTGGAGCAGATGGGGCAGGCGTAGGGGCGGTAGTTGGTGTGGGTGCGTCCGTGTCGCTGCAGCTCGTCGGAGCGCGAGAAGCGCTTGCCGCACGTCAGACAGAGGAACGGACGCTCGCCCGTGTGCCAGCGCAGATGGGTCTTCAGGTGTGAGGCCTTGCCGTAGAGCCGCTCACAGCCGGGAATATGGCAGATGTGCTGCTTGCGGCCGCGCTCATCCGGCCCGACAATGGGCGGCAAGCCGCTCATCTCGTTGGTGCAGTTGGGGCAGGTACAGCGCACGGAGCGACGCTGGAGCTGTGTCTGGAAGGCGATGTCATCAAAGTTGAAGCTCGGATAGCTCTGCGAGGACCACGGCTGGTAGAGGCGCTCCTGGTGCGAGAACCACGCGGCCGACGCCGATGCTGCAACACCAACTGATGCCACATTTCCGTACGTTGCATATTGAGCATACGGAAATTGAGTTCTACGGCAAAAAGAGAAAAACACAACGGAGGCAACAAATTAGAGCGTGTTAAACGTGTCCCAAGGAGGAGAGTGCAGAAGGAGAGTGTGAAAAGGAATGATAGGTGTATCGATGTATCGGGTGGATGGATGGGTGAATGAACCTACCTTGTTGGCAGCGCTGTGTAGGCAGCCGTATTCCAGCTGTAGGCGCTAGCCACGGCCGCGGCGCCCAGATCGGCGGCAGCAGCTGCGGCGACGGCCGCTGCGGCGGCCGAGGAGGAGCCACTGCCGGCCGCGGCTGGCGGACTGGTGGATATCGAGGCAAAGGACTGCGCCGGCGATGGGAAAATGCTGGGCGACACAGATGCCGAGGAAGCGGCCGATTGTGACAGACTGGAGTTGGGCGATGCACTGCCCGTGGATGATGCCTGCGGCGGATATTGCATTTCCAACTTCATTGGCGGCACCGCCTGATGCGATGATGCGGTCGATGCAGAAACTGACGGCGATGCATTTCCCTGCTTGCCGTAAAATGCTAACGGAGAGGAAGCAGTCGAGTCACAGTTGGAGGCGGAGGTGGACGTCGAGGCGGACAGCAATGTGGCGCTAATGAAATCATGACTTGGTTGCTGTTGCTCCTGCTGTTGATGCTGCTGTTGATGTTGCTGCTGCTGCTGCTGCTGCTGATGCTGTTGTTGTTGTATTTGCAGTTGCTGCTGCTGCTGCTGCTGCTGTTGGAGCTGCTGCTGCTGCTGCTGCATGGCTGTTGGCTGGGACAGCGTATAGGGATTCAAATAATTGCAGGTGGCGTCAATCATGTTGGCAATTTTAATGGCTGCTGTCGTTATTGGTGTTGCTGATTTAGCTGACTGCTGATGTATTTTGCTTTGCTTTTCCTTTCTTTTGTTTTCCTTTTGCTGTTGTTTTTAGCAATTTTCGCACATTGCCGTTTATTGATTTTGTTTGCGTTTTTGATTATTGTTATTAGACTGCCCTCGTTTTGCTTCTGATGGTGCCGCTGCTGTAGCTGTTGCTGTTGCTGTTGCTGTTGTTGTTGCTGTTGCTTTTGTTGTTATAATTATGGCACGCTTTTCACTTGTATTGTTTTATAGGGTGCACCAACAGCATACGCGTATGCGTTCAAATAATTATAGCCTTAATGCGTCGATCGCCAACTCTGCATTAATTTCTTTGCTGTTTGTGTTCTTGTTGCTGTAGCTAACGCAGCTACTGCTGCTGCTGCTCCTGCTGCTATTGCTGTAGCTGCTACTGCTACTGCTACTACTGCTGGTGCTGGTGCTGGAGCTGGTGTTATTGCTACTGCTTGTTGCTGTTGTTGTTTTCTCTTTAATAATTGCACAGTGCGCTGACATCGAAGTCGCCGCTATAGTCAATAATAATTTGCGTTCAGTGGCAACCCACAAGTAACCGGGCACAACAAATTCGAATTTGGCTTCGTTATATTTCTCATACACTCACTCACTGCTCACAATAGGTGAAATTATTGTTGTTGTTGTTGCTGCTGCGTTCGTATTTTTGGTTGATAGGCGAGAAACGCGAGCGCGGGCTTCGTATGCTTGTTTTGGTCAGTTCGGTCTCAGTCGCAGCGCTCGAGATACAACCACCGGTAATTATCGTTGTCGACTGAATTCAAAACGCAGCGAGAGAGTCTAACAACGTACAAAACGAATCAGTGATGACGGCAGCAGGCAGCGACGGCGACGCCAGCAGCGAATCGTGCTGTGCTCTTTTAGCATCAGCAACGTACGCCTTCAGCATGCTTGGTGGTTGTTTCCTCCGCGCTTGCCCGTTGTATGCATCGACAAAACGTTCGTTCGGCTCTTTGTCTCGCTCGCTCACACGCGCGCTTATTAGCTCGCTCCCATTCGCGCGCACACTCTACTCCAGTGTGTGCGTGTATGTTTGCATGTGTGTATCTGTGTGCATGCGCGCACATTTGTGTGTGTTCATGTGCAATGCAATGCGATGTTGTTCTTGTTGTTGTTAGCTCTACCAGAGCCCGTATAGGCGTTTTGTTTTAATTTCTATGTGTGGGTTTGTGTGTCAAAGCAATTGGGCGAGCCTTACTCATAAGTATTTTTGCTTGAAACTCGCATACGGCTGCGGCTGCGGCTTCACCCTGATTCTTAGCTATGATGCTATATATCAGTATGTAGGTAAACAGAACATTTAATACATATGTATCTATGATCATATACATATGTACATACATACATGCATATATGTATGTTAAAGTTGTTCATTATTTTTTGCGATTTTATTTCCACGCATTCATGTACATACATATGTATGTATGTATGTCTAGGCATACCGATGAGCTTGAGAAAATCATACATACTAACGCATACACATTTAATGTTTATATATAATGTTTGCCAAATCCAAATATTAGATATCTAAGTAAAAGTACTCCAATTTGGTTATTATTATATCCATTAAAGTCACTTAATTATTTATTTTCAGAATTTCGAAATTACTATTTAAACTTTAATCATCTCAAATTAATTATTTTACAATTACAATAAAATTGATTGCGTTTATGCTACATCAATTAAAAAAAAAGAAATACTTAAAGAGGCAAAAATCTTTAAGCAACCAACAACAAAAAATACACATGTATTCATACAAACACAAGTCGCCGTGTAAAAGCCCAAGGGAGAAGTCTCAATGCGGCGCGCATAATTCAAATATCAATACAATAACAATAAAAACTAATAAATTTGTGGTCGCGGCCCAATGAAATAACTGTATTTAAAGGGGCGTTGCCCAAACACCACCACGGAGCACCACAGCGACAAGAACAACGACGACGAAGTCGGCTGAGCTGCTTTCGCGCTCTTGCTCTAACTGCCCTTAACACACTCTCAGTTACTATGTGTGTGTGAGTGCGTGTATGTGTGCGTATGCGTGTGCCTGTGTATATTCATGGCATTGGCTTCTTTGAAGTCCCAGTCGGCTGCGTTCTGCATGTTTTTGTGTTAGAGAGCGACTTTTTATGTCGAAAATAGATCAATTCGATAAACAATTAAATATGTACTTGTTTTTGCGCGCATCTTAGGGAGTTGTGGCGATCTGGCACCACTCTTATGTTCCTAATCGATATATTCGATAATACATAATTACACAATTTGTCATCAATAGATAATAAGAACTGTCATCTTTACTTTTTAAGCTTTGCACGTGTCATGCATGCACATGGCGTAATTAATAAATATTCTTTATTATAAAGTGAATCAAAATAGTTGGAAAGATGTGTTGTAATAATTGATAATTTACACCATAAAACGGTAGCATTATCCTCATGGAGTATAGAATAGATTCCGGTTATAACGACGCTCAAGGGACCGGACCTGGAAGACGCTATAACCATGTGCTTACATACAAATACATATGTAAGTTTGCTCATATATGAATGTAAGTTTGCTGGTTGCCAGAATTTTCGTCGCAATAACCCTACGGACGCATTAAGCGGAGTAGGTATTTTTCGACTGTATTTTTTTTAAATATATGTACATATATCATAATATTATAAGTATTAATATATTTATGTATTCGTTTATAAAATATTTTAATTGAAGTTAAAATTTCCATTCAATCAAAAGCAAAATCTTTGTCCACGCTAACCAAAATTATACATATACATACGCATTGACGATGCATATACACATGCATCGTTTTATTTTCTTAGTGAATTTTACACATACTTATGTACTTATACGCCATGTTTTTTTCTTTTTATATGCTGTTGCCACTGCTGCTCTAAACGAAAGCTTGTCTTAAGAATGCAAGTGAAACATGTGGTTAAATAAATAGACCAATTTCATAAATGATATTTGCCATTTCATTTGATCCATAATCGCTGCGATTTGCTTTATAACTGTGCTTATTTCTGTTATGCTACAAAATTGCCTTAAAATCATATAATTTGTTGTGAGTACTTATGAATTAGAATGTCGTGAAACATGTAGGAGAAAAAGTGTGTTTTAAGGGCTGAAATAACCTTGATTAAATATTGACAAGTATGACAAACTATATTACTCTATGTTTATAGAAAATATATTATTATATATAATTTATAGTTTTATAAATTTTTCATTATTATTTCAAAGGTTACATTAAACAAATTCTGTTTCTTACTTACATGCATTTCGTTTAATTTCTTTCATTTTTTCTTTGTTATCAATTTTAAATTAAAGACCAAAATTTATACAATAAAACTCTTATTATATATAATATTATATATAAATAAAACCTCTACAAATCAAAAAGGCTTTCAACATATAACAAATAATTCAATGTTAATTGACTTTTAGTAAGGAACACAGATATTCTGAATTATGAGTGCTTGATATAAAAATATTTTACTGATATTGAAACGTAATGTTAATTAATATATATAATTATCTATTTTTATTTTCATTAAAATACAATATACATATATAGAGCTATATGATAGCATATTGCTACGTTTTACTTCATAACATGAAAATAGGTCTTTAAATGATATATGAACTACGAATCTATAAAATAGTAGCAGTAACAGTTCAATCTGTTAAGTTGACAACACCTTAATGATTTGAAAATATTATTTTATTATGTATGTACATATGAATATAAACCATTATTATTGTTGTTTTTTTTTTTATCTCTTGTCTCTCAATTGTACCTCTCATGTCTTCATTTCTTTTTAAATCTCCCCTTTCTCTTCCTCTTCTCTTATCTCTCTCCACTCGCTCTTTTTGCTCCCTCTTTCCCCTCTGCCTATCTCCTGATCTTCTCTCTCTATGTCTCGTTATCTTTGTCTCTCTCTTTCATTCTCTCTATTAATTCTTTCCCCGAGTCTCTCTCCATCTTTCCCTCTCTCTTTTAATCTCTCTTCTCTCTCTCTCCCGATCCCTTTCTATCACGTTCTGTCTTTAGATTTTTTGTCTCTCTCTGTCTTTATTTCTCTCGCTCTCTTTCTCCCTCTCTCTTTCTTTCTCCATCTTTCTCTCTCTCTCTCTTTCCACCTCTCTATCTTTCGCCCTCTATCTCTCTATATTATTTTTCCTTCCAGCCTCTCCGTCTCTCTGTTTACCTCTCTTCAATTTGTCTTTAGCACAATTTTCATTTCTCAAAAACCTCGTCCTTACCCTCTACAAGGACATAAATATCTGCACAGTTTCCTACAGCATTATCGATCACTCCCACAGCGATCCCCAAAGCAGTGCTAATCAATTGATTAGCGCAACATGCCCACCAAACAGCGCGCCTTAATCCCTAGGCACAAGGTAGAGGAACTTGAGCCGGTTTCCGTAACGGGGTCCCGGGCTGACTGGAAAACGAACTGGAACTCGAGCTCGAACTCGAAAGCCAGGTAGTCGGTAAACAGGTAGTGCAAGTTTTGTAAATTTCTCTCATTTTGATTTTGATTTTTAGTCGTTTTTGTTTCATTTGGCTTTTGCCTTTGACTTTTCCACGATTACCAACAACAGCCAAACAAACGAACAAAGCTTCTGGCTGGTCTACTTGGATTTTCACTCAAAATGATATGCTAATCCCGCCAAGCAGCGATGGCAAGGATTATCCGCTTCCCGAAGGTATGCTGAGGTCAGCTATCCGCTTAAGAAACAATTTGCACCCAACTGAGCAGATTAAATAAGTGCGCCATGATCTCTTTGGTGGTCTCGGATTAAACCGCACCCAGCCAGGTTGGCAGAGTTGCTCGGACTGTGACCGGGCAGCAGCCATGGATGGGTGGATGCGGGGGCCATAAATGCATAACCCACGTTTTACGATCGCTTAGCAGGAAAAGTCAAAGGCTTAAAGGATCTGCGGTAATCCGCAAGCAAGGTTGTGCATCTCTAGCCGTCACCCCTCTTCGATGACTATCAGCAGAAGCAGCAGCTACGATGACAACAGCACCGCAGGTAGCACAGGAGCGAGTAAGTTCGCCTTCAATTGAGATTTCATTAAATTTGCATTGCACGCTCATGGGTTAGTCTCCTGGAAACCCTAACCCGTTACCCTTTACCCTCTACCCCCTACTCTCTAGCCGCTACCCGCTTCCCAAGCATTGGCCGATATGCAGCTTTCTGTAAATTGGATTTACGGGATTTCACATTTAAATCCTTTCACTGTCTGCAAATATTTTGCCCGCTCTGCTGTAGACTTTCCAAGATTACAGCGCAAATCTAGTGGTTTTTTCTACAGCAATTGCCTTTGAGCCCTAAAGTCAGAATACACAGATCCAAATCCAAATCGCACCAGTCCCTAAGTCATCCAGTCCACGAACATGGCCAAGCATACACAGAGAGTTATGCCATAGTCCAGTTAGGGTATTAGCTCTCGGTTTCATATCAGCCATAAATAAAAACACGAATCGATGAATTGATGAGATCTCTTGAAGTGCAAATTCTCTGCTCTAAAACATTTTGTACTTTTTCAACATTGACATAGATGATAGAAAGATGTAGAAAGGCTTTTTTTGTAATACACTTTTATGCTATTTGAGTAGTAATCCTCTATCAAGTACTTTCAGATATCGGAATTACAGCCAAGGATCTGACAGAGCCTCATCTCGCATCTCGTAAGCCTGATCAGATAAGGCTATTTAATTTTCAGAATCCCATTCGGCACGTCAAACCTCTGTTTAAATGTGTGCAACAGGCCGAAGTAGGCGGATGCCGCATATCTTACATACTATATACTCTACAGCAGGAACAACAGCCTGCCGAGTCGATTTAAACCTGTCTATCTGTCTGTCGATCAATTCGTCCGTATGCAGCAACCTCCTAACAACTAGCAACTTGACTTGCTTACTTAGCTCCTACTATATTGCGATAAAATTTTAAATCAGTCTATCTTTCATTAGAGATCTTCTCTAAGCTGTCAAATTTTTACATTTTTGTTCAGGTATTTATATTTTGTTTTGATTTTCTTAATCTAGGACGATTTTTTTAAACTCAGTTGCACTTTTTGTCAATATCTGAACCGGTTTGACCTTTTACTGAATTGAGGTATATAAAATAGAATCAATAGATTATCTACTACCGATGTCAATGAAATTCATTGGGTAACATCGGAGATTCAGCTTATAGGTATGATTCGCTTTTTCTCTATACATTTAGCACACATACATTAAAACATTATTATTTTGTATTTGAATTGAGTTTGAAATGTTTTCCAATTAGCCTCCAGCATAGTGGAAGAGGCGGTCGAATTAGAGACGGATGGTTGGGGCTGCCTTTCTGGCAAATGAGCTAAAATAAAGTTGTATTTCTGGGGTAAAAAATGTGCCATTTGTTTACGAATATGACAGATATGATTTTTTGAGAAGAGAGCTACACAGCTTAGCCAGTGTTCAGGGTATCTCCTAGTCGAGCACTTCCTACTAGAGCTCACTTGTTGACCAATGTTATCCATGCTAAAAAAAAGTAGTGCAAGAGCTGCCAGAAGAATATCTAAAAACTTCAAGCTGGAAAATCAACAAAAATAAAAATAACATTAAGAAAATAAACCAATGTATCTGGAAAGTTTTCGTTTAGGTTTTTTAGGTAGAATTCCTTGGAGTAGTTGCTTAACTGTACCTATTTTTTACCAAAGGGAATGGAGAGTAAAGTACAAAAATGATTGCTATTTAATATTATATTATTTATCCGTAATATTTCTCTAAAATACTATAAAATTTAAGACTATGCTACAGAGGATCATTTCTGTAGTCAGTCTTCACTTACTTGCACTATATAAATTTGTTTTATTTGAGATAAAATTTAAGATAAATATGGTACATAACCCATAAAAGATTTAACAATTGAATTAAAAAACAATACTAAGAATAATAAGAGTCTTTAATATTTCATTTTAATCCATAACTTTAATTCATCGTTTATCATATATAATTTTACATTATTTTATAGTATATATAATATATATTTTACTACAAATATTTTGTTCATATTTCCATCCTCAGTTAAAGGAAAGACCTTAAGTTCCCCAGCATTTTAGTGCCGTATTGCCTAATAGTATTGATATGTTGATTGAATCCATAGTAAATCCTGGAACTCTAGCTCAAAACTTTAAAACTTATATACTTCTTACGATAAGCAATAAGTGCTGAGTGGTATAATTTAGTGATTCCAGTTGTAAAAAATGATCATTCCCCAGCTTCGTCGCGCCTACAATAATCGTAGACATTTGTAACAATATTTTCTAGTTTGGATCGTCAACTCAAGTTTGGAATTCGCATTAAAATTGAAGTCACTATAAATAATAGCGTTTCTATTGTACTAGAAATGTAATTGCTCACAAATTGCCACGCCTCTAATGGGCGCAGCAGTGAAACCATACAAGGGGCAAGTGGTTTTAATGAATTAGAAATACATTTAAAATATTTCACTAGCATCGATTGTCAAGGGGTGATGAAACATATTTTCGATGGAGTGCGTGACTTATGGTTGGAAGAAGAAGCACAGATTTGCCTATATCTGGAAGGATGATCATCTTAGGTCAACTAAGGAGAAGCAGCAACGAGGGCTGACTAATAACTTATTGCCGTGAGCTAACAATTACGATTTTGGATGTTCCAGCTTCACTTGGAGTAACAAAGTAGCGCGAACATTGTTGACCATTAGATGACATGTATTTAAATGGTGAGTCCTATTAAGTATTTTAGTATTTAAATTGTATATTGGTCTCTAATAACTGTTTAGCCATACTCATTAAAAATAGGATCACACTTGCTGGGCTCGCACTCTGATAATGCGTATCCGACAGTCGGGCTTTGGAGCGCATTTGGACTTAAATTGACTCATAGTGGAGTAACTTGTATGCATATGTTATATTTATATAATTCGAATGCTTCTCATACGCATTCCATGAGATCCCAGGGCCGGCTTGATCCCAAACGAGGCCCTAGGCAACTATTAATTCGGGAGCCCCATTCCTCTCGTCCGTTTTCGTCTTTCATTTTGTCTACTGTTAATGCGGTCCTGATCCTAGCAGTACGAAACTTTCTAGAAAATCTACGATGCAAAATATTTGTAGATCAAATCAATAGACAATAGATTCGAATTACAACATGCAATAAATTAAACATCTGGGTCTCCCTTTCTCTGTCTCTCTCTTTCTCTCTCTCTCACTCCCTCCCTCACACGCACTCATAATTTCTCGTTGTCTCTTGCATTTGCGGTTATGGGCAAAGGACACAAGTGCGCATCGATGTAACAGAAACCGCGAACAAATGATTAGACAACAGTTGGCCTAGCTCTGGCGCTGGCTGTGGCTGTGGGTATATACTCTATTTCCCAGATTCGAAGCATGCGTATTTTACACTAAAAATGTCAACAGCATTAATTTACAGCCATATGCCTGCTGCTGCTGCTGCTGCTGCTGCTGCGAGTGCCGAAAACAAGAAGTTTTCTAACACATTCCTGGAAATCACTTGACAAAAATATCAAAAAAAAAAAAAACGAAGTAGAAGAAGAGCTCGCTCGTGCACTTGATCGCCTGGACCACTGGACCAAATAGATCACGAGACGTTAGACATTGGACAGAGAAAGAGTGAACGAGTGAGAGGGAGAGAGAGAACAGAGAACGAAATGCCGACGCTGCACAGAGAATTGGGTGTCGAAATGATAATCAGCTAGGCGCCCCGCAGTGGGCGGCTTCTCTCATCTGGCTCCGCACGCCCCGCTGTGCCGTTGCCGCTGTTTGGGCCGCATCGAAACGGTGGCAGTGGCCGTGGCAGAGAGCCTCTCTGCTGCTGCTGCTGCCGCAGGCGATGTGAAAATTGTAAATTGAAATCGTTTTTCCTTTTCGGTCTTCTTTCTTTTTTGCGAAATGCTGCTGCAAGTGGCCGGACGAACGGACGACAAATCAAAAAGGCAGCGCGAAGACAATGGCCACATTAATTGCTCGAACTACAAATTGCGACGGTTTTTTGTTCGTTTTTTTTTTTTTTTTTTGTTCTCCTCGACGTTAGAACCTGCCGTGCACAGGTTCCGTTTCCCTCGCTCCTTTGTCGACCCAGTTGTCCCCCAGAGGCGGCATTGACCAAGTAATATTAGTGGATTGTTTGCAGCAACTATGAAATCGGTTCATTTTTATTTACCCTTACCCATGTAGCATCTTGTAATTGCGATATAGATATTACGTTCTCGACAATACAGAACATTACTTGACAAATATTATCAAGGAATTTTATATTCACTCATTATTATTGTTATTAGAACCTATAAATCCACTTCAATACTTTTTTTTCACTTCTTAAATATTTATTTATTTTAACTTGAAAACAAATATCTCATTAGAACTAGATCTGGCATTCGTATATATATTTGAATATATAACTTTATAGTATCTCACATACTTAACCATGAAACTAATATACCGCAAATTATTATTTTACATCAGAAAAACTGCAACAAATTTACAACAAACATTTTTTTTATATCAGCATACACGTTTTACAAAATTTGGGTTAGGGTGTGTGTTATGATTGCGTTTTATATTTTCTATTTTGCAAATTCAACTTTTTTAGGCAGCTCAAATATTTTTCGAAATATATAATTAACATTAAAAATCTTCCCCTGCAAAGCAAACAAATTGGTTACCAAATTCTTAACAGATCAAACACATGATTTCCCATTTCAAAGATTAAAGCATACTTTTATGCTCCGCTTCAACGCTCAAAAGCAGACTTCTGCAAAAATGATAACATGAGAGGTACTGTGGTCTTTTAGGATTTAACGCATCGCCAACAGATGGCGCTTTATTTAAAATGAAATCTATACGTTAGTACTAACCCTGCAACACATGATGTTATATAAGCTTAATTCATGCTATCTCATGTGAACTCAAAAATAAAAAAATTAAGGAAGGATACATTATGTACAGTATTTATTTGTGCATCAATTCAGCCTTTAACCGCTAGAGGGCGTCAAATGTGATGAGTATTTGAATTGAAAATTTGTAAGGCTTCCAACAAATAATTATTTCTTTAAAATGTATTAAACATGCCGTCAATTTCTGTTATTAAACCCCATTTTTTAATGTACCACATTAATTCCAATTTGTATGCTTTTTAAAATGAGACTTCAAATAATAAACAATATAACAATATGTAAAACAAAAAGCCGACTTAATTTAAAAGTCAGCTGCTAGTTGGCGGGCTTACGCACACTTATGCTTAGCGATTTTTACTTTTATCGATATAACGAATCCTTGCAGCCCTGACTCGTAAAAAAAAATTAAATGTGAAAAATTGCGACGCAAAAAAAAGGATTATGCGAATTTTCTTTGCTATTTTAGCATACGTCTATTATCTATAACACGTTTTACTCTCCTTCTGTAGAATACTCATCACAAACCGAAATCTTTATTCTCACGGTCACCGGATGCCTCCACAGCATTCAAGATAACAGCTTCTTATCTAGGGGCACTGAAAATGCAATGTATCAAGCAAAAGTATAGTTTATATAAACTCGTTTATCTCGGACATTATAGCAGCGAGAGACATAACAGCTTGGAACATCATACATACTTTGGAACCTAACCGACCTAACCGGAGCTATCTAGAATTTTCTTGATTGCATATATTAAATCAGCAATGGAACAATTCGAGCCGTAGCTCCACACCAGAGCAATTCCAATTTATTGGCATTTATTTTTTTGAGCTTAGTCGAATTTTTTATAATTTTTTACGTATATTGAATTTGAGTGCTACGTAAATAGTTCTTGTACATATATATCTCGAATTCAAATACTGCCGACTGGAACTGTTCTATTTGCTCTAAATAAGGTTGATCTTAGTTTTCTCTCTTTCCTTACATAAGCTAAATCATCATTATATTTGAAAATCCATACAAATGAATTTGTCTCTCTTGCTCACTCAAGAAATTAGTGATCGAAATTTTGACAGATCTCGCGAAAATGTAACAGTTTCAAATATAGTATTATCCAAATACTTGATCATTAATAAATTGAAGTGATCATTAATAAATAGCAATTTCATACATAGTATTAGCCAAATATGTCTTGAACGTAATTATTAAATTAAACTGGGGTCTCTACCCTTTAAAACACGGGTCAACAGTTAAAATAATACGTATGTATACTTTGGAGTTAGTTAAAGAAATGGAGATCTATTTAGAATACTACTAAATATACAACAAAAATGTATATGTTTTATATATGATAATGCTCGATCTCCAAGTATACTCTACTTTAATTTAGAATCCATATGTATATGAAGTTGGCTTGGAGATCTACTCAAATAACTGAACCTCGCTATCATTTATAATCTAGTTGAAGTAACTTAAGCAACTACGTTCAAAATATGATGATTAGGATGGCTTCGTATTTGTTGTTAATTCTGATAAAGCCGGCATGGGCTCTGCCGCGTCTCTTTCAGCCTGTTAAAACACATTTGGACGAAACAAAAATGGCTGAATTAAAATTTCTACTGGTTGAGGAAGGAGCTTCGGAACATTATCCATAAAAACAATAATAACAATATTTTGCCTGATGTGGAAAATAATCCTTCGGCGCTCGATGCGTTTATCTGCAAAATTAAATAATTAAACCCAATATTCAATATATGAAAAATCATTTATAAACATACCTCTTTGAGCCTCAGACAATTCCAGCAAGTGGTCAATGATATTATAAAATAGCTAGACAATTTTAAATATGCTTAGATGCAAAAAATGCTCACATATAAATGTATACAATGCATCTACAGGTGTATGGGCCTACATTCCTATACCGACGTATGTATCTATACCACTCTCCAATTCATATGTAAATATACACACATAGACTTGCATACATACATATGGATATGTGTCGCCTACGTAGTTTGTTACAAACGCTGTCTTTTAAAACAATCTAATTAGAAAATAATTGCAAATTTTAATTTTTATTCGATTTTCAGTATCCCTTTTCCTTTATGTCCCAGTTTTGCTTTCCTTACACCTTTCTGCATATGTGCAATTTTGAAATATTGGTGCAGAGAGGAAACTATTGCAATTGAATTATCGATTCTATCGATATTTGAAGTAAGTAAATGGTTTAACTAGCAATAAGGTGGAATTTATTAAATTTATATTTTAAATGTGTCAGAGTCAGTAATTTAAAATATATATTTATGAGTATATAAACAGGTCTTGCATATTTAAATTAAGAAATCAAAGATTTGCCAAGAAAATTCGTATGGTTGAATTTTGATTACACAGAAAGAACATAATTTTTCAAAATGATTATGTACAATACTTTCCTTAAAAAGTGATTTCGCAGAAATATTTTTATACCTCTATATAAAGAATTCACTTTGCTTTAAAATTACAAATAAATAAATATAAAAATATACTTTTTTAATTGTAAGTTTACCTATAGTTCATCTATATATATTTAAGACTCTTGATTGAACTGATTTATTCAAATCAAGATATATTTAAAGGTAAGATTTAAATTTATTTTTATCATTATTATTCGGGTGGCAAAATTAATCATTTTAAATATGTTAATGTGTTAATTTCTTATGGTTAACATATTTTCAAATACAAATTCTAGGAATAGTATGATTGATCTTTAATATTTTATAATTGATTAAGCAATGGCTGTAGGGAATAATACAATATTATTCATGTGACAATTATTATTAAGCTAGTTATTTTAACACAAGTTTTTGGTCGAATCTATCTATTTTTGAAATTTATTTATAATTATGTACATAATTATGTATATATTTCAGTAACAATTGAATATATCATGATAAAATGCTTTTGTTTTTGCTTTTTTTATTCAACAAATTGCCACCTCATTTTAATCAATATTGCACATAATTTTGTTCAAATAATTTTGCCGCCCTTTACTAAATAGAATAAAGAAACAAATTAGGATAAACACCCATCACTAGTGGCTGTGGCTCTTTGATTCAGTGCAGATAAGCACGAAAATGCGTCTGCACTGAATCAAAGAGCTTATGGATTATGATGTCGCATTGTTCTTCAAAGTTAAACCTTCTTATATTAATTATTGTTTTTTTTTATTTTTATTTATTTTTTTATTATATGTATTCATTTTACTTGCTTATAGCAATCCGTCTGTCTATGGTCGACGATGAGCGTTGGCAATATATGTATGTATTTACCATAACTTAGTGCCAAGCCCAATAGAAATTGTAAAAGAAAATGCGCGCAATTTACAGAGTCAAGGTGATGCGCTAAGTTGCATGTGTGTGCGTGTGCTGCAAACATAGATACATCTGTATATACATACATACATGTAATTGTTATTTTATTTATTTACTTTTTGTATGTGTATGTTCTCGCTTCCCGGTTAAAGTCGGCACAAGCGCATCACACAAATAATTTGCAAATTGTATTGTATACATTTAAGAATTTGTACAATTGCCGCTACGAAAATGCCTAGAGAAAATGAATTTCATGCCACTAAACATTGGAGACGGACACTCGCTGGTATCTCTCGTTGAGTTCAGCCATCACAGTTTGTCCCGCTTTCCCTTTGCTGATCTCCATAGTGTGTATACTCTGTCTGTCTTATTCCCATCTGTGTTGTCGTATAAATGTGTGTTGAAATACGTACACAAGAACGAGTGTGCAACAGCGCGAAACCATTTAACAAAAAATAAAAACAAATTGTAAAATTATAAATTATAATGCGACCGCAATTTTTGTTTTGTGGTATATAAAATATCATATAAATGCTGGGCTCATTGAATAGTTTATCTACTGATATTAAATTTTGTCATACTACATATTTGATTTGTTTGTATCTCGAGGTGCTAATGGCTGCTCAGCTGGCAGACAAGGACAGCATCAGTGACGCTTCCTAATACGACGACATCAAAATTATTTTTCGAAATACAGACTGCGCCGTGTTGCCGCCACGGGTAAAAACATTCACATTCCTCACTATGCAACACTGCGGTCTCTCGTTAGATTGTTATTTAGCGACGCTCTCTCTCTCTCAGGCACACATACTAACGCGTGCCGCCTAAAGCAGCCAATTGCTTATACACTTGCTTGGGCACCGCACTCTGGCTACGGAGGTCTCTTTCCGGGAGCAGGCGTGCGCTCTTGCTCTTTGTCGAGTACGCTTACTCGTCGCCGTTGCCACTAGCTGGCATTACTGGTCGATGTAGTCGTCGTCTGACACTAACACACAACACAGAGTCACAGTCGTTTCAGCTTCGGTCTTTCTTTCTAGTTCTGTTGCTACTCGTTCGCGAAATCAGTTGACTTTCTGCTGCAACACAAGCGGACTGAAAATTTTTGTTTTAGTGTTGCAAAAAAAATTTGTTAAAATTTTCTTAAATCAACGAAAAATGTGAAAATTTTTAGGTAAAAATACGAAATTAAATAAAAATCTAAAAAATATTTAAAAATTAAAAGTGCCGTAAAAAAATTATTTAAAAATTATTAAACGAAGATTTAAAATTGGCTGCAATTTTTTTATATTTTTCTTTACAATTTTTGCAAATTTCGTATTTAATGCAAAAATTTTATAAATTTTTTTCCACCACGCTATAAATCAAAATACGACTACAACATAAAATTTCTGCAATAGAAAACTTTGATACATGAAGAAGAAAACGGACGAGCAACGACAAAAAAAAAAAGGAATATATTTTCTGTCGTCTGTTTTTCTTTCTTATTCCAATGCTGCTCGCACTCATTGGCAATGCCCGTGCTGTGTGTATGCACACCAGTGTGAAAATACCAATACCAACGCAAGCGTTTAATGTGTGCTCTCGCTCTCTACTCGTTATGATTATTGTGTCTCGCTCAAATTTATACATGTGTGCAGTGAAAACGTCGCGCGTCGGGCGAGACGCAAAATAATCGTTTATACATACATGCGTATAGACGTATGCATGTATGTATATTTCGTTTCACAGACACACACACACACACAGACAAATTAGTACACATATGCATATATAATATGTCTACATGTACATGTGCGAGCGAGCGCTCTGTGTTGCGATGTACTCGCTAAAAAAAAATCAGCTAACTAACAGCAATCGTAGCGGCAATCGCTCGTACGCGAAAAAGCTTTAAAGCTTCAGCTGCTGCTTCAGGCCTCTGGCATATTCCGACATTTACTCGCCACTCATCTTTGCCGCAGAAAGCAACTAATGTTCACATATACGATGAGCCAGCGCTAACATGCGGAAGTAAAATACAAAATGCAAACTATGAATTTTTAAGAAATGCTCGATCCTTGATTCCATGTTCAATTGCAGGCTTTATGCACATCAAATTTTACAATTTTAAAGCTTTTATTGCTTGTCAATTCCGAATTCAATGCTCAATAATTTTTGCGCGCAATTTTGAAGCGATTGCCGCCGCACTTGTGCACGCTGCTGGCCCATTTCGTGCGTGCGTGTTGGCCAAGTAATAGTGCGCACATACACACACACAAACACACGCACACACACTTGCGTACTTAATTATGACACATCTGTGTGTTTGCGTGCGTTCGCGTGTGAGAGTGTGGGAGAGAGAGAGAGCGCGCGCGCGCGAGTGAAACACGTAGACGGTATGCGAGATGGAGATAGAGAAATATCAGCGAGATGGCGAATACTACGACTAACAACAAGACCTAAAAACAGAAAACAGCGAGTTGTTTTTGGTGAGCAGGCGGTAGCGGCAACAGCAACGGCGCAACGTCAACGGCAGCCGCATTCGAAACGAAAAAAAAAAAAAATATATTGAAATAAAAACTCATTTGCAATATGCTGTTATAATACATTATTTGTATTTTGCCGATGTGCGTGGTGTGGAGGAGATTTTGTGTATCAAATGTGAATCTTATAGGTCATTTAATTAATACGTGTGCGTATCTATGTATGCTCGTCAGTGTGTATGTGCCTGTGTGTGTGCGTCCGTTTGTAACTAACTTTTACTCTAATCGGAGAGCATTATTTGTTAGATTTTTACAGCTATGTGCAATGTGGAATACAGCGAATGTAAACACGACAGCAACAACAACAGCATCAGTCACTCAAAGAAAAAAGAAAAAAGTAAAGTGCAGAAATGTGAATGCATTTCTACAGATCACCAACAATAATAAAATGCTCTGAACATTATAACAAACCCAAACAAGTTGCAAATAAACAAAACGAAACATCAACTATTCGCAACGATAAAATGTTACAGTACAAGAAATAGAAACAACAATAAACAAAACCAGCACTACCACCAACACAACAACAATAACAAATCAAACAAAATCACAACAAACAGATAGAAGCAGCAACAGCAGCGGCGGCAGCAATAGAAGCAGCATTAGTGGAAGCGGCAAATGCAACATCAGAAGCATTTGTTAGCTGGCTTTAAGTGTTCTTTCTTCTTACACGCCGTCTTCTTTTACTTCAAGTTTCACTTGCAGCATCTGTTGCAGAGGACAGGAAGCATTTCAAATCCTAGCCAAGGCCGACTTATTCGAGTTCGAATTAGGCCAATTTGGTGGATTTGGCGCCTACCCACAAAATGCACTCGTGCGCATGCTGCTGTATGACAAACAACATAACCAGCATCAACATCAACCAGCAACAGCAGCAGCAACAGCAGGAGGAGGAGCAACAGCAAAAGCCACAGCAACAGAAAAAGCAGCAGCAGGAGGAGCAGCAGCAGCAGAAGTATCTAAGGCTTGGGCAGACAGCTGTAGCAGAAACAGTAGCGGAAGCGTTGCGTCTGGAGCAAAGGCGCACATTAGTAACGACGTCTACTGGCGGCGCATGGTACGCCAGTAGTAGCAGGAGCAGCTACAACAACGATCTCAACGGCGAGCCAACGGAGTCAGCGACGTGCTCAGCTGGCACGGTCGCGGTGACGATAGCGCGGACGACGTCGACGACGTCTTCGTCGCAGCGGCAGACGATAGTAAGGTCAGAAGAAGAGGGAGAACAAGACGACGACGACGAAGACAAAAAAGAAGAAGTTGCAGCAACAGCAGAACCACTACCACTAACAGCGCATATAATAACAAAGGAGTTGCAGCATTTGTTTACGACTCCTGCTAGTTTATGCAAAACTTTGCTAAAGCAATTTACTGAGCAAGTGTCGTTGTTGACTGCCACCAAGATTGCAAGTTTATAAAAGAAGCCGAAGGAGAGCAGATAAGCAAAAAAGAAAACACCAAGCAAAGCAACGCGAAAAGCAAAAGCAAAAGCAAAAGCAAAAAGCAAAAGCGAACAGCAAAAACACAAAATCAAAGCTCCGTGCGAAAACTGTCAAACACAATAAGCGCAAGCAATACAAAATTGTTGGTCAGAGCCCGACACTGTCAACTCCTCACAGCCCGTCGTCATTCGGAGTTGCATAGACGATTTTTTTTTTTTTTTTTTTTTTTTTTTTTTCTCTCTCTATGGAGCATCTCGTACTGCTAACCGTGCAACCGTAGCAGACAAGATAACACAACCAACACCACACAAACAAACCAACACGTACATATATTTATTCTTACAAGGACGCGTTCTGCTGCCCAACAAAGGCTAGCAAATAATTACATATATGATGGCCGATCATTTGGACGAACCGCCACAGAAGCGGGTCAAAATGGATCAAAGTGAGTATTGTGAGGGAGGGAGGGCGGCAGTAGTATTAAGAAGCAGGCAGGATATTCCAACAAGTTGCATTTCCCTTATCATGTAGAATTCATTCCGATCTATTGAATTGCTTGACAGTACCTTTAGATCCATCAGTTCAGATATCCGTTAGGCATCCTTAACCATATTATATCGGGATATAAATATTGATCAAATCCTATTTTCCGTAGCGGATCTGTACTTTCTGGAGGACAATCTGCCCGATGAGCTGGTGTCCTCCAACAGTGGCTGGTCGGACCAGCTGAACACTGGTGGCGGCGGCGGTGGCGGTGTTAACGTAGTGTCCACAACCACCGGTGTCGTTGGCGCTGGTGGACCGAACAAACCACCTACTCAGGGACCTGGTCCGGGCGTCGTACCACCACAGATGAACGGAGCTGGTGGCGGTGGTGACGATGGCAGTGGAAATGGCGGCAGTGGCGCTGCCGGCAGTCAACTGCGTCAGCTGCAGCACCACCAGCATCTGCAGCAGCTGCTCCAGCACCAGCAACAGGGCAACAAAGGCGCTGGCGGCGGCATGGTGGTGCCGGGCATGAATCAGCTGGGCAGCAAGTCGCCCAACCTGCAATCGCCCAACACGGCTGGCATGCAGGTGGCCACACAGATGGGCATGGTCAACTCGATGCCCATGTCCATATCGAATAATGGCAACAACGGCATGAACTCCATACCAGGTAAACTATATAGATATAGATGAGCTAAACACATGCAAATGAGGTCGGGAATAACATGCAATCCAATTCTTCTGTTCGGCAGGCATGAACAGCATTGCGCAGGGCAATCTAGGCAACATGGTGCTGACGAATAGCGGCGGCATGGGCACCATTGGTGGCGCCGGCCTGGTCAACACACTGAAGCAGCCAGGCGGGGCATCCATGATGAACACAGTGCCCGGCTCGGTGGGCGTGAGCTCGGTAACCGGCGCAGCGCCCAGCCAGGGCATGCATATGCAGAATGGACCGATGATGGGGCGCATGGTTGGACAGCAGCATTTGCTGCGAGGCCCTCACCTGATGGGCGGCGGAGCTGGCGGTGGCAATGGACCGGGCGGCGTGGTCGGAGCCGGCGGCGGCCCTCGCATGCAAAACCCAAACATGCAGCTGGGTAAGTGAGCAACCCCAACAATCCCCACCCCACCCACATACATAGATTAGCCAAATGACCAGCTTCATTACTGTCCTTCCGTGCAGGTCAAATCAATAATATGCCTTATGGAGTCGGCAACTATGGTGCACCCGGCAGTAACAACACGCAGCTGCTCGCGCAGCAGATGGCGCAGCGGGGTGCTGGTGGCGTTGTCGCGCCCAACATGAGCGCCGGTATGCCCCAAGGGAATCGACCTATTGGCACCGTCGTGCCCATGTCCAATCTGGGCGGCGATGGTGCGCCTCCAGGCGCCGGTGGGCTCGTTGGCAACACGCAGCAACAGCAACAGCAGCTGGCCGCGGCGAATGCGCAAATGAATTCCCAGCAGCAACAGCAGCAGCAGCCACCAGGCGTGCAACAGGGCGCCATGGGGCCACGAGCGCCACAGCCTAACCAACTCCTAGGACATTCTCAGCAGCAACAACAGCAGCAGCAGCAGCAGCAGCAGCAGCCCGGAACATCTCAACAGCAGCAAGCAATAGCGTCGGGCGTGGCGTCGTCCGTTAGCGTGGCGGCGCCAGCGCCAGGCAGTATGTCGGACGAGCGCAAGAAGCAAATCCAGCAGCAGCTGATGCTTCTGCTGCACGCGCACAAGTGCAACAGGCGAGAGAACATGAATCCCAACCGCGAGGTCTGCAGCGTCAACTACTGCAAGGCCATGAAGGCCGTGCTAGCGCACATGGCCACGTGCAAGCAGAGCAAGGACTGCACCATGCAGCACTGTACCTCGTCGCGCCAGATACTGCTCCACTACAAGACCTGCCAGCGATCCGATTGCATCATTTGCTATCCTTTTCGGCAAAACAATTCGCTCTTTCAGAATGCCAGCGCTGGCGGCGGAGCTGGTGCGGCTGTGGCGCCGAATGCATCACCGCTGCAGCAACAGCAACAACAGCAGCAGCAACAGCAACAACAGCAGCAGCAGCAGCAACAGCAGCAACAGCAGCAGCAGCTTCCACAGGGCCAGCAGCAGGTGCCGCAGAATTCCTCTGGCGTAGGAGGAGTTGGAGTCGGAGTCGGAGTCGGAGTCGGAGTTGGTGTCGGTGTCGGAGTCGGTGTGGACAACAAACAAGTGGCGCAGAGCGCTGGAACTTGCGGCGCTCCAAATACGGCAATTGTCCTGCCGCAACAGCAAGCGGCCGGCGCGACCAACGTGCCCAAGGGCAACACGGACATGGGACAGCAGCAGCAGCACCAGCAGGTGCAACAGCAGGAACTGCGGCGATTCGAAGGAGTCGGCAGCATAGGCCAAGTGGGGCCGGTAACAACCGGCATGCTGGGCGCGCCCGGGCAAGGCATGGCCACTGGAATACGGATGCAAGGTGCTCCTTCGGTGCGTGTACTCGGCGTGCAGCCCGGCCAGCCAGGCGGTACAATGACATCTGGTGGCGTGCCCGTTCCAGTGCCTGTGCCCGGCCAGAACGTCCTGCCCGGCGCCAATGATGTCGGCAGTTTGCAACAGCAGCAGCAGCAGGCGGCGCAGGCCGCACAGCAGAGTGGACAGCTGATGCTGCAAGGATGCAACACTGGCACTGGTGGACGTAGACGCGCGCTCCCTAACATGGTGGAGCAGCAGCAGCAGCCCAATGCGCAGCAGCAGAGCGTACAACAGCAGCAACAGGGCGTGCAACAGCAGCAGCAGCAGCAGCAATTGGGCAACATTCCAGCGCCGCTTTCCGTCAACGTTGGCTTCAACAATGCCAATTTCGTTGGCGTTGGCGTCGGCGACAAGCAGCAACAACAACAACAACAACAACAACAGCAGCAGCAGCAGCAGCAGCAGCAACAACTGGTTGGCCAGCCCGACCAGATGACCAAGCTGAAACTTCAGGCCCAGGCGCAGGCCCAGGTGCAGGCGCACGTCAATGTCGTCTCGGCTGGCGGTGCGCCAGGCACAGGCAACAGTGCGTCCGGCGGTGCGAGTGTCCTGATGCCAGCGGACACGACAGGCGGCGCCAACAGCGCGTCGGCTGGGTCCAATGCGGCGGTCACCGGAGCGGGCGCGACGGGCGGTGCTGCGGGCGGCGGTGCGCCCGGTAACAACAGCCGCAGCGAGAAGGACTGGCGTGAGTCGGTCACTGCGGATCTGCGCAATCATCTTGTGCACAAGCTGGTGCAGGCGATCTTTCCGACCTCAGATCCGACCACGATGCAGGACAAGCGCATGCACAATCTGGTCACATACGCTGAGAAGGTGGAGAAAGATATGTACGAGATGGCCAAGTCCCGCCCTGAGTACTATCACCTGCTGGCCGAGAAGATCTACAAGATACAGAAGGAGCTGGAGGAGAAGCGGCTCAAGCGCAAGGAGCAGCACCAGCAGCAGCTGCTCCAGATGCAGCAAGGCGGCCCCAACAGCGGCGTAGTCAATCCGACATCCGTGCCTAACAACTCGCTGCAGCAGCAGCAGCCGGGTCAGGGTGTGCGTCCCATTATTAGTCCGATGGGCGGTGGTGGCGGCGGCGGTGGTGGTGGTCCAAGTGGCATGATGCAACAGCAGATGCGTCCCCAGGCGCCTGGCATGGGCGGTGGCGTTGGCGTCGGCGTAGGTGTCGGGCAGCAGCAGCAGCAGCAAACGGCGGCTGGGCAGCCGAACATGGTCGCTGTGGCGGCGACCATGCGGAGTCACTCGCCCGGCGGCAATATGCTCGCCATTCAGCAGCAGCAGCGCATGCAATTCCCGCAACAGCAGCAGCCCGGCCAGGGCAACATGTTGGTCGGACCACCAGGCCCCAGTCCAGGCGGAATGGTGGCGAATCCGGTCCTGTCGCCGTTCAACACGCAGCAGACGATGCAGTCAGCGACGTCGGTGGGCGGCGGCCCGGGCATTTTAACAAGTCCGGTGCCCGGTCAACAGCAGCAGCAGCAACAGCAGCAGCAGCAGCAGTTCATAAATGCGAATGGCAGCTCCGGCGCGCAGAATCCTCAGATCAGCGAGATTATGAAGCAGCGCTTGCTGCAGCATCAACAGCAGACGAATGCAGCAGCCATGCTGTTGCCGCAGTCGCCCTTCAGCAATACCACGCCCATTCAACAGCCACAGCAGCAACAGCAACAGCAGCAACAACAGCAGCAGCAGCAACAGCAGCAGCAACAGCAGCAGCAACAACAACAGCAGCAGCAGCAACAGCAACAGCAACAAACGAATGCCTTCAGTTCACCCATGCAGCAAAAGACCCAGCCTCCCGGCAGTGTGCTGAACAACATGCCACCCACACCAACCAGCTTGGATGCACTGAATGCGGGCGCAGCGAGCGCTGGCGCCGGCAGCATTGGCGGTGGCACCGTGGCTGCGCCAAGCCCCTCGCCTAGCTTCATGTCCAATGGTCCCATTGGCACGCCATCGAACAATCCGCCCTCTGTCAGCAGTCTGATGCAGCCGTTGAGCAATCGAGCAGCAACTCCGCCATATATACCTACCTCGCCGGTGCCGGCGACGAGCGCTTCGGGCCTGACGGCCAGCAGTACGCCCGCATCGGCAGCAGCAACATGCTCCAACAGCGGCAGTGGCAGCAACATCAGCAGCACCAGCAGCTCGGCTGTCGTCACAACGACAACGGTGACGACGACGGTAACGACGCCGCTGAGCTGTGCCTCGTCGTCAGGAGCGACGCCAACATCGACAACAACCTCCACGAGCGGCAATGGCAGCGCGACGCCTGCGAGCAGCACCCTGCTGCAGATGGCGCGCAGCAACAGCGAGAACAGCGCTCCAGGCCGGGTGATGAGCAGCTCGAGCAGCCTGTCCTCACAGATGGCGGCACTGGAGGCGGCGGCGCGTGATAACGACGATGAAACGCCGTCGCCGGCTGGAGCGAACGATACGAACGGAAGTAATGGTGGAAGCGGCGGCGGAATGGCATCCAAAGGCAAGCTGGACTCCATCAAGCAGGAGGACGACATCAAAAAGAAGTTCATGGACGACAGCTGCGGCGGCAACGGCGACAGCTCACAAATGGACTGCTCCACCGGCGGCAAAGGAAAGAATGTGAACAACGACGGCACCAGCATGCTGAAGGTCGAAATGAAGACCGAGGACGGCACAGATGTGAAGATCAAGACGGAGCCAATGGACGTGGATGAATCCGCCGTCTCCAGTGGCATTGCCGGCGGCGCCAATGGTGATGGGACGATAGGCGGCAGTGGCGTCGATAGCAAGGACGACATCAACGGTGCTATCGATGGCGTTTCCTCGGGACTCGCCGCTGACATTAAGATCAAGTCTGAAACGAAGCCGCATGTGCCTGAGCCTCTGGCACCCAATGCTGGTGACAAGAAGAAGAAATGCCGTAAGTGTCGAACAATGATTATTAGCTAGGGACTGGGAGATTAGTAGGGCAAAATATTGTCAAACTACATTAATAAGAAAGAGACGGCAATAGTGGGGTTGCTTATGAATTTACGATGTGAAAGACAAATAGTTAACTAGAGGTAAATACCTTTGATCTATCCATTGTAGAATTCAATCCGGACGAGCTGCGCACGGCCCTGATGCCAACGCTGGACAAGCTGTACCGGCAGGAGCCGGAGTCGGTGCCATTTCGTTATCCAGTCGATCCGCAGGCGCTGGCCATACCCGACTACTTCGAGATCGTCAAGAAGCCAATGGACCTGGGCACGATTCGCAGCAACATACTGAATGGCAAATACAGTGATCCATGGGAGTATGTGGACGACGTCTGGCTGATGTTCGACAATGCGTGGCTCTACAATCGCAAGACATCGCGCGTCTATCGTTACTGCACCAAGGTAAATCCGCAAGAACCAAAATCGGAAGTCAGAAATGATGAACGAGAAAGAAGAATCAAGAATCAAGAATCAAGAAACAAGAATCAAGAATCAAGAATCAAGAAACGGGAATCATCACTCACCGGCGCAGATAAATGATTTTAAATTGTTCCGGTGTTCCATTGTTTCCAATTAAAAGCAAAACCAAATTTGAATCATGCATTTCTCATTAATCACGACTAAAAGCGCATTAGACCTAATCCAATCCATTCCATTGTGATATCTCCAATCATAACAAAATATTTCTTTTCTTCTCGTCTTGTCCCTTGCCCACAGCTATCGGAGGTGTTCGAGCAGGAGATAGACCCCGTCATGCAGGCGCTGGGCTACTGCTGCGGCCGCAAGTACACGTTCAACCCGCAGGTGCTCTGCTGCTACGGCAAGCAGTTGTGCACGATTCCGCGCGACGCCAAATACTACAGCTACCAAAACAGGTGCGTTCCCATGTGCAATAGCCAGCCGAATGTGTAACTGTAAATGCATACATATATAACACACACACACATAAGCGCGTTCATATACAGCTGTTGTTAATATCCTTAGTCGCCCACTCCAGAAGTGTGCCAAGAAACTGCAATATATATATATATATATATATATGTATATATGCACATATATCTGAGGAATAATTCAACTTTGATGCATACAGAGAATAATAAAATAATCAAGAGAAGTTCGATTTGGAATTGAGTTGCTTTGACTCAGTGACTTTCGAAGCAAAGCGATCCTTGATCTATACTTTCTATAAAGCTATAGATTGTATATACATATAGTCTGATTTGTTGGCACCCTCAGTGATCCCATAATATTGAATAATTAACAATATCACAGCCACGATGAGCATTTGTCTTTTAACCAAGTTGTCAACAGCTGTATGTAAGTACAGATACATATACATACAGATGCAGATACAGATACACAAGTACACATATATAACAAGCGATGCTTAAGCCAAATGTTTTTTTTTTTTTTCAAATTTAAACAAAACGGTGTAAAAAACACGCCAAATTTTTGTTTGTTTTTCGCACGGACAGGAAGAGGGAGGGAGAGAGAGAGAGAGGGAGGGAGATAGGAAGATAGGAAGAGGTAGAGAGAGTTATTAAAGTAGTGCACCGAGACACAATCTAATAAAGTTCGGTTTATCTCATGCATCATTTCGATTGCATCTCGAACACACAGAAATACATTTATCAACTATGCAACAAGAAGAAGAGTAGTAGTTAAAACGTGGAAATATGTTTCATATACCGACACGCTGCTCTGAGCCCTGAAAACGGCTTTCCACTTCAAGCGATGACAACAGCACATAACACGGCCCTCATTCTCCATTAAGTTGCTTCTTCGGCACACTATGATTAAGTAAGAAAATTAGCTGAAATTAACTCCGATGCGGTGCGATAATGCATATGTGTGTGTGAGTGAGTGTGTTTGTGTGCGAGTATGCGTGCGTGTGCGTGCGTGCGTGCGTGTTTTTCTTTTCATTTGTGTTGCATCGTCTCATCGCCAGCTCACACACATGCATTGTAGTGGCCAGAACAAAACAAGAGAAAATTAAAAAACAGAAAATATATATTTAAAAAACCACACTCACACACACAGACACACTAACAAAGTTTGTTGTCCTGCGAGTCTGCCTGGTGCATGTTGTTGTCTGAATAGAATCAAAAATAATATGTGCAACACATACCTACATAATATGCATTGCCAAGACATGAAAATACAAAGCTATTTATGACTTGTTTTATTTAAATGAGACTACTATATTCTGATTCAGTATTTTAATTGGTTTCAAGAACCGCCGAAAAAACAAAATGCGAAGAAACAAAGGAACAGTTGAGAGACTGCCTTTAAAGCGGAAGCTTCCTCTTATGATTGTGATTTGAGAGCTATCAAAATGCAGTTTCTATGTGTCTACCTTTCTAGCTTTCTCAGCAAAAACTGTGTTCATTTGCTTTCGATTTGGCTCGCTTTCTATATATATATGTTAATATCTACTCTATATATGATAAATCACCTGTTATATATGTATAAATGTGTATCGATGTGCAGAAATCAGTTAGCAATGCTCATTGGCAGAATGAAAACTCATCTCATACGGAGAGAATATTGTTGGTTTATTCGCTTTCACTTCCTTTTGTTGTATTTATTTCTTTCTTTCAATATCTAAATATATCGAATATAGTTTAATAATTGTGTATTATATAATTCTAATTTGAAATATTTTCTTTTTTTCGTTTATTTTCATTTTCCAATTAATTCCACATGTAATCGACTCGACTGTAATTTGCATACTGCTTTAACGAATCTCACACTCGAATTATTAAAAAACAAACAAACATAAAAATACACTCAAAAATAACCAAATTGTTAATGCACATGCGTATTTGGCCACAACAACAACCAACAACAAACAAAATACAACACAAATATATGATACAAATAATGTTGCTCATATACATCCACATGAATACCTCGAATATTATGTACACCTGTGTACTTGTTGTTGCTGTTTGTGTGACACTTTTTGTTTTACTTATGCTGCCTTTGGCAATCATTTCGTATATCGTACGTGTTATATCAATTGTCCAATTGTCCAATTGTTCATCGCCTATCGCCATTGCTCATCGCCATCAATTCGTAAATTGTTGCCATGCAAATCAATCAATCACCACAGTCTAAAGGAATACGGTGTCGCCTCAAATAGATACACGTTCTGCCAAAAGTGCTTTAATGACATACAAGGAGATACTGTTACTCTGGGCGAGGATCCGCAGCAGTCGCAAACGTAAGTCAAGATTAAGATCCAGATCCAGATCCAGATCCAGATCCAGATCCAGATCCAGATCCATATCAAATACAACTTCTGCTAACACCGCCCTTTCTTAACACATCCAGCCAAATCAAAAAGGACCAATTTAAGGAGATGAAGAACGACCACTTGGAGCTGGAGCCATTTGTGGACTGCCAGGAGTGCGGACGCAAACAGCATCAGATCTGTGTGCTTTGGCTCGATTCGATATGGCCGGGCGGCTTTGTATGTGATAACTGTCTGAAGAAGAAAAACTCCAAACGAAAGGAGAACAAATTCAATGCCAAGCGTCTGCCCACCACCAAGCTGGGCGTCTATATCGAGACGCGCGTGAACAATTTCCTAAAGAAGAAGGAAGCCAGCGCTGGCGAGGTACACATACGTGTGGTGTCCTCCTCGGACAAGTGTGTGGAGGTGAAGCCGGGCATGCGGCGGCGATTTGTGGAGGGCGGGGAGATGATGCAAGAGTTCCCATATCGGGCGAAGGCCTTGTTTGCCTTTGAAGAAGTGGATGGCATCGACGTCTGCTTCTTCGGCATGCATGTCCAGGAGTATGGGTCCGAGTGCCCTGCGCCAAATACGCGACGCGTCTACATTGCCTACCTCGATTCGGTGCATTTCTTTCGGCCACGCCAGTACCGCACGGCAGTCTACCACGAGATCCTGCTCGGTTATATGGACTATGTGAAGCAGCTGGGCTACACGATGGCGCACATTTGGGCGTGCCCGCCGTCTGAGGGCGATGACTATATATTTCACTGCCATCCGACGGATCAGAAAATACCCAAGCCGAAGCGCCTGCAGGAGTGGTACAAGAAGATGCTGGACAAGGGCATGATTGAGCGCATCATACAGGACTATAAGGACATACTTAAACAGGCCATGGAAGATAAGCTTGGCTCGGCCGCGGAACTGCCCTACTTTGAGGGTGACTTTTGGCCCAACGTGCTGGAGGAGAGCATCAAGGAGCTCGACCAGGAGGAGGAGGAGAAGCGTAAACAGGCCGAGGCAGCCGAAGCAGCTGCTGCAGCTAACGTACGTTTCGTTTTTTTTTTAACATAATTCTTAACAAAATAATTTGTGTAACTTAACAGCTTTTTTCAAATGATCTGCAGCTCTTTTCTATTGAGGATAACGAGGTTAGTGGCGACGGCAAAAAGAAAGGCCAAAAGAAGGCCAAAAAGTCAAACAAGTCCAAAGCAGCACAGCGTAAGAATAGCAAAAAGTCGAATGAGCATCAGTCGGGCAATGATTTGTCCGCCAAGATCTATGCGACCATGGAGAAGCACAAAGAGGTCTTCTTTGTCATACGCTTACATTCTGCGCAGTCAGCAGCAAGTCTGGCGGTAAGTCATGTTATATAATCATCTGTGTTGCACCTGCCTCATTCAATGATCTCGTTCGTGTTGCAGCCAATTCAAGATCCGGATCCGTTGCTGACCTGCGATCTGATGGACGGACGCGATGCATTCCTTACACTTGCCCGCGACAAGCACTACGAGTTCTCATCGCTGCGACGCGCACAGTTCTCCACGCTATCCATGTTGTACGAGCTGCACAATCAGGGCCAGGACAAGTTCGTTTACACCTGCAACAACTGCAAGACGGCGGTGGAAACGCGCTACCACTGCACCGTTTGTGACGTAAGTTCAATTTGCAATTTGTGCTTTTCTATTTCCACTTTCCTTCCGACTACTAAACATAACTAGTCCGGGCTAGCTTCCATATTTGAGTGAAATCAACACGCTTACTTAAATATATCGATTCGGTTTGGTTTCTGATTTGCAGGACTTTGATCTCTGCACGGTGTGCAAGGAGAAGGTCGGACATCCGCACAAGATGGAGAAACTGGGATTCGATTTGGACGATGGCTCGGCGCCGGCCGATCTCAAACAGGCAAATCCGCAGGAGGCGCGCAAGCAGTCCATTCAGCGATGCATTCAATCCCTGGTGCACGCGTGCCAGTGTCGCGATGCCAACTGCCGTTTGCCTTCTTGCCAGAAGATGAAGCGCGTCGTCCAGCACACCAAGAACTGCAAGCGAAAGACCAACGGTGGCTGTCCCATATGCAAACAGCTCATCGCCCTCTGCTGCTACCACGCCAAGCACTGTCAGGAGCAGAAGTGTCCAGTGCCTTTCTGTCCCAACATCAAGCACAAGCTCAAACAGCAGCAGCTCCAGCAAAAGTAAGTAACTGAATATATATATATATATATATATATGAATATATATATGCATATATACGTGTATATATACAAGTATATTTATTGAACTTTTCATTAAATGATTCGTGTACTCCTTGGTTACAGATTGCAACAGCAACAGTTACTGCGTCGCCGCGTCGCTCTTATGTCGAGAACCGCAGCGCCCGCTGCATTGCCCGGTCCAGCGGTTAGCGGGCCAGTGGTGGCGAGTGGCGCCGTTGGAGTCGGTGGCCCGGTCGTGGGCATGTCCGGTGTGGCAGTCAGCCAGCAGGTGATGTCGGGGCAAGCAGCCATTTTGCCAGCTGGTGGTGGCGGCATGAGTCCGTCCACGGTGACGGTGCCGTCGCCAGTATCGGGGGCTGTTATGGCCGGCATGACATCGCCACATCCGCACCAGCCGGGCATTGGCATGAAGCCCGGTGGGCACTCGCCGTCGCCGAATGTGCTGCAAGTGGTGAAGCAGGTGCAGGAGGAGGCAGCCCGTCAGCAGGTACCGCACGGTGGAAGCTTTGGCAAAGGTGTGCCAATGGCGCCGCCTGTCATGCAAAGGCCGATGGGCGTGGGCGTGTCGAACCAAGGCGGCATGGGCGGCATGGTGACCAATGTGGGCGGCAATCAGCTTGCTGGCAATGTGGGCGTGGTGCCAGGCGGCGGACAGCTGCCCAGCGGTGCGAACTGCAACAATATTCTTAACGCCAACAATCTGCTGCCCCTGGATCAGTGGGGCGGCAGCGGAGGTCCCGGCCAGCAGCGGTACACGAACAACGCGCCCAACCAGCCCGGAATGCGTCAGCCCAACCAACTGATGCAGCAGAACATACAGCAGCAGCAGCAGATGATGGGCATGCCGCCCAATCAGCTGGGCGTCGGTGTCGGAGTTGGGGTTGGAGTTGGAGCAGGTCAAATGCCCGTTGTGGGCAGTGGTGTGAGCATGGGCGGCGGTGGAGCGCCACATGGCATTGGTTTGGGAGCACAAATTGGCGCCGCAGGCTCTGGTGGTGGTGTACGTCCACCCGGAGCTCAAGGCGTGGGCGGAGGTGGGGCTGGCGGTGCGGGACCCAATATGGGCAATGGGCCGCCACTCAACACGCAAACTCTGGCCCAGATCATGCAGAAGATTAAGAACAATCCAACCAACGAGAGCAACCAGCACATACTCAGCATACTGAAGCAGAATCCCCAGATTATGGCGGCTATCATAAAACAGCGCCAGCAGAGCCAAATAAACGCTGCCGCCGGCGGAGCTGGTGGCCCAGGCGGTGCCTTGCAGGCGGGCAACGGACCGCAGACACCGCAGCAGCAGCAACAACAGCAGCAGGTGATGCAGCAGCAGCAGATGCAGCATATGATGAACCAACAGCAACAGGGACCCGGCCCCGGGCCACAACAGATGGGACCCGGTCAGCAGCAGCAAGTGAGCCTAATGCAGGCCGCACAGCAGCAGCAGCAGCAGCAAGGACCTCCACATCAGCGCATGGCCAACATGCAGAACACAGCAATGATGCTGCCCAATTTGCCCCCAGGCTCACAGGGAGGCATGGTAAGTTGTGCGTCGATTTAAACTGGTAATCGAGTGTATATTGGCTTCATTAAAATGTCTGTAACAGGCAGATGGAGGCGTGGCAGCGCCTGTAATGTACTTGAGCAGGGCCATGAGTTGCGCTGTCTGCCCGTCGACATTAGGATTTACGAGATCGAGAGACTTGAAATTTTAGCTGTTCTAATGCTGCATATTAAATACTTCATCGATATTTAGTTTTCCAATTATGTACGATATATAAAGCACATCCTAAAGCAAGTCTACACGATTCTTGTGTCTGACCAACTGAACATTTTTGTAAATTTTTTTAATTGAATGCCTGTGAATATGTGAATGAATTGGCACATTTTCTAAAAATGGCAAATATTGAGCGGTACATCTAGATTATATGCTGAACGTTTCATTCAAATCCGTTGAGTCAGACAGAAGTTATTAGTGAAAACGTGTGGAAAAGACTTTTCCTATATGTACATTGAAATGCTTGCGTTCTGTCATATTCTATGCGAACGATTGCGACTGGTTTAGCTTGGCGTCGCTAGATGGCGCTGCAGCAATGAAGTATATAGGATTTGCAGCCAGTTGCTCCAGCAGTGGAATTGTGGGTTCGAAACTCTCTTTGATTTGTGACTGAGTGTGAAAATGCAAGTTCAAAAGACGCAGAGACATGTCGAGTATCTTTATTAGTTTATACTTTATTCCGTTATTAAGAAACACAGTGCAGTCCAGGTTCAGGGCAATTCCTAGTCAAGTCTGTCAATACACTCAGTAGTTAGAGTGTAAGTTAAAGTTGGAGTCGTAATACTGGTTTTTAAGATCAGAGAGAGAGAGAGAGAGAGTGAGAGTGAGAGTGAGAGTGAGAGTGAGAGTGAGAGTGAGAGAGAGAGTGAGAGAGAGAGAGTGAGAGTGAGAGAGAGAAGGATTAGATTTGAAGACCGCAGACCATGCTTATCCTTGCCGCAGTTCTAGGTGCTCCTGCCCCATCTGATGTGTCGTTTTCTGATTAAATACCCGTTTCTTTCGTACAGGTGCCCAATCAAAACTGGAATAAAATGCGCTATATGCAAATGAACCAATATCCGCCGCCGTATCCACAACGCCAGCGCGGCCCGCACATGGGTGTTGCTGGGCAGCCGCCGTTTCCGGGCGGTACAGCTGGCAACTTTAACGCCGGCGGTGGAGGAAATGTCAGCGGAATACCAGTAGCGGGCGGAACTGTGGGTAGCGGTGCGTCCGGGCCCGGCTCTGACCAATACTCCATGGCGAATGCAGCTGCGTCCAACATGCTGCAGCAGCAGCAGCAAGGCGGTGGCGGCGGCGCGGGCGTTAAGCCCGGTCCGCAGCAGCAACAGCAGCAGCAGCAACAGCAGATGGGCGTCATGCCACCAGGCATGCAGCAGCAACAGCCCATGCAGCAGCAGCAACAGCAGCAGCAAATGATGCAGGTTGTCGCCGCTGGTGGTGGCGGCATGAGCAGCGCAAATCCGCAAAATACGTTGCCTGGAGGCGGCGGCGGGCCCAGTGGACCCGGCGCCAATGTGATGGGCCCACCCACGCCGCATACGCTGCAGCAGCAGCTTATGCAGTCGGCACGCTCCTCTCCACCAATACGCTCGCCACAGCCAACGCCCTCGCCGCGATCGGCCCCATCGCCGCGCGGACCCTCAGCATCGCCTCGGGCGCAGCCCTCGCCGCATCATGTCATGAGCAGTCACTCCCCGGCGCCCCAAGGCCCACACGACGGCCTGCACAATCATGGCATGCACCATCAGTCGCCGCTGCCGGGCGTGCCGCAGGATGTGGGCGTCAGTGGAGTGGGTGTCGGTGTTGGGGTCGGTGTTGGCGTCAATGCCGGCAACGTGGGCAATGTGGGCAACGCTGGTGGCTCTCTGCCCGATGCCTCTGACCAGCTGAGCAAGTTTGTGGAGAGGCTCTAGTGCAACAACAATGCCAATGGCATCGGCAGCGACCTCAACTGCAACAACACTAGCTGCAACACCAGCAGCAACAACAACAGTAGCAACAACAACACTAGCAACAACAACTATATATGCAATACACAGAAGCAGCAACAGCCATCGCAGTCATCCCATTATTTTTGATGTTTGCCCTTGGCGTTTGCGTTTCTCCTATGTTGATTCTTCTTTAGGCTATACAAAAATGCTTGAAAAAAGAAAAGAAAAAGAAAAAACAAAAAAAAAAACTACAAAAAAATAGCAAAAAAAAAAAAAAAAACAATTGTGTGTTATAATCGTTATGTACTTTCTTATGTAGAAATATGTTTACTATCAGCAATCGGCTGTCAACTATTAAGTAATTTAGTTTATTTTCGGATGTGCGCCTCAGGTGGTGCTATCGGCACATTAATATACATCGGAAGGATCACGCGTTTATATACAAATATACACCCTTAATTTAATATAGTTTTCGAAAAAAGCACAGACAGCATCTGCACTTGCGAATGCAATAATTTTCAGTACGATTATAATTCTTATGTACCATATGCTTATTATCGCAGGAGCGTAACCCATATATTAATATATATATATATATATATAGTTATATATATACTTATATACACATTTTTTTTGTAATATCTACGTATTATTCAAAATCTTTTCTATCAATGTTTAGTGCAATCGATTAGGAGACTCGCTCGCAAACGTGGCAAATGGGTAATATTCTATATTTTGTAAACGTAAAACGTTAAATTATGTTTTCTCTTTAGTATGCAAAATATATACAACACAATATTGATATATATATATATGTATTTGTATATATATATATATATCTGAAGATGCTGAAAGTAATAAGCAAATAAGAAAAAAAAAAACAAATTGTAAAAGAAAATATTGAAAAATAGTACATTATATTATTATTATATATGAAGAATAGTACATACACAATTTTATTATAAATTTTATTTATTTAAGTCGTCTATTCTACGTAAATGCGATTTTATCTATATGTCTTAAATCGAACATTTCAACGATGCAAATAGTTTTGAAGCTAATTTATTCTTATTTTAAATGATTAATTTTTTTACCTAACTTTAAGCTCAAACAACAAAATATCATTCTAAATCAAGAGACACGCAACAAAACAAAACAAAACAAAACTAAACTAAAATAATTATAAATAAACAAGAAGAAACCATGTGTTAGGACTATCATAACTATCGAAAGAATATAGACTATATAAAACGCATGCGTATAGTGTTTTATGGCTATCAATTCTAAAGCTTAGTTGTTGGCGATCGTCAGTTTATGAACTGCTCCTTATAGGAGCTTGAATTGGGAACACGCTTAGAAATATTTTTATTTAGATACCACCATGTACATGAGCATGTGTGCATGCATATATGTGAATATGAATGCATATATCTGTATATATATATATATATACATGATTATATGTATGTATATGTATATCGATATGATTATATACACGTATATATGTGCTGATACACGTGGGAATGTGTTTGAGAAATACACCAAAACCGACAAACGCTCCATTTTATATCAACTTCCAATTGACATACAACAATAAGATTAGTAGAAGTGCAACTTGCAACCCGATAACACCAACGACCAAATAACACTCACTTGAAGCAATTAAAGCAATAGTCAAATGCTTTCATTAACCAATTAGAATTGTACAACTTATTCGAAATAGTAAAGCCTTACATACATATATAGATAACAAGATCAATTCCTTAACACATTTTGATTCATTTTGCTGTTTTGCTATATAGAGATGATAACAACAACAACAACAACATACACACGTTTTGCCACCAATTGTATATACCTAACGTAATTTATTTAGTATTTCATTTTGTGATAGCTAAAAAACAAAAAGAAAAGCAGAAATAGAAAACAAAACAAAAACACATAATAGAAATGAAAAGATCGGTCTTAATGTTATAAATATAATTTTGTTTACTTACCAATTTCTTATTTTTTTTTTGTTCTTTGAAAATATGTGTCTCAAAAGCAAAAGAAGATGCAACCAAGGCAGAATATACCATGTTAATTTAATGAAATATTGAAATTTTAATAATTACTATTTATTAACGCTAGACATAAACACTTTAGACTTAGGGAGCTAGTCGTAAGACGTACACTATATACTAGGTGATTAGCATTTAGATTGTAGTCTACGACATTTTTTATAAGCTTTGGAATACGCCCATATTTTTTACAAGAGTTGCCGCCGCCCAAGAATCGTGTATAGACAGAGAGAACAACAAAGCAAAAAAACGAAAAAAAAAAAAAACAAAAACAAAAACAAAAGAGAGGAAAATTCGAATGGAAAGTGGAGTGTGTAAGGGAGATAGAGCGTTAAACATTTTGTAAATTATATATAGACATAGACAAACATGTATTCATATTATACACACCAATATACATACATACACACATATATGTATATGCATATGTATATCATTAGGTACAGAGTATATTATAGCATTCGTTTAAGTCGAAATGTAACTGCGCATAACAAATGCCTTCATAAATGCGTGAACAAAACAAATTGAACATTTATTGTAAATAAGCATATTGGCCCTTAAGCTTCGTATGTACATTGCTATATGGTACGTATAAATCAATTGTAAGTCAAATCCAATGGCCTAGTTCTTAGTGTCGCATATATCTACCACATATGTATAATCATAAAACCATTCATATATAAATATATATATATATATATATATTGGTATATATATATAAATATAGATATAGAGATATGCATGTATGTACATACAAAGTTTGTGTTTTTAAACCCCTAGTTTGTTAACTACATAATAATGAAACCGATCGAAAACAAAAGCAAAAACAACAGCAACAAACAAAAAAACAAATTTAGCCAAAAGAAAGTAGTGCCCGTGCCCGTGCCTGTGCCACTGCCGCCGAGCGTGCATATGCGCCGCACAATCAAAACAAAAACAAAAACAAAAGAATAATAATAATAATAATGAAAATAAACACAATTAGTGGCTTAGGAGGAGTTGCCGCCCAGCTCCTTGGGCCCTTGTAAAAATATATTGATACAAGTAAAACGAAACGGAAACATGACGCTGCCTTTAAACAGCGGTCGCTATATGGCGCTAGGCGGCACGCGCGCAGGCACAGTCAAAATTAATTTAATAAAAAAATAAATAATAAATAAAATAATTGAATAACCAAAAAAAAAAAAAAAAAATAATAATAATAATAATAATAATAATAATAAAATAAAAGAGGAGGAAAAGAAAACAAGCAAAAGTAAAAGTGGAAATGTTAGATCCGATGTGTTGGCTATCTAACTGTTTTGTTATATGGCATCCCGTCAGCAGCAATGAACAAAGTTTTAATGAGTTGTGCGTGTGATCGTGTGTCCATGTATGTGTATGTGTGTTTGCGTGTGTTGATTTGTGCATGGGATAAGTTAAGAATAAGAACTCTAATTTCTAAAGACAGCAGCACCTATGTAAGAGCGGATGAGATGTCGAAGGAGAGGTAGCAGGAGGAGGTAGAGAGAGAGAGAGAGAGAGAGAGAGAGAGAGCATATTCCAAAACTATTTGTGATTACAATTATAAATGAAGAGAGGAAACAAAACACAAAACACATGCATTAACTGTGTATATCGCGAAATGAGAGTAATAATATAGTGTCTAAGTCTTAACTTAAAATCAAGCGACATCTCTAATTAATACTTATAAATATATATACACACACTTATGTATATACATATGTATGCATATGCAAGCAGCGGACTAGTTAAGTACGATTGTAAATTTAAAGTGAAAACAAAAATGCAAATCATAATTTAATCGAATGACAAATGAAGACGAGATATCCGCATTGCTAACAACGTTTATTATTATTATTATTATGATTATTATTATTATGCATACAAAATGCAATTTCTTAAACTGCTGCGAATAGCAAAAGCAAAACAAACAAGTAAAGTAAACAACAACAACAACAACAAAACCACGAAAACATAGTTAAGTCAAGTGTAAGCCAAGCCTTAGTAAAACTAGTTATAATTACAACAACAACAAACTGCAAAGAAATACTATAAATTATAATCTATACAATGGTTACAATACATTATAATATTTACTTGTAAAATAGCTCGAAATGTATTTCTGCATATAAGACAAAAAACAACAAAAACAAAAACTGCAAGGAAAAACCATTGCGATTTTGTCACTTATCAATTAATTTTAAATTACAATTTCTTTTTCTTCATTGTTTTACCAAACATGTTTTTTTTTTATATATATTGATTAATGTTTTGTACTTTATAACTTAATATAAGTGATTAAACTGTAACAAAAGTAAACATAAATCACATTAACAACAAAAACAAAAACAACACTCACACACACATTGTAATTAACAAAATACTTTGCTAAAAAGTGTAAAATAATTTAATTTAAATAAAAATTATAAAATTTAATTTGTCCAGAAAATGCGTTTTAATTTATTGTTGGCATATGAATATATATGCACATACATATATGTGTATATAAATATATGTATATTAACTCTGATTCAAATGTGAAATCGTAATTGATAGAGCCTTTTTAAAATCTATATATGTATATCCAATATATATTGAGTCTATGCTCCACATGCATTTAACAACTGAGCTGCTACATACATATCCATCCATTGAAATTGCAGGAAATTTGATGGATCTGGCGAGTCAAGTAGAAAGTTCCTCAGTTTTTTTAAACGGACAAGGCTGTAGAGATCAGAGCTGTAGAGAGCAGAGCTGTAGAGAGCAGAGCTGAGCAGAGAGGAGGGTGCAGCAGCGCAGTGCAGATCCATAGATAACCGGACAGAAGCTTAGGAACTCTCACACACACACTCACATAACACACATCTAGAGCATGGCTCGCTATATAGGCTCTCTTCTACAGATGGAGCATTATATGGTGTACTGTCGGCGCCTATCGCCGGAGGAGGATTCGAATGGTATAATAATTATTCAAGCCCTATTAAGTATACTAAATACACGCCGAGTCCAAGAAGTGAACTCCAAATAAATATCTTCAATGGCATAGCAAACAGAAACCGCCGATAGCTCACTCATTGAAAATTTATTACTGATTATTTTTATTTTTTAATACGAGAGCTTATCATTTGTACACTAAGCTAAAACGTACATTGTATTCTATATAATATACAATATATCAATTTCGTCAGTGAGATATCTGGAAAAGGCTATCAACTTCATGTGGGGCATGGACGGACAGCTAGATGGGCATTGCAGAAAGCAATATACTCTCTTCACTTCGTGAATGACTGAACGACGACTCGTGCGGGAGCAACGGTATTGATAAGATTTCGGCTAAAGATTAGAGCACAGGAAACACTCTATTGGTCAGAAATAGGGCAATCGGGCCCCTAAATCCGAAGTAAGTTGGCAATAAGCCGTCAGCCTGAAGTGTATGCCCTGCCCTGATATTACTGTGCATCGAATGTCAAGCCTCGAAAATGTAGTTTCATATTTCATCTGAATTCAAATCTGATTATTCTATGCGCAAGCTATAGCTCTTAAAGGCTCTATACATATTCATTCACGGATGCATAGATAACCGAATATTGAGTCTGATTAAGTGCTTCTATGCCTTATGGGTTGGCCCGTACCACCTGCTGCCTGTTACAGAAAATGGTATAATCTGAATTCCTATTTCAATAAAGGATCCCCAAGGTGGTTCAACTAAAACGTGCTTGCATTTTGATCATAATATTACTTAGTTAAACGGATTGTAAAGCTCAGCTCTGATAATGATTATTTTGAATGAAACCTATTTCGACTATCAAACTCTTTCATAGTTCTTGTCAACGTATACAAGCTGACTGTTCGTCGAGGTCGAAATCATCTAAGCGAATTATTGATAAGCTAAAATACCCTGTAAGCAGTTAGAGCTGGTCTAATGCTTCTCTCCTACATATGCTATAACCCCTGAACTATTTAATCAACAACATCAAGTACAGTAATCAACATATTTCAAATACTTAAAAATATATATATATATAAATATATAAATATATCAAATAAAAGCATTCTAGTCTAGGCTTTACACTTAAGGCTCTAATTAATATTTCAACCCCTTTTGATGGTCATTTCTTTTCCCATTGCTCTTGCTCTTTTGCTTTAGCAAACTCTCCCAATTGCGTGGTATCTTTAAGTCTGTCCACAGGCAAGTCGCTTATCACTTTCGCTGTTTCTATGCCGGCTGATCACACAGTTTGAGATAGGTCCGTATTTCTGAAACAGTTTGCTGCGGTTACATCAGCTGTCATACATTTAATTTAATTATAGTAGACAATTTTATTTGTTTGTTTATAACATTTATTATGCTGCACAATAAAAGCTCTCAGCTCACGAATGAGCTCAAAAATAAATTTAGATTTTCATACTTTGTGTTTTATTTTCATATCTGCTAAATCGACACATTTCCGACCGTTCGTATTTACAATAATCTTTTGGAAAAAGCTCTGCTAGAGATTCATTTGTAGGTCATATGTCATATGGCCACAATATACTTAATCGGTTCTTTCGTTTTATTATTTTATTGCGCCAGCTAAACAATAAAGTGTATTTCTTTTCAACAAAAGTTTCCGTTTGTGGATCATAAAACCCTCTTAGTGATAAGGCCAACAGTAGCTAATGAATTCAGCCCCGCAAACAGATGCATGTGGCTGAACTACTTAAATCTGATTATACATTTGATAGAGAAAGCCTACTTATTTCAGCCGATTTATAAAGTTCGAGTCTGCTCGCAATTATCTAAGGAATTTATTATGTGAACCAATTGCAAAGCAAAATGTAAACTATTAACTCTTTATATTTCTGATGTAAATCAACATCGAATGCCATTTAGTACAATTCCTGCCCGTGCACAGTTATTCAGCTCATTCACTAACTCTGGATTTTTCCGATTCCTCTGAGTCGCTTTATAGATATGCCTTAGGTATACCTTTGTCTCGAATGGTATATGTATCCAATTGCACAAGTAAATCATTTGTATTGAAGTGAGCTTATATACAAAAACCTGCCCAGGAATCTGCATACCTTCCGTACCTTCAGTATACTGACTGACGCGATAAGAATATTGCAATATGTTGACATAGCATTCAAAGCGTGACTTAGGTCAAGATCTGGGCTTAGCTACATCCATGTTAACAGAACAGACTAGGTGATGTACTGAGTTCTTGCCAAGAATTGATAATCCAACCATGAAGAGATTATTTAATGCATGCATAGAAAATAAGGCATACAGGCACAGGGCTTAAGGGCTGCACATTTATGTCATGAGATCAGATGTGGTAGGCGCAGGTCATTATATTCATATGTGCTTGATTTTAAAAGAATTTAGAATACAAGGATATATTAATTATAGAATAATAACTTTTCTCGATTTTAAAAGAATTTAGAATACAAGGATATATTAATTACAGAATAATAACTTTTCTCGATTTTCTCTAGGTATTTAGAATAGCAATTGCGGGAAAAGGGATATATTTTAAAATATATGAAAATAATGAAATGGGGTGAGTTATCGAAAAAAAAAAGTTTTACTATATAGACACTGAAATATATTCATATTAAGAATTTACAAGTTCAAGTCTCTAGCTTTTGTGCCGTATGAGATCGCTGCCTCCCCACAGCGAGACAAGCGGCGGAATATACGGACGCATAAGGATATGACTAAGATTCAGCTGGTCGACCTGATTAAGAACGTATCATAACATAAGAACATAAGAATATGCTCGAAACAAAAATCTGAAAACACCACATCAGCAGCAAAAATCTGTTGAGAGAGGCATTGCATCAGGAGTGGTGCAGACTTGGTAATGAATATATCGAAAAACTAGTCATTTCAATGCCAAATCGCCTCAGAGAGGTAATTAAAATGAAGGGATATCCAACTAGATACTATGTTAATAATTTTAGTTAGTAATATCATATTTATAGTTAATTAATACATCTGAATATTAAGAGTACGATGACTTTTGTAAACGCAAATATGTGAATACTTTTAGTTTTTTAGCTTTAATATTAGACTAAAATAAAATATTGCTATTATCTAAACGGTATTATGTAGTTAAATGATTATTCTATCAACCCTCATCAAAACTTTTGTGTTTTATAAAAAATTGACGAAGTTACAGCGTATTTCGCGCAAATGTGTCAGGGGTACGGTGACTTTAGTTGCACACTGTATATACTTTATTGGGCTTGTCATGCGTCCTTCTGCTGTCCACTTTTGGAGAAACCAATCTACACTGACTTTCTGTTTTTAAGGGGCATAGCAATGCAACCGCCTAGCCAAATTCTACATAAAACCCCAATTTGTTCTTTAGATACATACAAAATATGCTCTGTAGTCCGAGTTGAGTTCAGTTCAATAGTGATTTGGCTTCTTGTCTTCGAAATACTAGTTGAGCTCAAGATGGGAACCGAATGTGAGCTATGCCCAGGCCCACATTTCATATGTGAAGTATTTGATTTACTAATGTCATGTGTATTTGGCCCTCAGTGTGAGGAGATTACTGAATTGCCCACACATTTCAGGAACAATATTGATAATGGCGCGATCAAAGGGTAACTGAGAGTAGAAGCAGGAGCCAAGAGAGGTTTACTCACACCTTGCGCACCTCACACGGCGATCAAGGTTCAATTGTTTGGCTTCGTCTGTTTTTTTTGGGCTTTCCAGTTATTAATTAACTATGCTCGGCTATAAATCCTAAACGGGTTATCTATACAGTTTTAAAGGCTGCTTTGACATAATTTACACCTGTGGAGCGTGCGAGTGCAATGGTGAGCACAAGCGACAAATCCCAGCTAAATCCGCCCTGCTCTGGCTACCAAGCCAGCGCCCAGCTTGCCGGAGAGATAAGCAATTGATTATAGAGTTGCTTATCAGTTTTTGTTTTAGCCAGCAACTGTATTTGTGTATTTGAAAAATTATTTATAAATTTCAGGGGCAAAACCGTTTGGTCATCGCGCCAACTCCTACTACCCCCGACGGCGACGACGACGACGTTCACGTCGCCTGAAGTGGACATTTTGGACTATAAAAGCGATTCTATCGATTGGCAATAGAATTAGTTAACCACACGATCAAAATCGTACGCTTCATTAATTAGCTGGCGAGCAGCTCGGTCTTACGCGCATCGGGATTAGGAAAAGAAGGAATTATGGCGCAGCCCCATAAGCTGGGTCTGCTGAGTTCAGCAACGGTGTTGCTGCTCCAGCTGCTGCTGCTGGCCAATGCGAGCGCAGCTTACGCGAATAGTGAGAGAAACTTGCTGACCGGACACTCGACGCCCATGGAGAGCAGCTTGGCCATTCAGTTCTTCGACTTGGCCTCGCAGCAGGCGGCCGTAGCCAATAGCACGGGCATCCAGCTCGCCCGGAGTGGCGAGCCGCGCGGCACCTACGACGACGACCTGTGCGACAGGGATGTGGCGCGCATACGGGACGCCATCCACAACATGGAGGAGTGGGCACTCGAATGTAAGCGATATGTGCTCAAAATGATATATAGCCAGATAATGGATAAAATCAAGGGATAGATGTTGAGTCTGCTCATGATCTGAATGAAATATTAATTAATTGGTTTTTTTTGAAACTATATGCAATTTTTTTTGAGTGATTTCAAGTGTGAATGTGTGATGTGTGCAATAGAGCTATGGAATTTATATTTGACTATAGATATTCTATAAACTCAAATACGAAGAAATCTACAATCCTCGAACGTGTCGCGATCATCGTGAAATGTTACAACTCGAAATGTTTAAAGTTCTTAAGACTTGAATACAAGTGCACTAAGAATGATCTAAGAATTATTCAAGAAGTGTGTTTATATATATATTTTGAAATGTGCTCCATTGTGCATAACCAGAAGATAACAAGTAAGGAAACTCTAGTCGAGACTGCTCGACTAGGAGATACCCTGATCCCTACAAAGAGCTGATATTCACGCACGCATAAGCACGCGCTGCACTGCAGTGTGGGAAATACTATGAGAATTTTGTTGCTGAATAATTTCTCTTGTGGTAGGACTATCTTCATGAAACTTTCAGAACGTGATCATAATGTGCAAATGTGTGTACATTCCAAAGCACAAGTCTCTAGTACTTAAAATACGTTTTTTGCAAATTGGGGGCGAAGGGGGAGTGGTATCCAAAATCTGTAAATTACAAAATTTGCGTATTGATCAGATGTATATACATACCAAATCTGAAGTCTCGAGGCCTAAAAGTATTGAAATTACGGTGAATAAACAAAATCAATTTATCGATTATTCGCGATAAAAAAGTAACCGGACGAGTTATCGAAAAAAAAGATAAACTTGTACTGCTTATGGTATACATGAGTGTGCATACAAAATTTGAAGTCTCTAGCTCGTATATCTTCTGAGATCTAGGCGTTCATACGGACGGACGGACGGACGGACGGACAGACGGACAGGACTATATTGGCTAAGCTCGTCGCCCTGATCAAGAGTATATATACTTAATAGGGTCTGCCACGCCTCCTTCTGCCTGTTACATACTTTCCACAAAACCATTATACCCTGATTTCCCATTTTTAATGGGATCAGGGTATAAAAAAACTAAGCTAAACATAATTTTCCTAAGATATTGAATTCAAATAAAATAACGACAAATCTAATACTAAAATGATTTTCCTTAATATATAAATATTGTAATTTGATATCCGTAGTTTCTAATCAGACTTTGAACTAGGCCAGTTGAAACTAGGGCATTTTACTCTCCATCCGTATTTGGGCACTTGTAGCCTATAAATTGTAGGCTATAAATTGAATATTACAACTTTTGTTCTTAACACATATAAGTATGCAAATTATGTTGTCTATATATCAAGTTAGCCAACCATCATTCAGCTCCATTGCCATTATCTTAGTTACCAAGGCGAATAGACAGTATTTACTATATGTGTGCTATATAAAACAATAAACTGATGCAATCGGGAGACCAATTGAGAAGAACTTCCTGTTTGGCCTTTCGCAAGTGGGGCATATTTTGTAATATATTTTCGTGATTCTCCACTCATAAATCGGTGTAAGCTGCTTATGCTGCATCGTAAATCAAATCGAAATCTAAATTGATTGGCCGTATGCACTCGTGTACATTCTGATAAACGATTAGATTGCGGTAATTCGATTGTGATGCAAGGGTTCAGCTGCCACTACAAAGCGACAAACAATCATAAATCATGATTATGCGAGCGATAATGTGAATGGCAATGCTCGCGGTGAGGCGATACTCGACAGTTCGTCAATTAATGATCAGCGGTCGATAGATATCATAGCTCTCTTTAAGTGCCGCTTGCCTCGTGGACACCCTGCACACAACTTATCGCATCTGATAAGCGCTTCTCGGATAACGTCACGGTTTATTTTTCGACCACTTCAAGAATAGCCAGATCCAAAAATAACTTGCACTTTCAATAGTGCGCCACATAGGGAAGCCTATCGAAGGGCTATTAATTATTGATGTAGATCTAGCAAGAAAGTGGGGAAAATGTTATCTTCCGCAATAGATTAAATTCCTTTCCATTTATATTTTTCTGGGGGTCTGTATAACGCGAATTTCGTTTCTTTTTACCCTGAACCCATTGGAAATTGGAAATCAGTTTTTTACAATGCATATAACAGGCAGAAAGGGGCGTGGCATAAAGTAAACAGTCTTGATCAGGGTGACAATCTAAGTCGATTTAGCACTGTCCGTCCGTCCGTATGTACAAACGCGTCGATGCCAGAAGATGTCAGAGCTAGGGACTTGAATATGTTCGCTTATATCACGCGCATATCGAACTTATCTCCAAAAATCGATTACTCATCCCGTTATTTTTATCGAGAACAATCGATAAATCAATTTTGTTCATTCAGCGTAATTTTGAAACTGTTAGACCTAGAGACTTCAGATTTACTGTGTATATACATCGGATTAATACGAAGATTTTGTGATTTACAGATTTTGGATACCACGCCCCTTTCGCCCTTTATGTTTGATCAGATTCAAAGTAATTTCCGTTCAATGTCCTTTGTAATGCATTTCTGTGGCCTTGTTCAGTTGCTTCTGCGATGTGACCTTAATCCATGCAATCGCAACCTTTTACTTAATCCCTGGTCCTTCATGGACCCAATTAATAAATTATTGTTATTGAAAAATAATATTAATTTATATAATAATAAGAGAACTCTTTCCATTATAGCTGAGTATATTATTTGCTTTTACGCCACTTGCAGTTCCGGACACTTGGGGTCGCCTGCCCGTCGGTTTCTTCTGGGGCCATCTGATCAGCATGGGCCAGTACGAGGAGTGCGTCGCAGCCACGGCCACCTACGGCAGCGATATCAATGGCCAGTACTGCCTGGCCCGGCTGAACATCACCCAGTTCTACAGCAAGGTGAAGCGCCGGCATGAGGAGTTCTCTCGCATCAGCTACAAGCAAACGGATCCCGAGATCTTTGAGCTGGGCGTGTGCGTGCCGAGTACCTGCAGCGCTGAGAAAACCGACGCCCTGCTGAAGTACGCGATTGCACACCTCTATGGCAACGATGTCATCGATCTAAGCTTTCCGATGGTCCAGGAGAAATGGTGTAAATACAATGCGCCCGTCGAGCTCCGCGGAGTGGACATATTTGCCATGTGAGTGGGGTCAAAGAATTAACGACGACGATAAAGATCTCAAATGTTATAAATAATTGTTATTTCTGTTTGCGCAGTGTTTTCTTCTCGCTGATCATATTCTTCCTGCTAGCCAGCAGCGTTTATGACTTTGTGCAGACCCGAAAGGGCGGTAGGTCTAGCATCCGATCCAAAATGCTTTCGAGTCTGAAAGTAATGAATTCCTTCAAATTTTGCAGCACCCAAGAAACCGCTCTTCTTGGCTTTCTCGGTGCTGCACAATGCGCCAAAGATTTTCACGGTCAAGAGGGTGAACAATCCGAACGTGATCCACTGCCTGAACGGGCTGCGGTGCTTCAGCATGATGTGGGTGGTGTTCGGCCACGGGTACATGACGTTTTACGACCTGCCGCATATCAACCGCAACAAGTACTACACGTGGCTGCAGACACCCTACTCGATGCTCGTGCAGAACGGCTCGCTCTGCGTGGACACGTTCTTCTTCATGTCCGGCCTGCTGATGTGCTGGGGCGCCTTCCGGGAGATGGAGCGTACCAAGGGCAAGCTAAATATTCCAATGATGTACTTCCATCGCTACATCCGCCTGACGCCAGTTGTTGCTGTGGTCGTCCTCTATATCATGTCGCTATATCGCTACTCCGGCGCCGGACCCATGTGGTTCAAGCTGGGCACCCAGGATCAGCGCTGTGCGGACACCTGGTGGGCCACACTGCTCTACGTGCAGAACTATGCCTTCCCGTACAGCATAGTAAGTGAACGCTTGATTACATTTCCTTTTTTCCATTTCTTGAAAGTAGATGTAACAGGCAGGAGGAGGCGTGGAAGAGCCTATAGAGTCTACATATTCGGAATATGTAATTCGGAATCTATTTATCCATGTCTGCCTGTCCTGTGGTATAAACGCAGAGACCTCGTAAATCACAATAGCTAAAGACTTCAAGTTGTCCAAGTATATTAGTTTATACCATACGCAGTATGAGTCCATCCCATTTTTTCGATAGCTGCTCCCATTTCCTTACCATTGATAACAATCGATAACTTCCTCCTAGTTGAACAGTCTTGACTAGACAAACCCTACTTGTTTGAATTTGTATTTAGCCGTCACTCTTTCCATTCCATTTGACTACAGTGCGTCTCGCAGTCCTGGTACCTGGCTGTGGACACCCAGTTGTACTTCCTCTCGCCGCTGTTCCTTATACCCCTGTATAAGTGGGGCAAAAAGGCGCTGATACCCATTGGAATATTCGGTATACTCTGTCTGGGCTGCACGGTGGCGACATTCCTGCATAACGACTTCACACTGTTCCGCGTGCAGGACGATCATGTTGATCTGCGCCAGCGCTTGACATACTATCCGACGCATACGCGCATTCCGACTTGGCTGATCGGCGTCATCTTCGGCTACTTCCTGTTCACGCGCAATCGGGGACGACAGATCCCGTTGGCCAGACACTGGGTGATCACTGGCTGGGTGCTGGCCTTTGGCACGATGCTGGCGGATATGTGGGGTCCTTTCTGGCGAATCCTGCCCGACACACCCGACTCTCCAATCATTGAGGGCGCCCTGTTCGAGCCGCTCAGTCGCAGCACTTGGGCCTTGGCCATCGGTTGGATTGTGTGGGCCTGCTACAATGGTCATGGCGGCCTCATCAATGACTTCCTCTCGTGGGGCTTCTTCACGGGCTTCAGTCGGCTGTGCTACTGCATGTATGTCATACATAGAATCGTACAGCTTGTGAACGCCGCACGGCTACAAACGGATACCCATTTCTCCGACTACGATGCGGTAAGCTCACATTGTATTTTGGTCTCCAGATGTCTCATGCTTGTATGCTTGCAGATTTTGCGCTGGTGGCACGACTTCGGCATCACACTAACCCTCTCCATCTTTGCGACGCTCGCCTTTGAAGCCCCCATTCTGGGCATTGAGAAGGCCATTTTCGGGCGCGGCGATGCCAAGCCGGCGCCCAAGAAGCCAGCCGCCGTCGAAAGCGAAAAGACGGCCCCTATCATCGAACAAACCACCGACATAGCTCCAGCCACGAACGCGGTTGAACAAGTGCCAGAAGTGGAGCCTATAGCCAGCAGAGCTGAGGATCCATCAAAGGCCTAATTGTAAACTCGCCAACTCAGTTTTTGTTAAGAACGAAAATATATTTTTGTATATATTGTTATTTATAATAATATAAGAGGAAGACATTGCCCGACCTTGGCAGGGCTAACGCGCAACTTGAATAAAAATGAAATTTAATGTAGTACCATACTGAGCCAGCTGCATTCCTGCCGAAAACTGCCACGATCTGTGCTTTTATAATGAATATATATTGTATAGATATACCTAGACCAGGTGGAATACAACTTGAAAGAAGCCCAGTTGAACCGTATTGACTATCGTTTAAGTGCTTATCAAATTTATTACTTCGCCCAAACAACAACAATAGTTATCTGTTACTTTAAACAGGCTGGCGCAAACGCTTTAGACAGATAATAAAAATTAGTTACACTGTCGCTTAGTCTATATATGCCATTTAATTAAAACTATCTGGAGTTGTAGATGCGGCTATTTTTAATATCCACATTAAAAATTCGTGACCAATCCGCAATTAAATCGAACTGCAATAGAGCCAAAACGATTAGAAGAGAACAATTAAGTATCAAATGCTGACCTACATCACTATCCATAAAATTGTCACAAAAAGATAAATCCAACAATTTTAGCTTTGAACAATGCACCAGAATGCTGAAAGCGAAATTATTCACATTTAGCATAGACAACAAACAATATATTGTACTTCAGATTCTGGCAGACTTACTCATAAACGCGCACGTGGGTTATATTAAGTATGCCCATCAAATCCAACTGCTCTAGATTTTTCCCCAGTGTTGCGATATGCATGAGATCACGGTCTGTGATGCCTCGCATCGCCGACAGAAAGAGTTTCTTCAGTTTGGGGCAATTATAGAGCAGCTGGTATAGGCTATCGCCCAAAGTGGCTTCTCGCATGCTGCAACAGACGGAATTGTATTATGAGTACCGACCGCATCAATGAAACTTTGTGACTACTTACCACCAGCCCAGATCCAATTCTTCCAGCTGTTGGCAGCGAGCCAGCGATTGTAGTCCTCGCGCGGACAAAAAGTGTGCTTTCCACATGTCCAGTGAAACGAGTTGGGTGTTGTATGTGCCCAGATGGCTTGCGACATTATCCATGTTTACCGAAACACCACAGAAGGCTATTGAAAAGAACAGAAGTGAGTACAACTACCGTCTTTTCATGGCAATGCATTGAAAGCCCACCAAGATTCAAATGTTTTAATTTTCGATTGCTTTCTAGCATGCTTAGTAGCAGCTCCGACTCAAAGGCAGTTTGAAAGAGATCCAGCCGCTCCAGATTCTTCAGATTGGCTAAGCAGGAAAAATTGAGTAGCGGCGGGTTCGTCGTGCAGTTTCGTAGGCTCAATTCTGTGAATAAGAGAAACCAAATTATATTCAGTATACAAGAAGAGCAAATGCAGCTGACTTGCCTATCAAATTATCACAGACTATACCAACTGTCTCAATGCAGCTGACATTGAGAAACTTGCAGGAGTTAAGGCGCAAATGGGTGATATTGTCACCACGTTGGGTTAGAAATCTGTGGAGGAAACGAAAGTGATATACAAGTAATCATTGGCATATCATTTAGCTGCTGAAGCTTAATCACTTTTTGAACTCTGTGGGTGAAATTTCTCCGAACCCGCCGCACCATGACAAATCCAGTTTCCGCAACATCGTCGCCCGTCGCGCCAGCGTACACAGCAGCTCGGAGTCAGCCAGCTGCCAGTAGGCCTTTAGGCTGAGGTCACAATAGAGCAGCGGATGGGTGGAAATATCGTAGAACAGATGCGACACTTGACCCATGCGAAAGAGCGACTTAAGGTCCAGATAGCTGAGTATTTTCAACAGGATTTCACACTAAGAGAAAGACTTTACATATGAGATGAAGTGCGGAGCTGGTAAAACAATTTGGTTGGCCAACCGGCAGATCCGTTAGATAGATTCGGGTCGTGCTGTTATTCTTTTGAGGCTCAGACTCCACACGGCTGTCCGTCAAGAACTTGCTCAGATCGTTGTTAATAAACTCGTGAAGCTTGACAGCATCATTCCCCTGGCAGCTGGGCTGGAACTTCAGCGTGCGCAACTTACAAATGATGGGCCCATTTCCACTCTCCTCTCCAATGTTAGTAAGGCGCTTTCCCTCGGGCGCAAGCAGCTGGTGCATGCAACGCATTGGAACCGTCCTGCCGCACAGCATAATAGCATCTATCTCGGTGTAGTAATTTAGTCGACTGTGGTTAAAGTCAATGCGCAACGTTCTGTACAGAAAGAAGCCAACGATTATTAGCAGAGCAAACAAACAGAGTGGCTGATGCAATCTTACTTTGTAATTATATTAGTTTTTTTTAAAGGCGGTGCAAAACGGCGCGAGTCGCGTGGTACATGATTTAAGTCGTTGCCTGTGGCCTCCCACAGACAGGTCCAACGCTTGGTGATGCTGTAAGCCCAAATTCGCACGACGCCGCCCGGATTGAATGTCTCGAAGATGGCGACTTCCGTTGGCACCACAAACTTTTCGAAATAAACAACTGCATGGCAAGCCGTGCAACCAGTCGATCATACTCGCCCTCAGCTCAACTGCAAGTGCTATACTTACCAATAAAATCATGTGTGGGCAGAGCTGGCAAATTCTGTGCCTGGATCTCTTGGGTGGCCGATGGCGCTTGCTGCCACCAATCACCGTAGGTACGCTGCACACGGGAGTAGAGCAAAGCAAAAAAAAAAAAAAAATAGAATAAATTAAAGGAAAAATGATGTCGATATATGTAGATTTCTCGAACACTATCGCAGCTAATGCTGAATTCTCTTCTATTGTAAATTCACTTTTATCATTTCTCATCAACTAAATAGAAGCTAATCTATTGATTTCTATTGAACGAGTATATTCGTTATTGTAAAACAAACTTAAACCTAATGTGACGATCTCTTCGATTCTTTACGATATTTTAACTAATATTTGTAACCTGCCCAGGAAATCTTGTCATGTCTTTCAATTCTAATTTTTTTTACCAAGAGCCTTCGATGTTGATTCTTAAAAACGAATGCAAAACAGAAGAATTCACATGCCTCAAGCAACACTCTTAGCTTACCATTGTAAAGGTCTCTGGGTAGTCGCCGTAGGCGGGAAACTTGGTTGGCCTGCCAATCACGTTGGCAGCCGTGTAGGATATGCTATAATCAATACCATATTGCGAGCTAAAATCAAGTACGCCCAGCACATACTGTCCAAGGTAATAGCCGTTGTCCTCGTGGGCCTGTGACTGCAGCTTGCTTCCGCAGCTAAACCAACCGCCATTGCACTCATGTTTCCGCTCCATTAGCATTGACGTAAAATCAATGAGTGCATCGGGCTCGGTGTCACTGGAGCTACCGTCTTCGGTGCCGCCGCCTCCGCCACCACCGCCGCCGAGGGCCAGCAGGGACATGATGTTCTTCAATCGTGTGCTGCTGCGGTGCTTTAATCTCTCACCGTATCGTTCGATCGTCTAAATCACAATGGAAGCACTTTAGCGTATCCAGACGAACTTTTCGCATAGCGCGCGTTGGCGCTAAAAGACAACTTGGGGTTTGCTCAGCAGACAATGCAAATGGTACACACACCGTATGTTGGCTTCAGTACTCGAGTGCTGGAGACAAGCTGATGTTGCCTTGGCCGCTATTGCGCCGTAAGTCGTCCTTCAACTTGTCCTGATGTGTAGAAGTGTATATACATAAATTTGAATGCCAAGTTGATCACGTTTTCAGGGCTAAAGTTTGTACTGACCTGTGTGTGGGAAAATTAAAAGGCGCACCACTGAATGGCGCTAATTCAATTAAAGGCTAACGCGGATTCCTCTTTGGTATCTGCTGGGACGAGGTGGTGTTCGTTCTGCCGTGGCGCCAATTAGTTGATGAATATTTTCAGAATGTTGGCATTAAATTTGGAAAGATTTCTGATTAATATTAGAAATTCTCTTTACGCGTTTAATGTGTTAATTTACTATTGAATTTTGACAACAATGCCGAAACAAAGTTTGGATCGTATATATACAACAAAAACAGTAGCAGAGTTGCAAATAGGCACTGGTCTGATTTCTGGTATCGATTTCTTTGTTTTGCTTAGTTTTTTTTTTTTTTCTTTTTTTTTTTTAGCTGCCAATGCAACTCTGTAAACATATGGGGGGGTCTAGCAAGGAATCGATTGCACACTGCGTTTCTGTACCGTCTGGATGTCTCGCTTTAAATGGTTATCGTTTTTCAGAAATTTGCCAAAATCTAAAATGAGGAGACAGCCGCGCCTCGACTACAGAAACAAAATAATTATGGCCCCAATGGTGCGAGTGGGCACGTTACCCATGCGGCTGCTAGCCCTTGAAATGGGCGCCGACATCGTTTACACGGAGGAGCTCGTCGATCTGAAGTTGATCAAAAGTTTACGTCGCCCAAATCGTAAGTTGGTTTATTTATTTAACAACATATAAGTGATAACATAAATTGCCTTACTTTTTAGCTGCCTTGAATACGATTGACTTCGTGGATCCCTCTGACGGCACAATCGTGTTTCGCACGTGCTCTCGAGAAACATCCAGAGTAGTGCTTCAGTTGGGCACCAGCGACGCAGCACGAGCCTTAGCCGTAGGCAAACTGGTGCAGAATGATGTTGCTGGCCTCGACATTAATATGGGCTGCCCCAAGGAGTTTTCCATTAAGGGGGGCATGGGAGCAGCGCTGCTTTCTGAACCAGAGAAAGCAGCCCATATACTGCGAACGCTCACCGCGCACTTGGACATACCGATCACCTGCAAGATTAGGATACTGCCCGATACCTTGGAGACCATCAAACTGGTGCAAGAACTGGCAGCGACAGGCATAGCCGCTATTGGCATCCATGCACGAACGCGAGACGAGCGACCTCAGCACCAACCGCATCCCGATGTTTTGCGAGCTGTGGCAAGTGCCGTAGACATTCCTATCATTGCTAATGGCGGATCTCGGAGTATGTACACGTACGAGGATCTGCACAAATTTCAGGAACTGTGCGGCGCCGATAGCGTCATGGTGGCCCGCGCTGCCCAGCTCAATGTGTCCATATTTCGGAAGCAGGGCATTTTGCCAATTGATGAGGTCATCTGTAAATATCTGCGGTTATGCGTCGATTACGATAATGCACCGCACAATTCAAAGTACTGCGTGCAGAGCATCCTCAAAGAGCTGCAGGAAACGCCGCGCGGCAAGAAATTCCTGCAATGCCAGACGCTGCAACAGATATGCGAGATATGGGGCCTGGGCGACTACTGCCGGCGCAAGCAGCAGGAGCTTAAGGAACACGGCAATGGCGGACGAGCCAATGTGATACTAACAGAATGTCTGGCTAAGAGGCAAAAACTAGAGCAGTCCGAGGATTTATCGGACGAGTATGAGGGCGTCATTTGCCGGAATATGGCGTTCCTCCGTTCCACCTACCCAAGTCGTGAGTATTCCCATTGCCATTGCATCAGTACATCCGACTCTATCATGCTGTCCCCTTGTAGACACGCAGCTGCCTAAGATGGTGCTCTATGTGCTGGCGGGTAAACTGGGCAAGCAGGCGCCTAGCTACGAGACGCATCAGTGTGACAAGCTCTTCCGATCCATCTGTAGCTATGATGGACAGCGCTTTAGCAGCAGCTTCTGGGAAAAGAATAAGAAGCAGGCCGAGCAGGGCGCCGCAATGGTGGCGCTCCTGCAACTCGGACACCTGAATGAGCAGACCCTCCTCGAGAACGGCAGTCTAATCAGCTAAAACCTGATTAGAGTAAACATTAATAGTTTTGTTTACTTGCTATTATGTATGTGTTTTCCTTGTGCCTTGAGTATGTAGGAAATCCACGCAAAAATGATCAGAGTTAAGATGTAATTATGTAGTTAGTAAGTGCTATGGACTAGCGATAGATCAATTGTAGTTTGGTTTTAATCCTTTCGTTTAATCTATTTTGTTATAAGTTAAATCATTCAAATATAATAAATTGAATTACCTAATGTGCAAAAATACGATTTAGAAAAATGGGAAAATATTTTTACAATTTTCAATTTTCACTGGCCGTGCATTGGCATTTGACTCTTGGAACAATAACAGATGGACCTTGGTATATGACGATCGCAGATCCTAGAGACGAAATAAAAATAAGGTCAGCCAGACATATATGTATGTCTACTAATAATAATAACCAAAGGCGTATAAAAAGATTCCACGACCTGGACATGCCAAATAAATAGTCTTGCTAAGTTTAAGACGGATTCAAATAAAACACAAATTTAGAAAACAATTTTTCTTCTTTAATTAGAAATAATTTTTTCTATGAGCTCTCTGTGGATATCAGATGAATAAAGATCCAACTAATTTTAAATCAATCTAAAAATAAATACTAATAGCGCCTTTAGCCCGATCCACGTTAAGTTTCAAGTTTTGCGTAAAAAAAGAATTCCAATCTCTCTTTATTATGGTTTATTAATTTCCTAATGAGTCTGTGTCAAGGATGTCTATGGGGTGGCTGTGGTGTTGCATAGGAGAGGAATAGCTGCTCTTAGCATGGCTAACGTCGCTGTGCGGCTGGAGGCGGCATCATTGTATGATCATCACGGAAGCCGAAATTTTGAATGTAACTTAGTAGGTAATCCTTGGTAATAGGATGTTTGATGCTCTCCAGGACGGCTGCAATGAAACGTTTCATTAATATCTGTGGCACTGTCTTATAGAATGAAATACTTACAGACGGCGGTCTTGTAACTGTTGGGCAACTTTTTGTCAGTTCGCTCACGCATAAAGTCCCAGTTACCATATTGATTCATGGTGCATTCCACAATCTTGTTGTCTAGCTCACGAACCTCCTTTGTTAGCTTTTGCATGCGACCGAAGGGAGCATCGTGGCCGCCAACATAAAGAAAGCCAACTTTCTTGGTCAACAGCCTAGGGAAAGCATGAGCAAAAAGTTCATAATCAATAGATTACAATTGATCTTACGTGATATTTAAGATAATTATGAGTAATGACACAAATTGGTCACGAATGACTAACTAGAAGTTATAGAAAATATAACTAACAGCAGTCAATATATTAATATATTAATATTAATACCTAAAATTCGAGTATAGATATATTCCATTTTGCCTTACCCCTCGCCTCGCTCTGTCGTTATCTTTAGGCGAAAGTCGACGGAGTTGAGCTCATGCGGCTTCCATTTAAAAACGTCGAAACACATGCCAGCCGTATACGGCTGCTGTGAGGGCTGAAAGATGAGGCCGTCGGGCTCATGAGCTAGTGAACGTGAAAACTTCTCGCCCAATAGACGGACCGAAGTGCGTATATCCCAAAAATCCTTATTTCGCACGCTAAAGGGTTCCAGGGCACGGTTAATAATGCCCAGCTTCATGGCATGGATGCGTGGACCTTGGAGCAAAGAGTTTGTAAAATATAAATATATAATATACTGATGATTCGGTTTCTTCCCGCGCACCTATAACATCATCTTTAATATAGTTCAGGCGATTTGGAAAGAATGGTTCCTCCCGCACGTCACGGCCCGCCAGGCGAACAATGTCATAGACAAGAAAACGTGGCGTCACGGTGTCACCAATCTTGTCCAGCACCATTTCCTGCAAGTGTATCAACAAATATAGAATTATATTATCATACAGATATAGACTAAATCACGTACGCCATCCAGCAATGTGCCATCGAGATGCTCGTGCAGATTTTTGCCACTGGCAAAGCACATGTTCTCCACCTGAAAACAGGAGTTATTGCGATCGAAGAAGTATATCTCATTGCGTCCATCAATTAGCATCATGTACCGTGTGCCATCTGCCTTCCACGAAACTCTATACGGTATCTCGCTGAGCCTCTTGATGTTGCGCCGGTCCATCGATACGGGCTGCGCTCCGGGAAAGCCATTCTTCTGCCAGTGGCACCAGTCCTGCACCCGACGCTGTAATTCAGCGACACGTGGCTGATCTGTCACCTGCCGCACGCCGGGTACACCGGCCATAAATGTCGCATTCTTGACGATCAACTCGCGACGTCGCTTCTTTTTTTGTTGTCCATCACCGGAGGCGGCGCCATCCTCACAATTTGCATTTGAATCGCCTGCATCCTCCTCGTCGTCCTCCTCAGCACCTCCAGCTGCCGCCGCTGCAGCCTGCTGCGAAGTAGAGCAATTATCATCATAGCGACGTTTTCTATGGTTGCCACCGATATCGTCGTTGCCATTGCTATCATCATATTCCAAACACCAATTGGGCCGCTCTGGGGCCTGGGGAGCGTCCTCCTCGTCCTCATAGCGACGAAAGAGCTCATTGATATAATCCTGTTTGTATATGCCCGGCGGACGGCACTTGGCAAACACGGCAAGTGCCCCCTCCACAGAGCAATCCATTTTTTCCACCATATACGAGATGATAAGAAAGCCCGTGCGATTAAAGCCGTGTGTGCAGTGTACAGCAATAACGTCCAACGGTCGCTCATTGATGAAGTTGTCAACCAGCTCAATGAAGCTGTGAGTCTGCTCCGGCGATGGTGTTTCGCCATGACCGAGACACTGCAACTTAATGTACTGGGCGCCCCGTTCCTCCACAACGCTGCGATCGTAAAATCGTTTCGTGTTCGTCAGGTCAATCCAAAGGCCTAGTTTTAGCTGCTAGGTATACGACAGACATTAACACAATACCCTTTTAAGCCAACACGCCATCTTTGACAACTCTTACCTTAAGCGTCTTGCAGTAGTCAAAGAGCATCTCTGGACGAAAAGTGCACTCGATGGGCATCTTGTCTTGGAAGGACTGGCTTAGCGGTGTCTTGAAGGCGAGAAACCGGTCCGCTATGAGTGAGTCGCTTTTTCGTGGACAGTCAAGCCAACGGTTGGGCAACGGGCCTGAGCCCCGTTCACGCTCGAACTGTGACATCCCGGAAAGGGAGACGATGGACTAGTTAACTGGATATGAAAAAAAAACTAAGCGAGCTTGGCATGCAAATAGCGTCACGTAAACTAATTCGTTTTAGAGATTGCAGCCAAGGCGCTATGAATCGCGTTGAATTTCGCGTTTCGATTGTGTTATTAACTTCTTCACATCATCTTCATGGCAGCGCAGACAATTGCTTAGCTTGATTGCCCGTGTGTGTTAGTGTGCGTCACGATAAATATTGCCAGATTTCGCGCATTAGCGATACCACTTATAGTTGTTTGTGAGAAGAAATTTAAATATCGATATTTGACTTTGCATACATACAATTGGCTGCAATCGAGTGCATCGGTTAAATAGCGGCGCCAAGTTAAAAAGAGTTGCACTACAGAAACCTATGTATTTCCGAAATTTCGAGAAAAAACTATTATTTCATTTTAAAACTAAGTATTTTTTATTAAATTGATTACAAACAAATTAAATTTCAAGTTTAGGAAAAAACGGCGCTTTAATTGCGCTTTTATATTAAGAACGTAATTGCAAAGGCTACAGTAATTGGAAAATACTAAAAGTTGTCAAAGGAAATCCCCAAATGAGTTTTAGGTCCGATAAATGGTATAGTTCAAAGACTCGAAATTATCGATCTATGCAATTCATAACTGTTAACGCTTTGACTTCCAAAGTCACTTCGCGCCTACATACACATAGGAAAATTAAGCAAAATGCCGATTGAATATTTTCCTCGTGTTTTTCAATGCATTATGCATTTGGTAGCATCAAATGAAGAATTGCATAGTCTATTTACTCGCCTTGAAAATGCGCTTAGAGACAAGGATGACATTAAGACAATGAAGAAAAGTACGTTAGCTGCCATTACAAACAATTTTAGGTGCGTACCAGATAATTTACACAATTTTCAGACCTTCATAGGGAAATGCCGAATTTGCGTATCGATATGGTGGTGGCGCGTGAAGCGACAGTTGTGCGTCAAGAAGAAGTTAAACAGATGGAAACCCTTGTCCAAACTGTAAAAAGCTCATACGAATATTTACTGGAAATGGGCAACTTGTTCAACGATGAGAAAATCAAGAATATGCTGAGCTTCGGGGTTCTGCGGAAGGAACAGGAGGTGCAGCAGAAAATCAAGGCCATTGAAAGGCAGCAGAAACTTCGCCTGAGTGAAAAGGTCGCAATGGAAGCACGTGCAATTGGTTTGTACCTTTAAGTACATGTATATCACAATATAAAACAAATAATAACTGTGTGTGCAGTTCAAGATTTTCGTAAATGTCAGCTGGAATTGAAGGAGGCAGAGGCAGAAAATTCGCACATTATCTTAGAAATTAATAAAATGGAGCGCTACTGGAGCGAGAAACTGGCTAGAGCCACACAGCAGAGAAACAAAAAGATTGTGTCCTTGGTGCAGCTGAGCAAGCAAATCTCAGAGGTAATCATAGAGACAATGTACTCTGCATTAAATTTTCTTTCTCACATTGCCAACGCTTTCCACAGCAAAATATTACAGTCGGCAGCAACATCATGCAGACCAAGACTGGCGAGACCAAAGCTATGATTCTGGCCAAGAAAGTTGAGCCACTCGTGCTGCAGCCGGCATTGGACTTCATCAACAAGTATGCTGAGGTAAACAACGTCGTTGGCAAAGTTATTGCCAAGGACACATCAATGGAGCCGCGGTTGCGCTCCATTCTGGTCAATCGCTCGATAGACAGTTCCAATGAGTTAGATTCCACAATTAATCCCAATAAACAGGTACATTTTGCACCTTTGCCCTCGCCAGCTAACTCCAGCGGCATCGAGACGCTCAATCTTCCAATTGATATGGTCGACTTATCTGACATGACCTCAGAGTCGTCGCAGCTAGAGGTAGAAAATACGGTCGATCTGAGCAATTTTCCAGATAGAGTGGTTGTTGAAGCTGTGGAGGTTTTGCCACCATTGATATTGGAAACTCCTTCAAATGGAAAGGGATTTGATGAGAACCCAAATGATATTTTTCAATGTAATGAGTCCATGCCAAAAGAGGGCGTTGAAGAGGAAAAAAAGGAAACAGCAACTATGAGTTCAAATAATAATTTGAAAAATATTTCGAATAGTTCCGATGACATAAATATGATCAGTTTTGACTCTTTGAATTTAGCAAATGGATCAGAATATGCTGACGACGATTTCTTTCTAAATTTGAGTGACGGTAGCTCAAATGACAATTCGTATGACTTGTAAGATTTTATGAAAAATTTATACATACATATGTATACGATTTGTGCCAAGCCACATAATCACTAATCTGAAAAAAAAGACAAAATTTAATGGAAAATATGTAACCCATTTTACATAAATAATGAAAATACATTTATTTATTTTTGAATAAAAAAAATTAGTCCATTCCCATTCACATAACGGAAAACTATCTGTCATATTTTTAGTGCTGATGTTAACACATTGTTAAGTTTTTTTTTTAAGACCGCCCTGTGCTAGTATTATTTCCAGTTGTAATATACAGCAGTAGAATTTTTCTCTTAAATAAGTGACAAGCAGACTGTATTTTAGCTGTTGGTAATCTCTGGTCACACCGAGAAGAGTGTTACGCGAAGTAGGAGTGTGGGGTGAGCTCGGTCTTCTAATTAATAAAACTTTAACTGAAAGAAAAAAACACGAGTTTTGAAATAATGCAACCTGATTGCATGATATCGTGGGCATAGGATATGGGCCACATCTGAAACAAGCTAATAGATAAAATTGTCATTACTTGTCGTCGCGGGCAGCGTCTGTTTTTACGTTCGCCGTTTTTATCGATTAAATTGTATATGTACGAATGAATAGTTGCGACTAGTGCTGGCGCGCAAACACACATACTCATACACATGCAGCAGCAACAATAAAAACAATAAAAAAAACAGTTGATACATTTAGAAACGGAGCACCCTGAAAAGCTCGCAAACAAAGCCAAACGCGGAAACTGACAAAGTGCTCTCAAGCGCTGTGTTAATCCAAATCGAGAATTCACTCGCATCGCCAGCGCTTTTAACGATTTTAGCGATGTCTTGCAAAACAGAGAGCAACGGCAACAGCAACAGTAACAGCTACGGCGACAGCAGCGTAACATTTATCAGTGGCAGCAGTCGGAGCAGTGGTAAGTAGTAAATCATTTTAGCTATACTCCGCCTCCTCCCCTACCTACCTCCACCCCTGCGCATTCTACTTCGCATTCGCTCTGTCCCTGTCGCACTCTATTGCACATGACGTGTTTCTTTGCTGACCTGTTTGTTTTCACGTTAACACAGATATTACTGATAAGATGTCAAATGTGCGTTCGCGGATTCCCGCAAATGGCAAGTCAAAACCACCGAATCAACTCCAACCGCAGTTACAGCAGCAGCATCAGCAGGAACAACAGCAACAACAACAGCAGGAACAACAACAGCTGCAGCCTCCACCAGTGACGCCCCAAAAACAGGCAATGTCTGCGGACGAGCGAAAAGCCACCAAGAAATCTCTAGTCATCGTGGTTGCAATATTTGTAGCCAGTTTGATGACCATGTTCTATGTATATGCAATATTTCCCGAATTGAATGCGTGAGTGCTGATCAAACATTTTCTTTTTCCATTGTATACACGAAGAGCAGTTCTGTGCGTAAAATGGCATTATCTGAGGTTTAATCGGTTTTTAACATGTGTAACATGCATATGCGTAAAAAGCAAGATTAGCAAAGGTTTAATTAGTTATTAACATGTGCAAAAATCATCCGTCAAAAATGTGGAACAGTTTTTCCACATTACGATATGTGTCAAATAGCAATCAATGCAAACTTTAATTAGTTTAGCTAACGGCTTTGTTCCACTAGCTATCCATATCTATGTATTTACGTATTTATTGTAACTTGTAAATCTGTAGCTGTAACAGAAAACTCTGTCGCCCTCTAAAGTCTTTGATGTTCATTCAATGCCGACAAGGAAAAGACTATATAGAAAATAGAATCTATACATACAAATAACAAATCTGTAGCTCTAATAGATGTAGCTCTGAGGACCACTCCAAAGTCTTGACAGATATAATGTCAACAAGAAGATTATTCTAGATATGAGCGCCAAGTCTATATAAGGTGTATAACCTACACATTCACAATATTTCGTACTTTAATTAAATTAAAAAAAAAATATATAATATATATTCAATATATATTATATATTCAGTTATGTATTCTGATCTTGACCATATATATACGTATATGTACAGGTAGATTTCCTAGTTTACTCAAAGTCGGTCAATTAGCACATAAGCATTTATTATATAGCTCGCTTTAGTCGGGCATTCACGGCTCGAGCAGTCGCTGCCACCTGTGCTTGTGCTTGTGCTTGTGTCAATTCCCTCTGACATTATATCGAGCTTTGCACGGGGAGCTTGCGCTCAGTAAAAGTCACGCCACTTTACACTCACACAGAGGCGCAGACACACTCACATACACACATACGCAGCTGATGAAGATTGTGCTTTTATTACAGTCGTAAGTAACGCTTATTGTTTTGTGTTTTTTTATATGTGTTTCGTTTTAGCTCTGAGAAGGAACATTTGAAAATACCACGTGATATTCAAGATGCGAAGATGCTAGCAAAGGTCCTGGATCGCTACAAGGACATGTATTATTTTGAAGTGATGTTCGGCGTTGTTGTCGCCTACGTATTGTATCCTTTTCCAAAACAAATATGTAACTAATCTGATTAACTATCACATGAACACACACACGTACATACGGACATACATAGAGCTGTGTGCCTAGATAACGACACATGCGCTACAAGGTTCACGCTCGACGCGTACTTATATTTAACCTTGACCCCATTTTTAAATACTCTACAAATGGTCAGCTTAGACCAAAATAGAGTGTGCGGCACCAGCAATAATATTCATGGTCAACAATCGCACAACACGTTCGTCGATACACACGCGTAAATTTCTATAATATTATGCACGGGCACGCATAATTAGCATTGAAGACGACGTCGTCGTCGTCGTCGTTTTCGTTGCATGTAGGAAATCAAATTTACACACATACATATCATATAAACAATTCAATGAAAAAACGTAAAGAACGAAAAGAGCGAACATGTCTCATATTGATCAGCTGATTGACGCTGCTGGTACTGAACGAGTGCACTTTGCACTCTCTGCAGCAAGAGAGGAATCGCCTGCTGACGCATACCTGGAAACTCTTGCCATCGCACTCTGATTTGCGTTCTCAGGCATGTTTATAAACAAAGCAAGATAACGCCAATGGCGAATTCGAAATACTCTTGGAATGTTCAAAACAATTTGTGATGTACATATGTATGTAAGAGTTAAGATAAAGGAATCTTCGAATAGATGAGAGATTAGCACGACTTGAAATAGACAGAAAACGACAACTGACAGACTATTTTTGATTAGTTTCAAGATGCCTAATCGCTGCGCATTTCACATTTCGTAACAACTGCGAGCAAGGGTATAGAACAAACACACGCAGGCGTTTGTGCGTGGGTATGTGTGCTATGTCTAATATACCAAAACAGCTGAGAGCTGGTCACTCTTTCATTTGAATTGTCTCCGCTCATTAAGAAGCACGATATACATACATATGTATGTAAATATACATATGCATATGATCACATATACATATGTTTGTATATATATCTATGCAAATACTCGGCTTCTGTTCGCATACGTGTGTTTATATATTTTCGTTTTATTTATTTTTTACAATTCGTCAAATCAGCTGGCGACGCAATTGCGACTTACGTAGCGATCGAATGATTGTAAGCTGGTTTTTTTTTGTTAGTATATATACATATGTGTGTAGCTGTGCTCGCGCGACTGTATTAGTAAAGCATTTCTTAATCATGAATGTGCGCATGTACATTCATTTGTACGGTAGGTGCAAATATACATAAATATGTTTGTTTGTGTATGTATGTATATAAATATTGTACTCGATTATAGTAAAGAACGATACAAATTTTGCCCAAGGCTTGTAATCTTCATTTACAATATTTGTGTAAAGAGTTATCTACATACATACATATGTATAGTATATGTATGTATGTAAGTATATATACATATAATATTTAAATTCAAACTGACTAAAGCTTTTTTCTCAATTTTTGTTATGACTAATCTTTTACGCGGACTGGTAAAGGCGTGATTTTTCATAAGACATTCAATATTATATTATATCACGTGCAAGTTTCCATTGAAAGGTATTCGCTGATACACATACATATGTACTTATATACATACATATATGTATGCATATGCATATGCTTATGTATCTGTATGTATATACACATACATGTGTACATGAGACTTGAAGCCGCATTATATATCAGGTATCAAATTTTGAAACAGCTATTAACTTTCTTGATTATTTAATTAATCTAAATTCGAACCTAAGTTCTAATCCAATGTACTTAATTGGTGTTTAGCAGACAGCGCTAAATATGAGTCAGCAAATTTTGATCAACATTTATTGTATTCTCGCAGCACGCTTTTGTTTTATATCGTATAGCGAAAAGAAAACGTTTCATTTGCCATTTTATGTTATCGTTCATTTGCTTGGCTCGGGCACGTCTTAGCTTCTCGCGATTTCGATTGCGAACGCGATTGCCATTGTCAACTTGTGTGTTACTTGGCTATTAATAGTTAGTTGGCGGTCAGCCCAGTCAGTTGGCAATTTATCTGATGATCTGTTTTTAGATTCGATTATCTAGACCCTAGGCAATAGAACACATGTCATTGACACACTTTGCTCTACATATACAGCTTACTTGAATTGGTTGCCTTAACTAAATGCGTTTTCTAGCCTACAAACATTTGCCATTCCTGGATCGTTATTCCTGTCGATCTTACTTGGATTCTTGTACAAATTCCCCATCGCACTGTTTCTAATATGCTTTTGCTCGGCGCTGGGCGCCACGCTTTGCTATACCCTCTCCAATCTGGTCGGACGCCGTCTCATCCGACACTTTTGGCCAAAAAAGACGAGCGAATGGTCCCGCCACGTCGAGGAGTACCGTGACAGCCTGTTCAACTACATGCTCTTTTTGCGGATGACACCGATCCTGCCCAATTGGTTCATCAATTTGGCCTCGCCGGTCATTGGCGTGCCGCTCCACATCTTCGCACTGGGCACCTTCTGCGGCGTGGCCCCGCCGTCCGTCATCGCTATTCAAGCGGGCAAAACGCTGCAGAAGATGAGCAGTTCAAGTGAAGCCTTCTCCTGGACCTCGATGGGCGTGCTGACGTTGTGCGCGTGTGCTTCGCTGCTGCCGGGTCTGCTCAAGAATAAGTTCAAGAAGAAGAAGACGGCGTAAGACTAGAAAGCAGATTAATCAATACGGATGTTGCAGCAGCTGAAATAGATTTATTTTACCAAAAAGCAGAGAAAACGAAAGCATCCCATTCATTGCGTTGATTTGGGTTGCTTTTCACACATATTTCTAGAAACCTGCATGTATACATACATATATTTTATTATTATTATTTCTCTAGGTTTCTCCTTAGTTCTATGAAATGTATCTTGTATATCGAACTGCTATTTCCAAAAACACAAATCCATTAGGAATATATAACGTATAACACAATAAATGCGCGTATGTATGAGAAATGGAACCACAAACACGACAACGCCGAGTATCTACTATATATACATAGGCCTAGGTATATGAATAAATCCCTATTTTCTTTCCTAATTTTAAATATATTTCAACTTTTGCATCATATATTTCCGTACTTGTTTTAAGTTTAGTGAAACTTTTTTGTTTAGTGCTATTGCAATTGCAGTATTTACGAAAAATATTACCAATAAGTAAATCAATTAGCAAAAATAAAATAAAATAAAATCAAATAAAAAACTTATGAATTCTATATGTTTGTGAGCAAATACATGTTTGAAAAACAACAAATCCGTGTGTCTATTTAATTTCAATTTAAATGGGTCATCATTTCCCGATCTTTCAAATCGAAACTGTTCAAAACCTAGTTTAAGGATGTTTTGTTTAAGACTCATAAATTGATGCAGCAATGAAGATAGATTCTTCTTTCAGTGAATCATGTAAGTTGGTACATGATAAAACTGGGAACAGTTCGATTTAAGTGTATCCAGCAATAGTAATACGGTACTATATTCTATTTATACTCATTTACTATATCTGATATACTATAGTATATGTAAGTACTTTGGATCCCCAAATGGAACAGTTCACAACATTCTGACTAAAATCGTATTTGTTTTTATACCACGAGTAAGTTGAAGTAAATATTTTATTGCTTATTTTTAGATTTTAATTGAAAGACAGACAGCTGTTTTATGGGCTTTAAGGCTTTTAGTATTTTGCGCTGGCTACTGCTAAAGTCGTTTATGTAAAATAATTTGTATTGCTCCATAATGACGACATCTTCAAAACTTGGTTTCTGAACTTCAACAACTGTTTTAAGTTGTACTACTTTTGTGTATTTATAAGACGTCCGAATTTATATAAAACTAAAACTTTCTTAAAGTGAGGCTCTGGCTACTGGGACTTTCGGCTTGTTTGTATTACTGTTAACCAGCAAGCAAATTCTCAGTACAAAACAAAATTAAAGCTTTTATTTGAAGCTGAGCTTTTCGTTCAGCTTGAGCTTTCCAATTGAAACACCAAGTGACTCAAATGTGCACTGTTTGAGAGGTGCATCATTCAACTTAATTTAAGCTTTATCACCCGAAAAGCTGTCCATGGTGAAAAGCCATTGGTGAATCTTTGAAGAGTTTTTCGTTAAGATTGCGATTTACTGAGAGCTTTTCTCTCAATAGCCTAGTATGTTAATGTAATGTGTAATGCACATAGCTGAATGGCAATAGAGGGAGAGAGAGAGAGCTACAGATAGTGAGATATATATATATATATATATATATATATATATATATATATATAATAAATCTACGGAAAGGGAAACAGAAAGGGAAAGAATGAGTGAGAGAGAGGAAACATGATATAAAGAAAGAAATGAAATGATAAAAAAATCAAATGAAATGGTTAAAAGAAAGAGCGAGAGAGATACAAATAGAAGGAGAATGAAATGTCTGTCTTTCATTCTCATTCTGGCATAGCTGAGAAAATAGCAGACTACGAGAGAGAGAGAGAGAAAGAGAGATGATGAAGTGCTAGATAAAAAGAGGCAAACAGGGACAACGCGAGAGAGAGACAGATACAGAGAGATACAGGGGGGATAGATAGAAAGAGAGAGACATATGGTCTGCGTGAATTAATATAGACTATAGTATATATAGGGACTATAGGGATATATGGTGACAAAGAGAGTACCTGAGAGCAATAGAGACGGACAGACAGATAATTGATTTGGCGTGTAGAACGAAGAGAATATATGTATATATGCGCATTTGCATGAATGTATGTATGTATGTATATATGTATGTACACTCATGATGAAAATAATAGGTACACCAAAATAATTTTGGAATTTTTGTCATAACTAATTAATTTTTGATATTTTTGAAAAAAAACTTGATGGTAACTTTAAGAACACAATCTAGCAATGAGATCTACGCAAAAAAAAAATTTGTATTTCCCCCTAAATTTATAGTAATTGCAATTCCTTGTAAATAGCCTGCTGAAAATAATAGGTACACTCGATTTCTACTGCCTAAAAAAAAATTTTTTTGAATACGAAAGGATTCTGTTATTGTTATAAATAGTAAGTATTCTTCACACAGACATTAAGAGTAGAAAAATTATTATCAATATCTATGAAGATGGGTCGAAATATTCATTGTTCGAGTGAGGAACGCAGAATTGCTAAAAACCTTAGAAGGAGTGGCAAATCTTCGCGTAATATTGCGAAACTGATGAACAGATCTCTTAATATTGTGTAAAATGCTTTAAAGGTGCACAATAAAAAGGAAACACGTGGACGTCGATCGAAAACCACACCAAAATTGGACCGACGCATTATAAGAATTGCAAAATCCGACCCTTTCAAATCATCAAGAGTCGTTGCAAACCGAAATGGAAAATATTTTTAACGGTTTTTTAATTTGGAGAAGACTACGAAGGACTAAACTACCAGGTCATATCGCAAAAAGGGTTACTTTGATGCGCACCAAATATTTAAACATGAGGCAAAATTTTGCTAAAGATCACATCACATCGGCAGGATCTGAAGGTCAAAAAAAGTGGCGTAATGTCCTATTTAGCAACAAAACCAAAATTTTCCTTTTTGGAAATGACTATTCTAGACCTATAAGACGCCCTAAAAGAAAAAAATTTGATCCTCGCTGCACAAAAAAAGCAGTTAAGCATAGCGGTGGAAACATTAGGGTGTGGGGCTCTTTCTCTTGAAGCTGTTCCTACGGAGTACGTCCGATTTTCCTAATATCTGAAATTTTGAGAGCAGCTGGCTACAGGCATATGCTCGGAAATATAATGCTAAAATGTGCTGAGAAAAACATGCCCCTGCGCTGGGTTTTTCAACAAGATAACGACCCGAAACACACGTTTAAATTAGTAAAAACTTGGTTTAAGGATAATAAAGTGGACACTCTCACTTGGCCCAGTCAGTTTCCTGATCTGAAACCAATTTAGAACTTGTGGAGTGAAGAATAAAAGCAGATAGCGAAGCAAAAGTGTGAAAACAAACGCCAATTATGGGACTTCGTCCAAGAAACTTGGAGGAAGATTCCGATTGGGTCCTGCCAAGCCTTAATGAGGATTATGCCTAACCGGATAGAAAAAGTTGTTAAAAATAAAGGGGGATATACCGGATATTAATCCAAAAATAAAATAACAAAAGATTTTGAATGATTTGAAAATCAAAAAATGAAATACATCTTACCAAAGTAAAGTGTACCTATTATTTTAGTCAAGCACAATGAAGTGCATTTTCGCTTTTTTGTTTGTAACTTTTGAAAAACTTTTTATTTTCTTCCAAATTTTCGTATTTTCATTAATATATACCTAATACAGAAACGTGCATTTAAATTTTGATGTTTCGGGCAGTAGAAAAAATGTTATGCTGAAGTAAACTCAATAAAATAAAATTTTAAGGGGTGTACCTATTATTTTCATCATGAGTGTATGTATGTATGTATGTATGTATGTATGTATGTATGTGCATTTGCAGGAATGTAGGTTTGTATGTATGTTTGCATGTATGTATGTATGTATGTACATATGTATGTATGTATGTATGTATGTATGTATGTATGTACATATGTATGTATGTACATATGTATGTATGTGCATATGTATGTATGTACATATGAATGTATGTATTTATGTATGTATGTATGTATGTATTTATGTATGTATGTATTTATGTATGTATGTATGTATGTGCATTTGCAGGAATGTAGGTTTGTATGTATGTTTGCATGTATGTTTGCATGTATGTATGTACATATGTATGTATGTATGTTTGCATGTATGTATGTATGTATGTATGTATGTATGTATGTATGTATGTATATATGTATGTATGTACATATGTATGTATGTACATATGTATGTATGTACATATGTATGTATGTATTTATGTATGTATGTATTTATGTATACACATTTCACGTAAGCTGAAATTATACTGATGGCATCGTAAATTGAACTGTTATGTGTTATATGATGGTTGCCAAAGTGTAAAAGATTTGCCAAGTTTTTCTGATTGATACTAAATATGTATGCAGATGGTTATTAAGCTTAAGAGGCACACACAGTCTCACACACAAAAGCACGCACACTAGGAGAAACGTTTGTAATATATGTATGTGTGTATACGTAAATGTAAATGTAAATTTATGCGAGTGTACTTAACGACTCGAAGCAGTTTGTCAAAGTCTAATATCTGTAGATGAATTCATATGGCTTGGGCTCTGCATCTATTCATCAGATCCGAGAGAAGGGAGTGGCACCAAGTCCGAGCTCGTATAGATAACTTCTTTTTTTTTTTTGAGAATCGACGGCATTTAAACCTAGTTCCAACTTTTATTAACTACAAATTATTGCTTACAACAAATTGTTCCCAATTATTAGCCATACTTATGGCTGTTCTTCGAGTTCAACAATCAAAGAGGTTTCTTCTAGTAATTGTTTTTTTTTTTTTTTTTTTTCAGTGCATATTCATCATTGTCGCTGTCTTAATTCAGATTCGTGTATTTGCCAGTGAAATTTGCAGGCAATTCTTATCGCACACGCAGACACACACACACATGCACATTGTGTACACATGTATTTAACAAGTGTGTGTGCGTGTGAATGGTAATCGTTGTGATTGGAATTATGTACTCCATTAGCTAGTGGCGCCCAGAAGGTGCTTCGATCGTGTCGCTAGCCATTTCTGCTAAGCCTCCGCCCCATCTGTCAGCCTCAGGTGGCAATCTCTTTCCTCCTAGCTACCTTCGTTCACAATGTTATTTGCTCAATTTGTTCTCTGCAATTTCGAGCTGCTGGCCAAGTGGCCCGCCGCACGCTCAGCTTGATTGGGGCAGCTCCAAATCGACTACGCTCCAAGTTATGCAAATCGGTTGTGCGGCGCTCGACTGACCAGCGGCTGGTGCACCAACACTGCCTCCAATATGTGTACGTACATGCATATAGCTGTATATACATACATATGTATGTACATGTGTTGGCTCGAGTGTTGGCCCGACAGGCGCTTAGAGCTGAGAGCTTCACTGCCAGCATTGGCAGTCGACATTGACGGACGTGACGTGGGCTTGCTTTAATTGCATCAATGAGTGAGCGTGTGTGTGTGTGGGGGTGTGCGTGTATGTGTGGGCGTGCGTGTGTGTGTGTGTGTCGTCGTCTGAAAATAAAAACTTTCTCTGGCTTTAATTGACAAGTTAAGCACGCAGCCCGGGACTAGGCGAGTCCTGGCGCATTCCTCGCCCCAGCTGATGACCGGCTGCCTCACCATGACCTTCACACACGCTAAACGGCTTGGCTCAGGACAATAGCGCTAGCGCTGGCATTAACATTATGTGCATGCAGTAAGGGCGCCAACGGCGTCACCAATCACTCAGCTCCCACTCAAGATACCCTGTAAGTTGAAATGGAAATCAGCGAGACTTCCTCCCTTAACTTTGAGTGGGTTTATTTGTAGATTTCTTAATATCGTTATTTATTTATTATTTGGAAAATGGGCGACGAGCTGGTTAGATATAGCCCTGTCCGTCTGTCCGTCCGTCCGTCCGTCCGTCCGTATGAACGCCTAGATCTCAGAAGGTATAAGAGCTAGAGACTTGAAATTCTGCATGCATACTCGTGTATAGCATATGCAGTACAAGTTTTTTATATTTTTTGATAACTCCTACGATTTCTTCCTCACTTGACTTTGAGTGGGTTTATTTGTAGATTTCTTAATATCGTTATTTATTTATTATTTGGAAAAGGGGTATACCCGCTTCGCTCAATTCGTCTTGTCCAGGGTAGGCATTCAAGTAATTGGAGCTCTGCCGGGGCATGTTGGCCAAGTGTTCTGTTTGCCTTTTTCGGCGTTTTTAATTTCATTCGCTTTAGCGCCAACAAATCGGGATAATTCTGGATATTAGCCTGCAAATGCAGCTGCCCATGTCGATCTACCTAATTATGGCATAATGGGGCATTAGGTGTGCACGAGGGCGGCTAGATAATTTTTGATTCTCTTAGTGTTAGCAGCCTATTGAATATTGGAATATACTTGATTTTTATACCCTGAACCCGTTAAAAGTGGGAAATCAGGGTATAATGCTTTTGTGAAAAGTATGTAACAGGCAGAGGGAAGCATCACAAACTCCATAAGGTATATATATTCTTGATCTGGGCGACGAGCTGGTTAGATATAGCCCTGTCCGTCTGTCCGTCCGTCCGTCCGTCCGTCCGTATGAACGCCTAAGTCTCAGAAGGTATAAGAGCTAGAGACTTGAAATTCTGCATGCATACTCGTGTATAGCATATGCAGTACAAGTTTTTATATTTTTTCGAGAACATCGAGAATAATCGACAAATTGATTTTGTTTATACAGCGTAATTTTAATACTTTCAGACTCCAGATTTACTGATCAATACGAAGATTTTGTAATATACAGATTTTGGATGCCACCCCCCTTCACCCCCAATTTGTATAAAACTAGAGTACTAGAGACATTATGATCACGTTCAAAAAGTTTCATAAAGATAGTCCCTCTACAAGAATTAATCAGCAACAAAATTCTCATAGTATTGCCCACACTGCAGCGGAGCCCAAGCGCAGTCGCTGCTTACTGCGCAGTTAGCAGAGCGCGTGCTTATGCGTGCGTGAATATTAGCTTCTTGTGGGGTTCAGGGCATCTGCTAGTCGAGCAGTCTCGACTGGAGCACTCTTACTTGTTTTAGCTTAAACGTATAGAGCAGCTGTTCGTTTTACTATTTTACCTTCGTCTTTTGACTTTGAATTCGGAAAAATTCCTTTTCACTGGCTTACTATATTTTCATATAGACCATTTTCATATACATATGTACACTATACTATAGCATGCTGCAAGCATTTTCATTAATTTCAGTTTAAATTATTATGTCCACTCCATCCACTGATTTACTGAACACTACTCTATTCAGTTAGTTTTGCTGCGGTAATATATGCATTAAAATTACAGTTCGAGTGCTATATACTATTAGTACTACTAATTTCGGGCATGGCATTAATCACTGCGAATTAAGAATGACCAATAAAGTGACGCCAATGTTATGTAACTCTTCAGTCCACCCTCGTGACTGTGAGTTTGCTGCGGGAGCTGTTCTTTTTTGTGGACTATTTATTGCACTTGGCGCTGCCATTAGCAGCTAGTTAAATTTTTTATAGGGCAACAATTAGGGCATACTTGGCATTAGCTAGTCGTCGGCTGGCACGCAGATTTGCCCAGCATCTCGAATGTGCGAAAAATGATGTGGCGTAGTGGGGTCGTGGGGCGGGTGGCTATGTGGGGGTTTCTCGCTTTAATGCTTATCAATGCACATACACTCGGTATTGGAGAATCCTGAAACACACGCACACACACACACACACACACACACACACGTATATATGGGTGTATTTAATTCATTTCGATTCACTGGCCTTTATCGCAGACAAGTCCAGACCTGAGACAATAGAAACGAGCAGAGTATTGCTCAACGAGTGCAGCTATTCGATTGAAATGGAACTTGGCTGGATTTTATAACCAACAGAAATTCAAGTATTCTCACTCAAGTCAAGATATAATTTATCTTTAATACGTGTATATGAAGGAAAAAGAATTTTAAATTCATTCAAATCATACTCTACTACTTGCGGCATGATTAGTGGGTAAGGGTATATAAAAGTCGGTTTGATTGGCCATTGGCTATTATATTAATCTATACCAATTTGGTCGGCTGCCTAATAGACGCCTTTGGCTTTGGGCTTATCTACAATGCCTGGTGCTCATGTGTCTGTTTAATTAAATGAAATTGAAAAGCTCCAACTGTTTAACGGACAGCTCTTAGGCATGCAGTCCCATCAATGTTATTGCATCTTTTCATGCCAGTGCTCAAAATATATTTAGTCCCGAAAGCAGACTAAAAAGATCAGAAACTAACAAGTAAGGAAGCTCTAGTCGAGACTGCTCGACTAGGAGATACCCTGATCCCTACACGGCGCTGATATTCACGCACGCATACGCACGCGTTCTGCTAACTGCGCAGTAAGCAGCGACTGCGCTTGGGCTGCGCTGCGGTGTGGGCAATACTATGAGAATTTTGATGCTAAATAATTTCTCTTGTAGCCAGACTATCTTCATGAAACTTTTAGGACGTAATTATAATGTGAAAATGTGTATACATTCCAAAGCACAAGTCTCTAGTACTTAAAATACGTTTTTTACAAATTGGGGGCGAAGGGGGCGTGGTATCCAAAATCTGTAAATTACAAAATCTTCGTATCGCTCAGATGTATGTATACAGTAAATATGAAGTCTCCAGGTCTAAAAGTATAGAAATTACGCCAAATAAACAAAATCAATTTATCGACTATTCGCGATAAAAAAGTATTCGGATGAGTTATCGAAAAAAAAAAGATAAACTTGTACTGCGTATGGTATTCATGAGTATGCATACAAAATTTGAAGTCTCTAGTTCTTATATCTTCTGAGATCTAGGCGTTCATAGGGACGGACGGACGGACGGACGGACGGACGGACGGACGGACGGACGGACGGACGGACGGACGGACGGACGGACAGACGGACAGGGCTATATCAACTCAGCTCGTCGCCCTGATCAAGAATATATATACTTTATGTTGTCTGCCACGCCTCCTTCTGCCTGTTACATACTTTTCACAAAACCATTATACCCTGATTTCCCATTTTTAATGGGATCAGGGTATAAAAAGACAAAGCAAATAAGAAACACTCAGGGAGTATTCGACTTTGATATGGCCCCTACATGCTGCCCAGCTGCTCATACTAGGCATTCCGGATAACTACCCAGTTGCAGTCAAGCGCCTGAAGACCTACTGGATGAATAGCGTTATCGATAAGCTGCCCGAATGATATACCTTGTTTATTGATATCATATCGTATGGGAGGCACATCAAAAGCCAAAGTCTGCATTGGAATAATCATAAACTGTCTATTCGTGACCAGACAATGCATGGGATCTTTAATTTATGCCTTATAATTAAGGCCAAACTATCGATTTATATCGATGATTAGCACTTGGTGTTATCGAGACAAAATATGCATTTTTAAGATTTATGGTATATACTTGATATGTAAGTCGGGAATCATTTATTTGGCGATTCCTTCAATCAACTGCTCAATTGAACTAGAGATCATCTGACGTGCAAGAGCTGGATGGACAATGCCGCATTGGATGTTTGAAATGTGTGGCAAATCCACTTGAGCGCATTAAACTGCGACATGAAGAAGATAGCAAAGCGCCAAATACAGCTGACAATGGGATAAATACTAGTAAAAGTCAGACAAAGCCAAACTAGGCAAATAAATAAATGAAAAAACAAACAATCAACTTAAGTATCTCAGTCGGTCAGAAACTCAGCAATTCAGCAATTCCGCAGCTCAGCAGCTTAGCAGCTCAGCAGCTCGTCAGCTCGCCAGCTGGGCTTCTTCGTGTCCTCTGTGCGATGGTATCTGAGCAACTTGGCCGTATTGAGCATCGCCGACAAATAATGAAGCAATGAAATGGCCAATTTAAATCAATGCGCCTGCCAACCAGCAAAAAACTAAATGGCCCACTGACTCTTTGCCTAATTTAATTTTCTCTGTTTTCTTTGTGTGTTTTCTGCTTTGTTTTCCAGGGAAACACTAAATTTATCATATATTTTTGAGCAATGAACTTGGATGTAATCTGATTTGATTTTGCTACAAATTTATTTTACTTTTTATATTTGCTCTAAACTAATATGTAAAAGCCCATTTTTTGCCAGAAAATCGCCTTCATGGAAATTTAGAAAATATGACAGAGAATTACAAATCTTTAAATTCCAATTTTGCGTGTCTATGTCTATGAGCAACACCATCAATTGCGTACTCTTCACGAAGTCGAAAGCGTATAATTATTATATTAATCTTCAAGCTGGATACTTAATTCTAATAATACACGACGTGAAAGACGTGGTAAACTCGTGCCCTCGTCTTATAAAGTGTTCAGATTTTCCCGACACTAGAGGCGTGACAAATCGGAAAAGACGAAAAATGCGATATCCCAGAAACACTATTATTTAAAGACTTGAAATTTGGAATCTATATTCTCGTTAACGAAACAATATCAGTCAATATATAGCTGATATATCTAGGCCAAAGACAAAAAATTGGAAAAGTCGGTGTTCAGGCATGAATATACACAAATACGAAGATCGTATAGATGCCTGTGAAGAACTTTATAGACCGTTATAGTTGCAGTCCGCTATTGGTAATAATTGTTATTTATATCGATTGCTCATTAAATTTATAGGCTAAAATCAATTAGCATGCGATATAAATAAATACATATATCTCTCTGGACATTCAATTGATGCATTGCATGTGCAAGTCAATGCTGCTCTTACTAAGTTTAAAGAACTATATATATAAGTCTATATATAAATACAATATATATTATTATATTATTATATACAACATATAAATCTATATAAAATATAATAATTAAGAGTTGAAGTCATGCGAAGCTATTCAAGGTCAATCTGGTAATATTAATATATATATATATATATATATATATATATATATATATATATATATATATATATATATAAATTAATAAAATATAATCCACATTTTACAGGGTATATTAATGCCAGCTTCATTTGCTTACTGCCTCTAAGTATGCAAAAAAGGACATTTGCTTTGATCTTGCCAAAATGGAGGATTTGCCTTGGGAGTTGGCAATTACGCCACTTGTGCGTATAACAATACCAAAACTCACACATGTATGTGTATATGTACAGATGTATGTGCGTGTGTATATGTATATACATGTGTAAGAAAAGAAAAATGTAGAAAGCAACGTCTGCTTGCTATTCTCAAGTATTGATGGGGCCAAAGTTGATGCTTCAGGCCTCATGCTCGCACTGGACCAGCTCAACAATGATAAATATTGATTTTATACCAGAGCGCCAACAATTGCAGGCAGACACCAATTGCTTTTAAGCCGCCAAACACGCACACATACGCTCATACGAGTGGGCGGTGTCAGCTGAGAGTCCGCCTCGCATTGACATATGGCCAGGACGCTGGATTGCTGGGTAAGATGGCGGCAAGCAGGCAAACAGGCTGGCTGCTCATGGCTTTGGCCGGCAAGCGCTTGTCTAGACTTTTCCACATAAAAGCCGAGCTGCTCACACGGCCGTGTCTGACACATTTTTTGTAATTATGCGACAGATTCGTTTTCAGTTCCATTCTCTTCTCCCCAACAGCTTCCAGGAGCCTGTAGCCTGTACCTTTTACTCAGCCTGTCTCTCGCTGCTTCAGTTGGTTTCTGTTTTGTTTTATTTTGTTTTGTTTGCCGCCTTTTTGTCGCCGTTTTTAATGACAGCGCTTTGTGTGCCTAATTTGAATCGCGCACGGCGCACATTAATGAGACGAGTACCCGAGCCCAAGCTGGAGCTGCGCTCAGAATTCCGAGCCGGAGTCGTACTCCCCAATGAAAACGACTAAGCAATGCAGGCAGGCTGGCAGGAGCCAGCCTCGAGGAGGGCTGGAATTATATTGCTCATACGACCCATATGCGCGAGTGAATAAATAGGTCCCGCTCGCCTACCGTGATATATAGAACCGAATTTCATTTCAACGCCACGATTTAACTGTCACATTGGCAAAAAGAGCAAACGAAAGAAAAGCGCTAAATGAGCCTGGGCAATCGGTATACTCTTATTTTAATTTGCCAGGCCTTGGGCAGTGCCTTATTTTTATTATGTATATTAAATATATATTAATTAAAATAAATTAAAACATTAAAATAATTATTTTAGATATAATAATTTTAGCATTAAAATTTTTCAAAATAAATAACTTTAAAAGAGGCCAAAAAAAGTAAAATGAAAATAATAATATTCATTATATAAATATGTTTATTAATAATATGATTAACTGTAATTATAATGATTAAGGTTATCTTCATACCCACATCTGTGCATATTTACATCATCTATATAGATATTATACATTTCCATACGTGCACCGATCATGTTTCGCCAATGCTGTAGAGTATTAGACAAATTTGCAATAAAAAAGGAGATGAAGCAGCAGAAGAAGCAAGATAAGTAAAAAATTCACATCGCTGACATGGGATATTAATTGCTGTGTTTTGTCTGCGTGGGTGTGAAAACGCTTAAACGCATAATGCTTTGGGGATATTTGGGGCCAGTGGGGCACAGTGCAAAAAGGCCAAGAACAAAGAAGAAGAAAAATAAGTGCAAATAATAAATAAAATAATGTGGAAATGCTGAAATCGGGCGTGACTAGCTGAAATTAAATAAAAAATTATATATAAAAAAATAGTATATTATATATAAAGTATAAAATATAACAACAATTTAATAAATTTATATAATATAATTTATAGCTTTATCTGAGAATGAGAGCTAGATGTAACGCCCCTAGCTGGCGGTAGCACCTCGTTTTTACTACATCTCAAGAGAGATCTTAACTTTTACCTTATAGATAAAATTTATTGTAAATTTATCGTAATTTCGCTCCAATAGATGCACTCTCTATCGAGCAGACAGCTGGATGTGCATTAAATAATGCCAATTTACTCTTATCATTTCGTCAACGACTATAAAAAACAAACACCTAAGATACAACGCCAACAACAACAACAACATTTACAGCGAACAATCAGCAGATAAAAACCAAACGCATTGTGGCATCAACAATCAACATTAAACGGCAAAAATGCAGACAAACAAATGAGACGCAAATCTGACATATTACATTGAAAGTGTCTTACGTTCTTTCTCTCTCTCGCTCTTCCTCCCTTTCTCTGTCTTTGGGTGTGCAAGGCAGCAAAGAACAGTAGAAAATGTAAATTCTCTGATCACAATAGAATTTTCTATATATATAGAAATGTCTACATGCGAGCGACAGATGTCTGTTAAGGAATATATATCATATAGGCATATATGTATATATATCTGAAATAGAATTCTTCTGACTTGAACATGTAATATTGAGAATGTCATTTATAAGAAAATGCATTATTATATAAATCTATACATTCACTAAACTTAATATGATAATAGTACTTCGATACACCTCCCAGTCCGTCCGTCTCTCCTATTGCATGTAGAGGAAGCAGAGTTTCTATACTTCTTATAATTTATATCTTAAATATTCCATGTCATTATAGATCTATAATGTTTCCATGTTGGGATATCTTAATATTATTTAAAAAACCAAATATGTAAATATAAATTAAATATACCCAATAGAAATACAGATTGTTCGAGCATGAGCATGTTATTGAGGGAGACCTAAAGAGGACTACGCGAGAGCATTAGGAAATTAACGACCGTCCCCAATGTCAAAATCATTGAGTACACTGTCAAAATCGTCTTGCCCATGGTAATGATAAAATTATTGTCTTAGAATTTCAACTATCACTCAGCAACATAGAGCCCTATTTTCTTTATACATTATATATATTCCCGTAGTTGATAGATTATGCTCAATAGGTAAAGTAAGATCAAATAATATTCTTTCTATGTATTAATATTTTCGTTTTGATTACAATGATAGAAAAATAAAAACTCATAATTAATGTATCTCACAATTGAATTCAAGTTGGACAAACTTAAAGACAAAATTTGCTATATCACCAAATTTGTCCATATCCAATTCTCAGTCAGGCCATATTTCCATACAATTTGCTCGAGGGGCTGATATTATTCTTCATTATTACAAGGGACATTTCTCAGCTCTATGAAACTAACTACTGGACGAAAAAAAAATTAAATAAATTGAATGTTTGGCATCCCTCTCTCTCTCTTGCTCTCTCTTTCTCTCTCTTTCTCTCTCGCTCTTTTGAGTTCAAGTGCCAATGCGCTGTCAAAAGTTGCTTCTGTCAGTGTCTGTGTGCGTACTTTAGTACAAATTGAGTTTAAGCAGATGCTATTGCTATTGTTGTTGTTGTTGTTACTGTTGTTGTTTATGTTGCTGTTGCTTTAGTAAACATAAAACGCTGTAACTTTGTCTTTTTTCTGCCTTTTTAATGGCTTTGTTTGCCTTTGGCTGGCTGAAACAAAACCGCAACATATAAATTCATCATAAACGTCGACAATATTACCTAAATTGACGTATGGCAACACCCGCACACACACACACACACACACACACACACACTTGCACATAGGCGTCAACTGCAGCAACTTTTGCAGAAACTTTGAGCAGTCATCGTTCAAGAACTTTTACGCTGCGCCTGTAAGTTTCGAAAAAACAAACAAACAAACAACAATAGGTGAGGATACTGTAGTCGGGCACTACCGACTGCATAATACCTATTCATTTAAGCACCGAAATCTGGGAAGGTAAGGGAAGGGGGAGAAATCCGGTTGTAGTTCTTTGAGTTGTCTGAGATACTAGATGTAGTATATTGATAATAAAACCATAATTGTTTATGAGACTATATATTCCAAATGACAAAATGGTTTGACCGACGGACGAACAGACAGAGGAGCGAGTGGATGGATGAACAGACGGGCGGACGAACGGATAGGAGGACGGATGATGGTTCGGATGGTCGGACTTATGGTCGAACGGACGGATAGCAAGATGCAAATTGAGCAATACCCATATACTCTTTTACTCTTTCACATGAGTATTGAAAGCAGCAAACGCTTTTTAGTGTTAACTGCAATGAACGGCTTACACATACCACGCTAAATACAACTCTGAAATATTTGAGCACTTCTGAATTAAATTTAATCTTTAGTCAATATTAATAATGGTATGCCACAAGGGTCAGTTTGTGTTCCCGCTGAGGATTTTGCTGATTAGTGCTCTTCAACGGGTTGAATGAGAGGACAATTGTGATTGCCTCAGATCAAAAGAGTTCAACAATGTTTCTCCGCTCAGCCCATACCTTTGTTCCATCAGATGGGAAGTTGCACCTTGAGGGTATTACGCGTCCGTCAGAAGACAATACGGGGCAGTTCGCTTGACCTCCCCTACGTCGTTCTAGCAAACATTGAAGCATTGGAGTGGCACTAGGAGTGCGGCAGTGAGGCTGCTTGGGTGAGCGGCGGTCAACAACATCCAGAGGCCGGCCGACTGGCCCGGCTATGCATGGTTACATGGATAACTCGCACTATCAAACAGCTGATAAAAGAAACAAAACAAAATCGAGCTTGGAACAAAAATGTGTGCCTGTGGCAGCTTGAGCTGATAGCGCAGCTGGTCGAACGTGACTCTGGGTCTGTTGATGTTGCTGCATAAGCGAATCGATTGCAGCAACACACACGCACACGCACACACACACGACACACATACGCGCCAGGTGGCAGCTACGAGCAAGTGGCTATCTACATCTGTTGCATGTTATCTGAGTGTGAGAGGGGTAGGAGCGGGCGATTTAATCAAGATTTTGCTTGCTGCAAATTCGATTCCTGCTGCACAGGACGTCATCTGATCAACGATTAGCCGGGAGTGTCGAGCGAGGGAATGCGTGACTGAATATATTTGGAGAGCAAACTTTGCAAATCGACTTAAAACCGTAAAGCGTAAATCAAATTAATTATCCCGGCCCGGCCCAGTCCGACTCGGTCCGCCTCGGTCCGGCCAATAAAGGTTACGAAATGCTGCTGCTGCTGTTGCTGCTGCTCCTGCACAGCTGAAAAACTGCGCCATTGCCTGCTAATGACACAGACACAATGTGAACAAAGCCAATCACAGTGGCCAGGATGCTGTCGATGCGGCCCGGTCATGACGCAGCTGTTTCTGAGCAGCGCTAAACGAATTGCCGGACAGCCCGGCCGGACAATGGCTTCTTTTTTGTCTATGTAAATGAGATGACGCCCCGAAGCTGATGGCGACAGCGACAGCGACGTTCGAAGGGCCAACTACAAGTTAAAAGCCAGAGCCAAAGTAATCTAAAAGTTCTTTTTCATTTATTGTCAATTTGTTGCCAAAATAATTGCCAATGGCCAAGGCCAGCCCAAAGAGCTTCGAGCAACAAAAACAAAAATGCCCCAACTGCAGGGAATTATTAAACGTTATTCAAGTAACGTGAATCGCAGCTATTTCTTTTTATTTTAGAATAGTTTTTGAAATACCTTGGAGAACTAGAGGAAACTCTAAACCCACGACTTATTCCAACTAGTCTCGGGCTCAAATCCCGAGCTTCTTATTTAGTTGGTGAGGTGGCTAACGCGGCTCGCGTCCCTCGTCTAGGACTCGAGTTCCCTGACTCACTAACTAGTTAGAAAGCTGGGTCCCAGAGTGTGAATACCGCTACTTACGAACTAGTCAATGGGATGAAACGAAAGATTCGAGCTCCGTGACTTACCAAGCTGAGCCCCACGGCTTGAGTTGCTCGATATACTAACTAGCTGAGCTGATCGATGACTGGAATTCTGTGAACTATTCGATGAGCTGCACGGGAGAATTCAAATCGGTGATCTAAGGCTCAAGGCTACATTCCCTCAACTTACTAATTAGTCGGAGATTTAAGCTCTAGGATTCGCCTCCTGTGAGTTACTAATTAGTTAAGGTAGTTGAGTCCCATGCCTAACTAACTATGTAGTCAGTGGGTCGAGCTGCAGAGTTTTGGGTTAAAAGCCTGCATAAGCTGCAAATACTTTTAGCCCGACTTCGCACATCTTTCAAGTATTATAAATAATATTTAACAGCTCCCACGAGGGCATTAGCACATGTCCACGCGGAGACACTGAAAAATGGGAGATTTTCTATATCTTTTTAGATAGATAGATTGGAAATCTGCTTTTTATTTGTATTTGTATTTTTATTTATTTATTTTTTAAGCCGCTGGCAGATTTTCATTCCTTCATTCATGGACCACGACCATTAGTGTAATCTATTGAAATCCGTTTGCAGCTCTGCCACTCAAGCGAATAAGCGGCTTGCCCAGACTCCAGTTACTCCAGGACCTGTCGCAGTCGCCATCGCCATCGCCATCGCCGTCGTCGTCGTCGTCGCCGCGCCGTCTCCTGACTGACTGACAGCTCCGCCATAGCCATCGATTTAAATCAGACAAGAGCAACGGATTAGACATTTTTACACGCTGCGAACAAGGGGAGAGCGTCAAATTGAACTTTCACTCAGTTTATTTCGAAATCCAGTGCAAGACAGGTGGCATTTGTGGTGCTAAAATGGCCTAATATAAATATCCTTTAAGTGGGCATAAAATCGCGCAAGGGCTGTGCTCCGACGGCCCATAAATGAGAGTATCGCACAACTTGCAGCGCTGCTCCCACATTCACTTTAGTTCTTTTTAGTGATTTCGGTTTTATGCGGCAATTGGCTTCAAATGCGCCGTTAATATGGCTCGTCCACAGTGCCAACCACAGTGTTACAACATGCAACGTGTGTGCGCGTGGCTGGGCGGGAGTGGGCGGGAGTGGGCGGCTGTGGGCTGATGTGGGCGGGTGTGGGGGTGCCGCACACTAAACGCGACATTGACAGCTTAGTGTCCTAAGTCCAACGAAGCATACGAAAACAATGTGGAGATAAGTTGCGAAATGCCAGACATTGACGACCGTCCAATCAGCAGATGAGCATCGGGCGAATCAATTGGCCCGATGCTCGACGTATCCACTGGCTGGAATGAGTTCTCTCGCGCGCCTTGATTGCAGAGATATGCCTGCATTTTAAACAATTTGCAGGCTAGCCATTTAGATTCTAGACTAGCTGGAAGGACCATCATTATGACAGTCATATCAGTCTCATTAGACCAGTTGAAGATGTGGCTAGGCTCGAGTTGCTTTTGTACAATGTTTCTCTGTCTCTCTGCCGACCGGCATTTAGTATATAACAAGTATATCAAGAAAATATTACCTGATGTTGGAGCTAGGGACTTAGGCAATACCCCTAATGGTGTATGTGCTTGAGCATAAAGAAAGCTCTCATTGGCACCTTCTCTATATGTTCGTCTGTTCGGACAGTGGCAAAGCAGAAAAAACATCCATTGCAGATGAGAATGGGAGTAACATTCACAGGTGACTTGGAACAGCCCACAAAATATATACAGGGCTCTCCATATTCGAGTAACCTATCTGGCAACCCTATAAGATGGCCCATATATTTTTAAATCAATGAAAAATGCAATTTAGTTGATGTTGTCGATAATAATCATATTATTTGGTTCAAATAGACTTGCTGACAGCACTCTTTGAATATGATATCTCTCAATGAGCCTCTGCGGTGTACAGCGCCTGTCTCTGTCAAAAGGTATAGGGCTGCCAGATGGGTCATTCGATTATGGAGAACCCTGTATATTTGCGCTGAATACGTCCATCTGGGTATGTCTGTCCGCTCGTCCGTCCGTTCCCGTCTACGTATCTGTCCGGTGCGTCCGTTCAGAGTAAGCGTTCGTCTGTCCGCCTATCTGTCCGTCCGTTCTCCCGCCTAGCCGCCTGAGTGGCTGTCCGTACGCATGAACGTGGAATTCGCTGCACCATATTGGAATATCAGTTCTCTGCAGAGCTCCGGGAATCTCCTAGCCAGGAGTAGTAGAGCACTCTTATTGTTGTGTTGCAAGCTACGCAGCAGCTGAAGCACTACAAAATATATATAAATAGAGATTACTACAAATTCCTATTATTATCTATCAATTTGCTATATGTTGCCCAGAAAGTCAGTCATGAGAAGTTATCATTTTTGCCGCATATACCATTTATAGCTTACTGAAATCATCCGCGCTACTCAATTGGCATAGATTAATGAACTTTGGCCTGCAGTTGAGCTTCCCTGCGAAGGCCAAGGGCAACGCACAGAGCTCTGTTTACAAGGCGAAAGCAGCCAAGATTCGCACTAAGCTGTCTGTTTGTTCTTTTAAATTCGAGGCACTCTCAAAGCGCGGCGTAGGATAGGGCTTTGGGCAAGATGACTTTAATGGCGCCCAAGGCACTTTGTGCCTGCTGTCTGACTTCAACTCATGCGCGATGTGCGTGTGTTTGTGAGTGTATGGGTCTGCGTGTGTATATATATTAAGTGTTTTGATTGGCATTTAAGGTAATTTACTTTGATTAGCATACACGCGTATTATCAAAATACTAAGACAGATATAGAGCAGAGAAAAAGAAACAGAGAGAGAGAGAGAGATAGAGAGAGAGAGAGAGAGAGACATCCACACCTGTAGCCACATTAACAAATTCGAAGAATAATAATATTATTATTATTGCCCTAAATGTTATTGATTGCTGTCAGCTTTTACTGCTGCATCGGGCACCTCTTGGGCCAATTCGCGTTATAAACACCATACATATAAAGCTAAGCCTACGGAACGTACCACTTGGGGATATAAAGGACAGCCGATGCTAATTAGGCACTAACATTGCCTTATTTTAATACCATATTACACACTCATTGCAGACGACTTGCTTTACTGCGTCATATTATCTCTTTTTATAGCCCATTGAGTGCTACGTAATAGTCAGAGAGTAATTTGGCTCACATCATAAAACAGGAGTCGATTTAGCCATCGATTTCGATGATGGGAGAGGAATTATAGTAGAAGCTTATAGAGTAGAGTAGGCTTATAGAGGTAGCGGAAGTAAATTATACAATTATAATCTTGGGCTTATCTTCCTACATTGTACACACGCATCTGAAAATTGTCCAAAGCCTAACATGGACAAGGAAGCCAGTTGCTCGTATAGCTTCCGGGTCTAGCGAGGTAACTAAGGAATGTCATGAAGGCTGAGCTGGACCATGCAACGCATTTGTGGCTCACGGGCACAGTACTGACCTATACCTTAAGGAAAATAGCACATAATTATTACAGTACGGAATCAATTTATTGTCTTACAAGTTCTGTTTCGAAATGAAACACTTAATAACAAGTAAGGAAGCTCTAGTCGAGACTGCACAAGTTTCTAGTACTTTGCGAATTTGGGGCGAAGGGGGCGTGATATCAAAAATCTGTAAATTAAATCTGCGTATTAATCAGATGTATGTACACACCAAATCTGAAGTCTCTTGGTCTTAAATTATCAAAATGACGGTGAATAAACAAAATGAATTTATCGACTATTCTCGATAAATTTAAATCGGATGAGTTATCGAAAAAGAGATAAACTTTTACTGCGTATGGTATACACGAGTATGCATACAAAATTTGAAGTCTCTAGCTCTTATATCTTCTGAGATCTAGGCGTTCATACGGACGGACGGACGGACGGACAGACGGACAGGGCTATATCGACTCAGCTCGTCGCCCTGATCAAGAATATATATACTTTATGGGGTATGCCACGCCTCCTTCTGCCTGTTACATACTTTTCACAAAACCATTATACCCTACCTTTTTAATGGGATCAGGGTATAAACAGAATAGAATTTTTTATTAATAGTATACAAGGTTATACGAGTGATTCAATTAAATCCAACAATAATAGTTTTGAGGTCAGAGCGATAAAATTTTACATTTGAGCTAATGCGACGATCCTATAAACATTGATGATTATATATATGTATATGTTGGATCTCAAGATCTAGTGATTTTTCAAAATCTGCCAGATTTTAGGCACTACAGATGCTAGAGACATGAAATTGAAATTGAAATTTTGTATATAGCGCCCACGGGGGCGTGACAAACCGAAAATATGTGTATCTCCTGTATTTTAAGAGCTTAAAGTTTGAATAGTTGAGTTACTGTTAGCATCCTCTATCGATGACCCCAAAATAATTGATATGCCTCTTTGGGGGCGTGGCATATACTCTGTAACTCTCACATTTTTTCATTGTTGATATTGATTTGCATAAAAAGAATATATATATAAACCAACTGGGGGCGTGACAAATCAGAAAATGGGCTGTGAATGTCGGTCAAGCCCGACTGCAATAATCTTAGATGTTTTAAAATCCATTTTTTTACACATGCAAAGCAGTCTTTAAAAGCACAACTCAAAGACCTCCGATAGCGATTACTTTTACTGAGTACTTTATGAGTAATATCTATTACATCCGTTTACTCAATTCTAATACTATTATGGAAATGTTAACTGCCAAATGTCAAACCCAATAGTTTTCTATGTTCTATAAGAGTGTAAAGCTTTTTCAATTAATTTGTTAGTTTTGTGTTAAAAGATTATCAAGAAAACTTCATTAAAATTAAGATTTCAGAGTCAATATATCCTTGAATTTTATTGTTGATAAATGACAGCTTGGATCGAACCAGCTAATATTGAGCTCCGGGTAGATAATAGTCGGGGCCTAACGCCTAGAGCATACTTTGTTTTGTCTGGCTACTTATTTAGTGATAAGGTGTAAAATAAATCGAAAGTATTACCTATACTCATAAAACAATTGAGCTAGGCATACTAAATGGATTTGTCTAAGATTTAAATAGATCATTGAAATTTATGGAATGTTTATCTAGTTTATCATCAAGTTTTTACGCCTAATTTCCGTCTGTTTGTTTGCTTATTTTACACGTTAATTAAATTGAAGCTCTCTGCGCCCTCTTAAAAAATATATGACATACGCTTTAACTGGCAGCTAACACTCGCTTGTCAGGAGCAGCAATTTGAATTCATGAAATGATAAAGGCCATGTGTGAATGCAGCATGTAAACGCATCAGAGCCCATCTGTGGTTCAGCTCAAGCTCAAAGGTTCCACAGTCCTTTAAATCATTGCATGCTGTATTTGCTCAGGCAGGCGAATAGACAACCGGCAGAATGGCCAGAGCCAGGCTGCAAGCGACTTCAGACTATACCCAGTATTCCTGTGCAAGTTAAGAGAGCGCCCGTTCTCTTAAGTCCGCCTGATTGCTGCCCCAGCTCGCCTTCTCCGCTATTTTGGAGGGCTGTTCCCAGTATTTCCTGCTGTGCCCAGTATGGCGCCCCTGTGCACGGCAGCCGCCCCAGCTGGGAACAGTTGCCCATGCGCCTGCGCGGATAAACTTCCCCAGTGGCTGTTGTCGCAGTCGGCTGCGATTTATGAATGAAATGAATTTCACGAGTACTACTCATGCCGCCGGGCACAGTTCGATGCGGTGCTGTGCGGGCTTTGTTTTTGTTTTTGTTTTTTCTCTCTTGTTGTTGTTGGCGTGTCAAGTTCTTTAAACTTGACGTGTGCCGCTCGCTTCAGCTTCTGGTCGCGCTCTGTCCCCAACTTTGAGTTCACTGACATTAGCTGAGCATTGCAAAAATATGCGGCATTAGCTAGGCCGAGTCGTTAAAGCTGTTTCAATATTCTAATACAATAAAATATTTATTAATTGCAATGCAGGAAGTGCAGTTGGCAGGCCAACTGAATATTTGGCTGATGGTCCTTTAATTAGCTTTGACTTGAGGAAATCGTATTTGCTTTCTATTTATCCACACACCTAACCATCCTTCATTATTCTTCATCTTCTTAATATGGTGTATAGGGTAATGCATAGTCTAGCAATCCCGACTAGATATCTTTTAGTTAACATTGTTTTATTAACATTAAACTTTGCTCTCTTTTATAGCATCTCCAAAAAAAGTTGATTTAAATAACTTAACGTAGCCGCAATAAGTTATACAAATAATATTTCGGTCCTCCTACTCAGCGCTGGCCCACTTAACTGTCTTCACTGGCAGAATGCCCTCTTGGCATTCCAAGAGCCAAGCGCCGATTAACATTATTAGCGGTAAAAAGAAACCAAGAAGAATGAAAACTGAAATGTCCTTGTTTGCTTTATGAGCCCCATGCTACCTATAGCTTGTATGAAATGTAAAAAATTATTAAAATATATACCACACACAAAACACATACATACATATATCTCTTCCCGCTAGCGTACTGAAGAATTCATTTGTTATCAAGTTGTGAGCAAACATTTAATTTTAAATTTAATTTACAAATTTTCTAATATAACAAAATTTACAAATTAATTTCAATTGTGTTTTTCCCTTTAAAATTTTAATTTAATTGAACACTTTAAAATTAAACAACAAAAACCTTAATAAATTATGGTATGGAGTCTGATCTCAAAGCTTATCGGTGTTGAAATTCGATTACTTCCCCTTTCTCTATTTCCATCATTTATATTTTTCTATTCTCTTTCCCTCCCTTGTTCTTATATCTCACTCTACTTGTATCTCTTTTATTCACAGTTTTATCTTATTTTACTCTTTCTTTTGCTATTTTCTTCTTATATTGTTTGTACCCTTTTTGTGTTCATCAATTTCTGCTTCTTTTATTTCTTCTTTTCTTTTACATCTGTCGTCTTCTAATTCTTCTTTTCCCTTTCGTCTTTTCCTTTTCTTATTTTCCCTTTTATCTTTTCTCCTTCTTCTTATGTGCTTTTTCATTTTGGCATCTTTTATCCTCCGTCTTCTTTGCTTCTTTTTCTTTTTTTTTTATATTTCTTTTCACTTTAATTATTCGCCTTCTTTTTTCTCCTTCTGCTCTTCTCTTTTTAATCTTTCTCATTCTCATTTGCATTATCACTCTCCTTCTCAATCTCGCTCTCATTTTCATTATAACTCTGATTCTCACTCATTCTCATTCTCATTCTTACTCTCATTCTTACTCTCATTCTCATCCTCATTCTCATTCTCATTCTTACTCCCATTCTCATTCTCATTCTCTTTCTCACTTATTCTCATACTCTTTCTCAGTCATTCTCATTCTCATTCTCATTCTCATTCTCATTCTCATTCTCATTCTCATTCTCATTCTCATTCTCATTATCACTCTCAATCTTATTCTCATTCTCATTCTCATTCTCATTCTCATTCTCATTCTCATTATCACTCTCAATCTTATTCTCATTCTCATTCTCATTCTCAGTTTTATTCTCAGTTTCATTTTCATTTTCATTCTCATTCTAACTTTCAGTCTTATTCTGAGTTTCATTTTCATTCTCATTCTCATTTTTTTGTCACTCTTACATTTCATCTCAATCTCATTCTCATTCTCTTTCTCTTTCTCTTTCTCTTTCTCTTTCTCTTTCTCTTTCTCTTTCTCTTTCTCTTTCTCTTTCTCTTTCTCTTTCTCTTTCTCTTTCTCTTTCTCTTTCTCTTTCTCTTTCTCTTTCTCTTTCTCTTTCTCTTTCTCTTTCTCTTTCTCTTTCTCTTTCCCATTCTCATTGTCACTCACAAGTACAAGTTTCCAGCTCTTTTCCAGTGACAAGCACCGCCGTTTACTGCATTCATCAGAGCTTAATGCAGTAGGCCAAGGCACAAGTATCCAGATGGGAGAGCTATATGAAGCCCTGCCGAGGTTGCCAAAGTTATGTTAACAATCTTGTGGAAATCGAGAGTAGCTCATAAATTGACTGAATAGGCAAGGAACGGTCCACGTGCACTGTGTGGAAGCTGTTGTTGTCACAGATGTTGGTTAAGCTATGCATGACAATTTATGTGGACGATTGACCCACCTCGACCATGGACATCGACACACGTCTGGCTGGTGTGTGTTTGTGTGAGTGTGGTGTGCACACATACAGCCACACGTCGAACATTCACAGTTAACGCGACCGCATCGGTTATAAATAAGGTATATGTATGTATGTAGTTCTGTTATATTAGTAATCTAAATATTACAGTGCTTTATTTATGCACACTTTGCGGCTATATATATGTAAATACATTCATGTACACGTGTATATATGTATATGTACACAATTCATATGTGCACGTGTGTGTGCGTGTGTGTTGTAGAGCCATTTCGGTTGCCATTTGTGTGCGCTGTGTTAACCGCACCGAAAATATTTCACTTAAAATAATAAACTTCGAATGCCGTCTGCCATATGTGCGGGCAGGTTCTTGGGCCCGTCGCACTTATGCGACAATATAGCGCCTCATAACTGCAGCAACAACTCTCCCAGCACTAAAAGGCAGTACCCAGAGCAAGGACGCAGTAAGTACCACGAAAAAACCAGTGAAAGGCCGGCGTGACCGACTAGGAGATACCCCGCACACGGACACCGCGTTTTGGGTCGTTGCGATATAAGTTATTGAATAACTTTTGCTCCAGCACTGCTTTCCTAATGAGGAGCATGCATAATTAGGGCATTCAAGTTCGTGTGTGGGTTCCAGTCTATATATTCTTTTCAGCTCTGAGAGAACGGAGAAATTCCCCATGCGAAATGTCGGCAGGCAGAAGGATGGACACAGGATCATGCAATGCATACATAAATATATATTTGATGGTGTCTGCCTCTAACTGTTCCATACATTTTACCAACGATTATTAATTATAATATATTCAAAATTATAGATCATTCAAAGTGACACAGCTCTAAAATAAAATATATTATTATTAATACATTTTTCATATTTATTTTTCATACATTTTACTCGCAAAAAATACACCCCATTTTGTCGAGGTAAAGGGTATCAAATAGCAGATGTGTTAGGCAGTTTTTGGTAAAAATGAAATCGACATTGATATATGTAAACTTTAGTTATACATACATATATGTATTTTTGTGGTCGATATATCATTTTATGGACCACATCGGGCTGTTATTTATTAATATATAAACTTGGTCAGCTCTCCATTGTGTAACTTGGGCATTGCCCATGCCCATTTATATTTATGGACTTTGCACCTACTTGAAATGTTGCCCGATGGAAATGAATGAGAGGGCGGGGGTGTCCGAGAACAGCCAAACTCATTCAGCTATTTAATTTAAGATATTTTACAGTCACTTGAATCCACTGCACAGATTCGCATCTTGCAGCAGTTAGCGGAAACGGAAAAGGCCTTGGCAACGCTAGCTCGATGTCTAGTGCTCTGTGCCAGCTCAATATATTTTTTGGCCAAGATTTATACGTGTAACTTTAGCCGAAATGACGCCCCGTGGAATTTCAAACTTGTTAGCTGCAGTCATCTGAAAGTAAACCCGATGTCGTGTGGTATGCAGAAGGATATCAGGTTATAAAATATGTGTGCATATAATCTTATGAATGTTTGTATGGATTGCCTAAGACCAATGAGATTTCAGATGCGAGAAATAAATTAAGATTTGAGTTCCTCATTAATGGCTCATTCATATAGTTTCCCATGGCAAATGCTGATCAATGATAGTCCCCTAGACTTGGATTCACAAATAGTCAACTGGCAGAGCATAAACCTATTTAATTTTGGCATTCGCAATTTCAGTTTATTTTTCCTTTTTCCATTTAAACCTACCTCGTGGCCTTACCCAAAACACTTACGGCCCGTATAACTTATTTATATCTATTTGTACTTTTTTAATGGACTTTGGGCAACGGGAACGGTATTGGCATTGTGCTGAAGCATTTCCTGGAACTGGAAGCACTCATGCCAGGCACGTAATTAAATTCAAAGTTGATGTTTACGAAGCCAATGATATTTAGAGCGAGAAACTTTTTATTATTAATTTGACCAAGTTAAAAGCCACCACAGCCTGGGAAATGCGCACGGCGCACAAAAGTAGACTAGGCGGCGGAAGAGTAGGGCTACCAGAGAGGGAACAGCCTCGGTTCCTCCAAAGCCGGCAAAGAGAAACCGAACCAAAGGCGACATAATGAATTGATTATTAAGACAAAATAATTTATAAATGGCTTACACTGCTGTTTCAGACAGAAAGCTGCTTTCGAATATAATTTAAGAGACAGTCATAAGCTGTCTATGAAATTATCTGTCTGTAAAAATGGAGTCTTAGTAAGTGAAAAGAGGATTTCAGAGATTTATGCTCGAGTTAAACATTTCATTTAATTTATACGTTAAATTCCTACGAGTGTCGAAGGTAAATGGAAAGCAGGGCGCTTCACAGTTCTTGAGCTAAGTTGACCAATAGAATATTTGATTCCCAATTCAAAAAGTTTCATATATGAGTTTTGTAAATGCATATGCATACATATTTTATACATTCTTGATCAGGACGACAAGCTGAGTTGATTTAGTTCTGTCCACCAATACGTATTTATGAATTTATGGGAGCTAAAGACTTGATTAAGAAAGCGTTTATTTAAAGAAAATCGAGAAGTATTCCCGGCTTAATATCTTTGATTAAAAACCCTATAAAAATCAGGCTGCAAATGATATCTCATACATTTTTAATCCTGTAGTCTCAAAAATGTAAGTTTTTTTATATATCTTGAATAGAGTTTTGATTTTGATTATATTTGGATACCCAAATTTTAGCTAATTCTTTCAAATTATGTCAACGATTTTATTTTTTCTTAATTTATATTTTTATTTTATTTTTTTCTCTAGCAGGTTACTTTTTTTTCTTTATTTGTAATCTGCTAGTTTTACATTTGCGTTTATAATTATAAATTTAGTGACTAGACTAGTGCTAGGAATGGGTTAGATTTCAATCCCAGTGATGTGGAAGAGACTTACTTAAATTGGAAATTTATAAAATATATTTTTAACCATGTTTATGAAATCATAAGAACATATCTCGCACGCCTTTAGAGCTGAAGGCAACAAATATCGAAAATGAAATTGGGTTCAGAGTATCTGCCATTTAGGCACTCCCCTTTAGCGGACTCTGATCTGGTTCTATAATTTATTAGGACAATAGAAAATTTATTTGGATTGTCAACACTCAAGAGTGGATTTTGTTGAGGTTGAAGGCAAGCCCGTGGCACTCGCCCACTTGGGGGGGCGAGAGGAGGAGGGTGGGTGGGCGTTTTCTAGAAAGCTCGATGACACATTCGCAGAATATGCACTGCCTGCAGCTGTGGAGAGTGTTTTAAATGCATTATGGCTGATTTTAATGGGCGGCCGCCTGGATTTGGCAGCCACTTGCGTGTGATTTAGCCAAAAATATAAATTTCTCTTTCTCTCTCTCTCTCTCTCTCTCTCGTTTTCTCGTTTTTCAGCCACTCGAATGTGCCATAAACATTTCATAGCCCCAGCAAATTAACAAAAACCCAACAAAAATGTGACAAGTGCCTGTTATGCATCGTGAAAAAATGCCATCGACAACAGCCACAGCAGCCAGCGCGAAAGAGAGAGCTAGGTAGCCAAGCAACGCAACAGAGTGAGAGGGAGGGCCGTGGGTGGGCGGACAGAGACAACAAGACAAAGAAAACGAGCGACTGTGTTAAATTACATTTTGTGGCAACAGCCGAGAGCGAAAAGAGCGAAAACTACTCGCAAACGAAATGTAATGTTAAAAGCGATATATGTATGTATGTAACTGTCTGTCTGCCCGCGTATGTACGTGCGAGTGTGTGTGTGCCTTTGAAATGGCGGCGCTGAAAAGTATGCCATAAAAAGGCTGAAGGCAGATACTGCACGATGGCCTGTGAAGACAATAATTTGAATACAAATTATTGAAAGCAATAACTCTGCAGACTATATCGATTTGGCAATAGTATATATATATATATATATATATATATATATATATATATATATATATGTATGTATATGTGTTTATAGGTATATATGTGTATGGTGTTTACCTTATATAAATATAAAATGCTTAAAAAATAAAAGTTTCTTTTACCGTAGCAATGTTTTCTTGATATTTGCTATTCAGTTCTATTTTACACTGAGATCTTAGGAGGATAAGATTTAAATAAATCTCACCTATCAGTAGTATTGGGCTATTAGTAACGGTACATGCTTTAAAGATCACAACAAGCTGAAATATCGCAAAAAAAGAAAAAAAACTTTAATTTGTTGCAGTTTATCATCTTAAAGTCTATAGCGTATTAGCTCTTATGCAGCTACATATATTTCCGTCGTTAAAGAAACCCAAACTATACGAAATATCTTGAGATCAGTTTAGAAAGAAGCAGGCGATCAACATCGGAAAAACTTTGTATTTTCAAAAATAGTATATTATAAAATATATAATTATATGCTGTATACCGCAGTAATGAGTAAAAGAATAAAGAATGCAAACTTAAGGAAAGACAATCAAATATATAAATGAACTTGACGAATATATTTCAAAGGAAAAATATCCAATTTTGGGAAAATTTATTCGTAAATCTCTATATCTGTGCCATAGTCACATGCAAGCAATTCTCGGTCAATGTTGCTGTTCTTGTTGTTCTCTTTTTATAATCCCAAAAACAACAATTACGTTAATAGCAATGTAAGGCCAGCGGCCAGCCCCAAAAATGACACAAATATGAATTCCGAATAAAAGAAGCCGAATATACGTATAAATTGTTGCCTTAAAAATTTCGATTGATCCGACATCGGTGAACAGAAAACGGTTACAGATTCTTTGTAATACACACTAGAGATGGGAATGGGTCTCCTTTTTGAGGCCCAGCACGGAATATTTTTTGAGGTATGGCACGCACTGGCACGGCACGGGCCATGCCCATCTCTAATACACTCCAAAGATAACAGCATATCTGGCTCAGGATATGCGATTAGAATCAAAGCTAGTTCCTAATTTCGATACGCGGAATTTGAATAAGCTTCTATTCTCCTTCTTCTTTACAGTCCTGATTTGGCCCCTAGTGATATTCCTTTCTTTTTAGAGATCTCCACTTCTGTGAGGTAAAAGTGACTTCCAAGAAGAAATCCTCGTTCTTTAGCTTGACGGACTCCCTGGTCTATATGTATATTTATCTAAATATATTTACCCATATTATATATATTTATTTCCTTCTGTTTCATATACCCAAAGAGTTTCGGGTATAAAACGGAGAACACATATTCAGCTCTGTACTCGTCGCAAGCCCAAACTTCCAACAAGAAGAGCAACGAGAGTTAGCTACGTTAGCCTCTAACAGATATTTGCCACAGTCACGCTCGAGTTTGCCTTGGCGCAACTTTATCGAGCTGTAGGATGGCATAAAAAGTGTGAGTTCTGCCACGTTGTCCAACACGTTCATACATGCATGTACTTATGTATGTAGTTGTTGGCGAACAAGTTTACACTTTTGGCATTTCAGCAAAATGCAAAAGCAAAGTGAAAACTTCTTTCGTGGAGATTGAACAACTAAATGTTGCTCTAGTATGTCCTGCGCCTGACTGACTGATTGACTGAGTAATTGGCTGACTGATTGACTGATATACCAAATTTTCAACTGACCGATTGATTGATTAACTGATTGATTGAATAGCTGACTGACTGGCTGATTGACTGATTGACCAATTGATTGATTGGATGATTGACTGACTGACGAATTGACTGATATACTGAATGACTATTCATTCAGACTGACTAGCTAAGTGACTGATTCACTGGTTAGCTGAATGACTGATTGACTGACTGATTAACTGACTGAGTGATTGCGTAGCTGAATAAGTGATTGATTGCCTAATTGACTGATTAACTAACAGAGTAATTGCCTGATTGAATTACTAACTGTTTGATTGAACGATTGACTAAGATTATGTCTGATTAATTGACTGACTGATTGAATAATTGACCGATTTACTGACTGATTGAATAATTGACCGATTGACTGACTAATTGACTGAAATTCAGTGAATGATTAATTAAATGATTCACTAAATGAACTGAATGATTCACTGAATAACTGATTGATTGATTAGCTTAATCACTGACTGATTGAATATATTTTTCCATACATTCTCACTCTATAGCTCAGAAGCAAAGAGATATATTGAATATACAATAGTAAATAGATAGGTAGCTTCATAAGTAGACTGTGAATAAGTATTGCGCAGTCGTTCGCACTCACTCCTACTGTTGTTCGTTTTATAGCGTATAGTCATCTAGATGTTGGAAAAGTCACTGCCAGTAATCAAGTTGGGTCAAGTTTTTGCTCAAAAGATTAACTTTTTATTGGATTCTAGCTGCGGCCAGCAAAGGGAATTCAAATCAAAATACGATTTCGTATATTCGAGCAAAAAAATAAATAAAATGTACAATATCTATCAAATCCTTTCACTTGGAAGTCCTCAGGATCAAACAAGTTCGAATTGCAGGCTTTTACAATTTCAACAGGGAACAAGGCAGGCGCGTAAGTAAATGCTCTTACAGGTGAGCAAGGTGTACCTGCTCATCGCAAACAAAGTGTGACTATCAACGCCTTCACACCCTGCTCAAAAGTAATGAAAATTAAATATTACAATTTTGAATGAGCATAGCAACCCCTTTCATGATTTCGGTATACTCCTCTCTCAGAGGTCACCAAATGGAGTTTGCATGCTTTGTTGAAGGTGTATGCATTCGGGAGAGCAAAGAAAAAATAGTGTGTACGCTGGAGTTTGATATAAGAATCGGCCATTTCGGCACTAGTGTGAAGTTCTCATATGCTGATCTATGTAGATCGAACGTAAATGTAAGGAGCCGGAGCATGAGTGAGTGTGACCAAATGTACAATTCTGTTCTAAATGTCCTCTCAATGTATTTATTTAAAAAGGATTGACATTAAGGGGGTCAATTAGCCTACAAAAAGTACAGAGAATTATTCAAATAGTATCACTTAGCCGATGGGGGTATATTATTTGCCAGTCCGGCCAGCCAATTCACATTCATTAAATGTTGCATGTTTACTAATCGAAATTGAAATCTACGTGGCTTCATTCCATCATATTGTAAGCAAGAATTTACGCCATTACCAGGTCCTTTATTTAAAGAGTGAATAATACATGCTCAAGTTGAAGGTGAAGAATGCTACTGAAAATAATGCAAGTTAGAGATACTATAAAAATCAAACTAACTTAAAGAGTAAAATAATGGCTAAAACGCTCAAGTTAGCAAAAGTTGCCTAAACAAAAACAAACAAATAATAATAAAAGAGGAAAATAAATTTGTTATAGATTTAAAGTATAATTATAAATGCAGTGAGACTTTATTCTTTAGAATAATATTAAATTGCTATCAAAAGTGCTCAGAAATTCAAGGAATTTTTAGCTATTTCTGGCTTGTTCAAGTTTTGAAGAGTGGGGCAACCCAGGTTCTATATATATGTATATATGACAACTTTAGTTGCTCGAGTCTGTAGTTCAGTTATACGGTCGATCATGTCTATTGACACTCAGTTGCATTTCCTGATCAGGGAATGATCAGGGGTCAGGATATATACTTTTTTCCGTCTGTGACATGTTGTTGAAACAATTATATATTCAATTGCAAATTCCAGTGGGTCTAAAAACAAAAAAAAAGTTACCCCCAGAGGACAAAAAACAACAATTTTATTTGCGTTAAATTAATAAATATGTACTGTATTTTGTATGTATTTATTTTAATGTCACTTTTTGCCGATTTAAGTTGAAATTTGTTATTTTTAGCATTTTTGTTATACATATATATAGATATATTTATATATTTTGTTGTCTTTATTATTATTATTTTTTTTTTTAATTTTCATTTTAATGGCAAATTAAGCTGCGCTTCACCTGAATGGCCCTCGGATCGAATTCGAAATGTTTTGTTGATGGACTCGATTTGCTTTTCGTTTTGTATTCGATCTGATGTTGATAAATATATAGTATTAGATAGTATACAATGTGATAGTTAATTAGTTTAGGCGTTTAGCAATAGAGTTTCATTAATGTTATGTATACATGAGCTATCTGTTAATTGTAACTATATAAATTTATTATTTAACTTGCTTGCTCGCAGCCGGCTCTGTGTGTTTTTTGCAAAAATAATGCCCTTGCGAACCATTAGTTACAAATATGTATATGCATACATATTTGCGTGTATATATATATTTATAATTGTTAATGAATATGTATGTATATTTTGTTGTATACATGTGAGCTTGTGATTACCTGCACACTTAGCAATATTTGAAATATTCTCATCTTGCCATCCGATTTGTATTAATAATTACACCCATGCTCAGTCGCATGCCGTTTGCTTTGCTCTTCAATTGTTTAGTATTCATATATGTATATATATTTATTTATATATATTCATATGCATGTACTTATAAAATTGCGTTTAACTTTGCCCTCTGGTGCTGTTTGACAATTATAGCAAAAATAAGCTCTCTTTAATATAAGTTTTCGTTTACTATTTCGTAGCTTAACACAAATAATTCAATGCACACCTTATTGTTCTTGATATTACTGTTGTTATTTGCTTTTATTGTTATTTATCATTTTATTGCTCAGCGGCTCACCTATTTCTCTCTCATTTCAAATGGCATCCATTGTTAATTAGTGCACATTTCGCCAAGCACTTTTATTGTAATTATACACAATTGTTTTGACGACGCTAAATTAAATGCATTTTGTTTTGTTTACTCTTTATGGTTTACTGTTTACTGTTTACGGTTTACGGTTTACGGTTTGTTGTTTGTTAGTTGTTGTTAACCAGGCATCTTAAACTATATTAAGTATTCTTGACAGTCAATACGCACAGTACAATAATGTGTTAATCATATACATATACATATACAAAAGAAACTATTCATATGACGAAAAACAATTCAACGAAATCTCAGCTCATATTTGATATTTGGCATAACTGCAAATTATAAATGTAGTTAATAAACCTAATCAATACTAAATAATTAAATTATAAATTATTGCTGTTCATCGCATTGGCAACGAAAATAAATCCTTTTAGAGTATTGCCTCCATTCTGCTCGCACACACGCATTCTGTCTCCCTCTTCCGCTCGTTCTCGCTCTATCTCTTTCTTAATATCGCCTCTGCTGCTTCCAACTGTGGCTGTCAATGTCTTCCAACACTCAAAACTAGAGTATTTTATATATAAACCATTTTTACTATATGTATGCCTTAAGCAACACACACACACACGCATGCACACACACACACACTCTCACACATGTACGCAAAACACAAAATTCAGTCTTTTTCATGTACATAGAGAACAAATCAAAACATTGAAACAAAACTTGAAATACAAAGCGAATCTTAAGCGAGTGCTTAGTATTACTAGGTTGAGTATGGCTAGTTCCTGTTTGTAATTGCAGCTTCGTTTGATTGAGTGTTATTTGTGGTGCTTGGGTAAATGAAAGTACATTCAGATAATTCAATTGAAGCATGTTGGACTGTATAAACAACAGACATACGACGAGTTATCTTAGTGTAGCTCTGTCAGTGTGTGTGTGTGTCTGTGTGCCTGTGTCTGTGCTGAGAGGTGCATAAGCATAATAATATAACGCTTGAGTTAGATATAAATTGGCGTCTCCTGGCCGGTTAGCAGACGAAACATGGACGTAGGCATAGTTTTCATCAAAATCTATCAAGAAAAATCAATGAAAAATTTATAAATTTAGTCACGTATGTACATATATTTGCATATATATATATATATATATCTGTTTGTGTACCTCGCCCACAGATGAGGACAACAACTTGACGATGGTATCGTGGGGCACAGCAACCACACTTTGATTGTTAATCTCGATGATGCGATGGCCAACTCGTACACCGCCTCGCTCAGCGATGCCGCCACGCAACAGGCTGCAAATCTGTTGAGGAAACAAACCCCTAATCATTTTCTATCCGGTTGAGAAATATTGACGCATCGCACTTACCACGCCGTTTTGCACACTGAAGCCAAGCTGAAAGAGCGCCTTGGGACGCAGAATCTTCACCTCAACGACAGGCGGACAGGGCACTACGGTAAACTTGACGGCAGTTTGATTTTTGGCATTGCGTATGTAAGTCTGGCAGGTGGATAGCGGCAGACCGACAAGACTCATGCCGTTAATGGCAATCAGCTGATCCCCAATGTTCAGCTGGCCGCAGCGAGCGGCTGCACCGCCGGACATCAGATTGGCAATGACCACCGTTGGCAGCATTGAGCCCCAGCCACTCTCCACAATAACAACGCCCAGAATTTCGCCCTTCGCCTTGGGCACCACAACTTCCTTCTGCAGCTCTTTTTTGGCGAATATCTCCAGCTCGTCGCCGAATATCTCCTGGCTGTTGAGCACCTCCTGGTAGTCCATTTCCTTAGCCAAGTTCTCGTTTTCGATGCCGTTCGCTTTCAAGAATTCCATGTAGGCCACTTGAAACGCCTGCCCGATGGACTGCGCTATAAACTGCGCCTCGTCGCTCTCAAATACATGGCATATCATTTTGGGCGTGCGATTGTGCTTATTCGACGAGCCGCTCTCCTTGTTGCTGCCGCTGTGCTCCTTCAGCGCCTCGCCCTCGATGGTCTCTCCAGGGCTCGAGGTCGACAGCGAGTCCACGACAACGCCACCACCATTGGGTATAAAGCGGCGACGCGCCATCAGCACTACCAGGTCGCCAATGTCGGCTATATAAGAGATGGTGCGCAGGGCGTGGTCCATCATGATCTCCTTGAGGTCCGTGTTAAGCACCATTATCTTTTCGGTTGATATAAACAGATCGACTTCGGTGCTCGGCTGACTTTCGCCCTCTGGCGCCTTGGAAAAAATGAAACCGTTTCGTCAGTAACTCGCAAATTTGACTCAAAACAAATAATTGTGATCTAAAATTTTGATTTGTGTTTGTTGCTTACCAAAGCCTAAAGATATCGAGGATTACGATTACGCAGCATGGGTTAATTTAGGGGTGTGGGTGTGGGCGAGAAAAGCGAGATGCATTATAGACAGAGAGCCGACAATAGACCAAGCGTATGCTAAATGGGACGCAACTGGACATACGGACAATGAGCTAGGGGCACATACCTTGATGCGGGAGACGGCCTCCTCGGCTTGCATCATACGCGTCGACTTGGTCGGCTGACCCTCGCACACCAGCTGCGTGGAGCCCAGATAGCGGGCCCGAAAGAGAACGCCCTCAATGAGCACTTTGGGTTCCAAGAAACCTGATTAACCGAAAGAGGAAACTGTTAATACTGGTCTATTTTTTGATAATTGATTCAGCTAAAGGTGTTTTATGTGCAATAGATACGATGAAGGGGAAATCTCAATATACAAAACTACCTCAACTACAGTGCGCTGAATTGTTTATATACGTATTTATACATTGGTAAATTTCAGATACTTTTAACACAAGATACAGATATTTATACTTAAGTGCAACTACGAATCCAGCAAAATGTTAAAGTTGTAATCAATATACAAATTTAGAATAGCAAATATTTACAATAATTTAGTTATATTTATTTATATATTATCATACAGCTATTTATCGTCCTGCTCTTTACAGCTTATAGCCTAATCGTTTTTATTGTCGACCAAGTCTTCAATTTAGACCTTTCCATTTCAGCCGATTTATATATTATCTTTAATAATTCCAAGACATATTAGATGTTTAGCCGTCTAAATTCTACTATAAATACCATGGAAGGCCATTATTATAAGTCAATACCTTGAAAGTACTTAAAGCTAACGTTTCTCTCCTACTTATAATCCTATTTTATAACTTGCCTACCCTGATTTATAATATTATTTACAATCACTAGTTTATTCCCTACCTAATTAATTATTTCATATCCCTTATATTTGTTTCGTTGCTAGAACTAACCAAACTAATGCTACTTATTTAGGATATAATGAAACAGATAGAGATAGAGATAGTGTGAGTTATAGAGAGAAAGAGAGAGAGAGAGAGAGAAAGAGAGCGCATCCACTTACATGGCAGGCATCACGCCATCAAATACACAAATGAAAATTTCAAAATGCAGCAGTTGACAAAGAAAAAACGTGAAAGTCAAAATTGATTCAGAAGATAAGAGAGAACAAAATTATTGTTCGGTTTTAAGTTTATGGGGCGTTTTCATTAACGACGCACAGCCGAACAAATGCACTCACACACACACAGGCGCGCACACACTCACACATACACACCTTCCTTATTTCGCGAATGGGTTTTCTTGTCGCAGTTTGCCGAGTCTTTCAGCGATTTGATTGATCCCGTTGGACTCTTTGTGTATTGCAGTTTCTCCGGCGAGCTGATCGAAACATCCGCATTGCCCACAATCTGGCAAATGTCCGGGGAGTTGGGCGTCAGCGAGGTGCCAATGCCCTGCCGTATGGTGGCCGACGAGTACGTTTGCGGCTTGGGATTGCTGTTGTTGTCGCTGATGTTTAGGCTGCTGCTGTTGTTATTGAGCAGGCCGTTAGCATTGCTGTCGGCGGCTCCGGCTAGGGCTAATGTCTACAAGAGGAAAGAGCAATGTGATTATTTCTGCTAATGGGAGTTTGCCTCTATCGCTGACCTGTTCGGCAAAGAAGTCCTTCTCGCCCAGCAGCCGATCCGTTTCGAGATCTGTGTCGACTTCCTCATCTTCGTGGCGTCCAGCTGTTGCCGTTGTCGTTGCGCCCTTGCGCGGCACCCACACCGGCGAATCCGGATCCGCGGGCAGCACTTCATCGCAGAACTTCAGTTTGTCCGGCTGCGACTTGGCGCGCTGCAGGGCCGAACGTATCTCTTTCATGGCCTCCTGTATCTCGACTGGCGGTGCAATAGCTGCTGGCTTATTGCCGGATGTCACAGCTGCAGTCGCAGTCGCAGTCGCAGTCGAAGTCGCAGTCGCAGTTGCAGTCGCACTCACAGTCGCGGCTGCTGTTGATGCATGGGCTGCTGCATAAACTGGACCGTAATGTGAGTCTGCGGGATTGTCGCTGTCAGCATTATTGCCATCGTTCATCTGCGGCTCCTCTTCGCATTGCTCCGGCGGCGGCGTGGCCGTTGGCGACGTAGGCAGCGGCGTTTGCGCTGACAGCGCTGCTGCAAACTCAATCGACTGCGTGTTATCTGCTGCGGCTGCTGTCTCGTTTGGTGCGGCGCTGTTGTGTTCTATCGGCAGTCGCTCGCTGCCGCCGTTGCCGTTGTGCTCGTGCTGAGGATTGATTTGCGGATGCTGCAGCTGCTGCTGCTGTTGTTGTGGTTGCAGCTGTGTTTGAGGCTGCTGCGGTGCCTTGTCACAGACGACAGAGACATTGTTTTCAGTGTCCGAGGCATGGCCACTGCTGAGACCATCCTCCAGCACTGGCATGCTGGTGTAGAGCTTGCCATAGTCTGTTGTGGTGCAGTTGATATCGTTCGACAGGCTGTCCAGATCGCCACAGTTCGAATCGTAATCTGTCGTCTCGGGCGACAGCGTAAAATTACGCGAATGCCGCCGCAGATTCGCCTCCAACTCAGTGTCGGCCAGGTCGCCGCTGCTGCGACTGTTCGAATCGATGTACAGCTCGATGTCGTTGTGCTCCTGGTAGGCATTGTGCTCGCTTGACTGTGAATGGAAATCGGTTTGCATTAGGAAGTTTTCAATTGAGAACAGATATATACACAGCTGCGGTTATTACAGTCGTAGTGAAGCTGAACATTAGCTAAACTGCGTTTCATTATTATGTTTTGCACATATTCTTTAGTCTAATAGACAGTCCATTATGGTCCACTATCAATTTCATCATAAGGTTATGCCTGCTTAAGCTCTAAGGTTTAATTCTCATTTCTACCGAGCAATGCTTCACTCTGAACCCAAAAAACTAAGTATTCGACTTATAGTAATCAAATCTAATTATAACTAATTGCACATCCTTTGGCATTTATTATTATTATTTATTTTGCCAACTACTGCTATTTCCATGGTCAGTCGATGCTCAATGCATTTCGGTAAAATCCTCAAAATAAATCGATTATACTCGAAAGTTAAGGATTCTTTCGCATTTCTCTTCTTCACATCCTGTTCTAAAAACTGAGTATTTTGTATTGTCCCTCGAAAAGCGTAACTCTGCATTTGGTTTATTTTCTGTGTAGTGCAGTTTTACTATTAACATTAACGCGCAGAGTTGAGGTCATAGAAAAAGCAGTGCTACAGCGTACGAAATATATATATATTATATATACAAGTATTTATGGTATATAAGTATAACATTTACACACAATATGTGCGTTACCTATGACTCTTTGACCCACTAACCTGCATCCTGGGCGAACGGTGGACCATGTAGAGTTCGTCTTTGGGTATTCTAGCTAGACGCTGGCCAATGTAGGCTTGCTCGATATGTTTATCCACATCGCACACGCGCGGCTGTATGTCCTGTATTAGGTGGGAAGAATTCAGCAAAGACATCACTGTCTGACATCCTCTAGAGCCTTACCGAACTGGCCACATCGTCTCCACTTTCCGTTGTGTAGTCCGTAAATCGCTTCTCGTCGTCCTCGGGATTGCCTTTGAAGAACTCCTCGAGCACTTTGCGAGTCTCTGAGAACTCGTACAGATAATCAAAAGTGGGCGTCTTTGAGGCTGCCGTTTCGGACGTGCCCTCGTGGTCTATCAGATCAATTAGATTGCCAACGGATGTCTTCACGTTGTTATCCAAGCGTTGTTTAGTGGGCGAGACACGTTGCGGAAAGCCAGGCGGTCGCCGCGGACAGCCAACACCCTTGGTAGCCACTTGCTGGTTACCGAAACGACGCGGGGAGCCCTCATATTCGGCTATGGGCAACTGCCCAATCATCTTGGTGACCTTCAGAACATCCTCATTGCTGTCCCTTTCTGCGGCTGTCAGTGTCGCCGACTTATTCATCCAGTTTGTGTCGATGTCGTCAAACACAACAATTTCGCCGTCGCGCAAGCACTGCCCATCGGCCTTCCCTACATCGGTTGGCGAGCCGGGACTCGCTATGCCCTAAAGGTAAACAAATAAAAAAAACAGATATATATGCGGAACTCGGCAAAGTTATTCGGTTCTCACCTCCGCCTCAAACTGGCTGCTGCCCGGGCTGCGACCCAGACGTATCTGGTGTGGATGCGGACGCTGGTAATAGTACCCCGATTGCTGCTGCTGCTGTTGTTGCTGTTGCTGTTGTTGTTGGTGCTGTGAGCCCATGTAGCCCGGCAGCTGATGGGGCGGCGATACCCGCTCGAACGCTTGGTGATGATGCATTGGCGCATACTGCAGCTCAGCGTTCAGATCCGGCGAGTTCAACACAGTGCTGGCTGGCGTCACATTTGGGCTGCGTGTGCGCATCTCCCAGACGTAGCGCTCCTGTGAAACTGGCTTGCACGCAGCGCCAAAGTTCATATGCAGCTCCGAGTGGGCGCCCGACGCCACGTGATTCACATTCCGCTCCATGGACTCGTTGCTACTGTCGCTGCACGAGTTCATCCCAATAGTTAGCTGCACTTGACCACGACGCTGTGTGGCGCGAGTCTTAAGTCTACCTTTCAGCAGCCAGTGGATATTTGGAGTGCCGCTGACATGTTAAGCTCGGAGTCAGTTGCCTGGAAGAAAGAACAGACACCGTGATTAGCATAAGCGAGGCCAATTATCTGTGCACACCTCGCTGTCTTCCGATGATCTAATACTCTGAGTTATCTCTGAATCATTCTGCATGCAGCTACACCAGCTGAGGCAGCTGTTGTTATTATTATTTATTATTGCCATTATGTTGTTATTCCTATTAGCCGCCGGCACAAAAATCAATGCACAAATGGGCTGCACTCTCCCATTTGCCAAGATCACGATATGGCACACGTGTAAACGTAATTTTCTCTCCCACTCTTCTAGTATTTTTTGTGGATTTGCGCACGTAAACTTGGCCTTTCAAAATAAAATAGGAATGAAATAAAACGTTCCCCAGGAACCATCCGAAACAAATTCCGTGCTAGACAGCGTGTGAATCTAATGTGACTCAAACTACAGGGTGCGTTCGCTACAAAGAACCAGACTGTAATTAAGGTTACTAATTATTCTCTTATTGGTTTAAATACACACATACATACATATGTACATATATTATGTGACATGACTTATAATCATTATTGTTTAATTATTCACAAATTTGCATTTACTCAACATTGTGATTCATAATTTTATTTGCATTGTGTTTTGTTCAACTTGACTTCTACTTCTTAAACACCTCGACTTCCAGCTAATGGTTTCTGGCCTGGGCCGTGTGGACTATAGCAAATTTATACTGTACGGCTGTCGGACTTCAAATAGGATGCTGCAGCCGCCGGTTGTTTTGTTTTTGGATTTCATTGCGCTCCCGCCCCCACTGCGAATGCAGTGCGACCATCTGTCAACGTCTACTTATCTTATGGAGCAGCGCAATGATTGCAAATTAGATGACATCAAAAAGCGCCATGCACGCATACATATACGTATATATATATATATATATATATATATATATATATATATATATATATATATATATATATATATATATATATATATATATATATATATATATACATATATGTCTGTATATGTGCTTATAAATGTATATGCAAATGTATATATATGTGTGTGTATTGGCTCAAAGTGTGTGCGTGGTATTGGCATAGAGTATTGTTAAAAATCAATATATTTGCAAGGTTTGGTGTGAACGACAATAGCCGTATAGCTCCCCACCAAGAACATTTAACCTGCCCGCCAGTAATAACAGCGACAACAACAGCAACAGCAACAGCAACAGCAACAACAACAACGACGGGCAGCATAACAATGCGTATTTTCTATCTTTTTGGGTGGCGGTTCACCCCCCCACCGACACGAAAAAATACATTTCATTTGGGTTTGGGCACAACACAGCAATAATTATAAAGTTTACATATGTATTTTAAGAGCACTTTTGCACTTTGCAAAATTTACACGGTAAATTACCATTTAATACATATTAATCACTTTCTTCCTGCTAGTAAATGCATTTATAACTCGATCAAAAAAGTAGAAGCCGTTAGTGATGGATAATTTCAACGATGTCTTCAGACAGACTTATCGATTTTTGCAAACGATGTATCGATAGCTTTCAATTGGAGCAAGCATTTGCCGATAACGATAAGCCAGCCGTCGTTAGCTACAGAAGAAAACACAATACCAACCGAATCGGACGTACCGCGGATCGCGCGACCGTTGCGCGCGTTTAAAGTGTGTGACTTTTTTTTTTGTTGTTGTTTTGCGTGCAATTCGACGCGCGCGAATATTTGTAAATTGTTCGTCAGTTAACTAATAAAGAGAAAATGCAATAAACAAAAGTGAGTTAAAATCATGCGCTATTGTCCATTTCTAAGCTAAAATTGTTTGTGCCGCTTAATGTCCGCCTAATACACTTGTCGGTCTGAGCCGACTTTTGAATTGAACTGCTGTGTCAGTGTTCAGCCTAATTAGCGCACGCTGCTGCTATTTACACTTTGTATCCTAGGGAGACAGATACACATGCCGTCGCTGCTGCAGCAGCAGCAGCAGGGTGTGTTCCTTCCTGTGCCTTTTCGCTCGTGATTGTGTGTGTGTGTGTGTGGCTTGTGAACCTGTGCTAAAAATCAATAAAGCACGCTCGTGCAAAAGTCAAACAACAAAGCGACGGCAAGTCCTGCTCCTGTTTCGCTCACACTCCCGCACTTAGATATGAACACATGTGCGTGTGAGTTTTCTCGCTCACATCTTTAAATCTTTTTGTTTTACTTTTTGTTGTTGTTTCTTATGATTTGTTGTTTCTTTTCTGGCTGTCAAGAAGGACGACAACTAACAATAAAATACGCAACAATTAAAGAACTTGGCAATTATGCGCGTCGCTTTGTGCAATTGAAATTGCAGGTAATTTCACACATGCTCGTAATAGTTTAAAAAGAAATACATTTATGTATATGTATATGCATGTATTTGTATATTGCGCTGAGTGCATCAGCTGCAGGCACAACAACGACAACAATAGCGCTAAAATAATAAAACACCGTTAAATGCGCGCGCCTACTTAGTCGAGCATGACCAAACACCGAAAGCATTAAAACCCGTTGCTTTATGGTTGTTGCTGTTGTTGTTGTTGTTGTTGTTGTTGTTGTTGTTCACTTTAAGCAGTTCTTGTTATTTCTGTTGGTGTTGCTGTTGCTGCTGTTGCTGTTGTGGCAGCTGGCAATTGCAAGCAACGCAATTGGAAACGCACTTGGCAACGAAACAACAAAACAAACTTTTGCCTGGCCAGCTGAATTATTGCCTCAAGACTGTGCAGCTCCTTGCCCCGAATTATATGCATTAATCCTTGCTGCTTTGACAACCGAGCGAGCTGAGTAAATTTGCTTTTAACCAAAATTGATGTTCAAGTGTATTGGCAATACCAGGCAATACCGAGCTAAGCCAAGACCTTAAATATTCAATTTGCCAGCTGAATGAGGTCAAGTGTTTGGGCTCTTAGATTTGTGTCATAGCTGGGAAAGAACATGTCTCAGAGATGTGACTGCAATGCACATTGAATCCTTTTCTATTTCTATTTACTTTTTTACTATTTAATCTTAATAATATTATAATGCCTTGCGAATAGTATTATTGAGTCCCAGAAGTTTTAAAATATTATATAATTTTTGATTAACATAACTTTACCCAAATATATTTATTTCCCTTAACCTCTTACTAAGTCGGAGCATTTCAAGTGCTTTACGTAAAGAGTGCTTACTGTTTTCGTTTGCTTCTTCTTTCCCTGCTCTTGTTGTTGTTTTTGTCAAGTTTGTAAATTGGCTTGAGTTGTCTTAGAAGTCGTTGTTAGCTGCTTTGACAACAACAATTGAAATAGTTAGCATAGCTAAGCATTTACTGTGTACCTGACGATTCGTTCGCCTGACTGTTGTTGGGCGTAATTAAAAATGCAGTTTTCGCGGCCCGTTTAACTGGCTTTACAGTTAGCAATAGCAGTTCTAAATTACACTGTTAAATTACACTAAATACATTATAGTAAATCATCAAGTCTTGCAGTCAGTCATGCCCTGATTGGGATTCAGATGCCGATTCAGATTCAGATTTGGATGCAGATTCGAATTCAGATTCAGATTCAGATTCAGATTCCGATTTCCATTTCGATTCGGATGCCATAACATGAACAAAAGACGCAGCGAATCAACATTTCGTATCAGTTAGCGCTGCTATCTAACATACTAATTGACTATAGCCTATATCAGTCGGTATATCTATCAGCTGACATGTGCCAATGGCTTTTATCTAATCAGCTCAGACTTCTCGACTGAGTCATTGCTGCTGCAAAAGACGCAGATAGTTGCCAAACTGAATACTGTAGTCGCTCGCTAAATGAAAAAGTAATATTCTCAAAGATAACAGTGAATGACATTCAAGTTATTCGTATAGCAAACATATATATTTAAAAGAAATCAGGTTTAATAATATATATAATATTATATAATAATATATATGATAATATAATATGAGATTATATAAGTTTGTTTATTTTTACACAAATCCAAACAAAATGCGGTTTTTGTTCATTACTTAATTCAACTTGAGTTAACTTAACTTGGTTTGTCGATCATCAAGCCAAGTTCATTTCCCATGTTGTCGTTCAGTAGCTGCAGTCTTTCTGTGTGTGTGTGTGTGTGTGTGTGAGTGTAGAACAAACGAAAAGTCGATAAACCAGTTTGTGACTTGACTCGGAGGTAAGTGGAATCAAAACATTTAAGGCACAATGCTGGCTAGGGAAACAGATTCTGTTGGGATTGAGAAGCGTAGCAGCAGCGGCAACAACAATTTCCTCATCGCCTTTTCATTCAATGTTTTTCACGCTGCGCAATTTTGAAAGTCGAACGCGTAGAAAAATGCGAGAGAGAAAGAGAGATGGGGAAACAAACTTGATTGACGCTATAATGCATATAACGCATTAATTGAATCACCTGGTTACATGGCTGACCTCCGAACTGATCCCCTGCAAAAGCAATCTCAACGATGACCGCTAAATAAGTCAACTTTCAGCGTGTTCCTCTAAACTGCTAATGAGGGCTTATAAATGATTCATTCATAAAGGGTAATGAAAGTACGAATCAATAATGAAGATGTGAAATATTTATATTTAGAATATTTAAGCTTGATGACCACGAAAATAATGGAGGAAAGCAATACGAGTAGTTAGCGGAGGAGCTTTGCGAGTGCGAAGGAGAAAATGACAGAATAAGAACAGAAATCGATGTGCGAAAGAGGCAGGAATAGGGCTGGCATTAAGCTGAGAATGGGATGAAAGAAGGAATCGATGTAGAAAACAGAAAGCAGTAGTTGGAAACATATAGAAATTGAGTGAAGGCAAGACTATAAAAACCGCATTGAAAGGCGATGGCGGAAAGTAAGGAATGAGATAAGAGCAGGAGGTGATGTACAAAAAACGAAAGGTTTGAGAACATAACGAAACTGTAGTAAAGGCTTAACTATGAAAATCGCATAGAAAGGCGAGAGATGGCACGAGTATGTAGAGGGTATCCCGAAATTGGAGCGAATGAGAGAGGGAATCGATGTAGAGAAGATTAAAGCAAGTATGAAAGCTCTAGTCGAGACTGCTCGACTAGGAGATACCCTGATCCCTACAAAGAGCTGATATTCACGCACGCATAAGCACGCGCTCTGCTAACTGCGCAGTAAGCACCGACTGCGCTTGGGCTCCACTTCAGTGTGGGCAATACTATGAGAATTTTGTTCTCTTGTGGTAGGAATATCTTCATGAAACTTTCAGAACGTGATCATAATGTGCAAATGTGTATACATTCCAAAGCAAAGTACTTCAAATACGTTTTTTGCAAATTGTAAATCTGTAAATTACAAAATCTTCGTATTGATCAGATGTATGTACACACTAAATCTGAAGTCTCTAGGTCTTAAAGTATCAAAATTACGACGAATAAACAAAATCAATTTATCGATTATTCTCGATAAAAATAAATCGGACGAGTTATCGAAAAAAAGATAAACTTGTACTGCGTATGGTATACACGAGTATGCATACAAAATTTGAAGACCCTAGTCCTTATATCTTCTGAGATCTAGGCGTTCATACGGACGGACGGACAGACGGATATAGCCCTATATCGACTCAGCTCGTCGCCCTGATCAAGAATATATATACTTTATGGGTATGCCTGTTACATACTTTTCACAAAAACATTATACCCTGATTTCCCATTTTTAATGGAAATTGCCATAAGGGCAAGACTATGAAAATTGCATAGAGAGGCGATATCAAGCAGAGGAGTTCTGTGGGTTTGAAGGCGATGAGCGTAAAATGGAGCTAATTTGAGAAGGAAGTGATGTACGAGAAAGAAGAGGAACGAAGTTGCGAACATACAGAAGGTGAGACAAAGGCAAGCGCGACGTTGAGTAAGAATGGCAAGAGAAGATCAAACGAGATTTGCAAAATATCTAATATAATTTCTACTCACCAAGAGTATTAGATATACTCTAATCATCAAGAGCTTGGAATATTTAAAGGACTTTAAAAAAAAGGTCGCCGCTGTTTGCTTGCATGTCGAGTGCTTCACAGACCCTCAAAACCAAAACAAGTTAACAACACACAAACAAAGCAAGAAACAATAATTGTAGGGTTGTAGGTTGCCGATGGAGTGGCATTTGGCGTTGCTTGATCTGCGGCTGGAGGTTGTTGGGGGCCTCAGATGGCCGAATGTGTACTTCACAAAAAATGAGCCAAAGCAAAATGGAAAACAAATTTATAATTATTGACTGAAACAACAGAGTTTTCGGTGTCGATTTACCAATTGTGTTTGCTTATTACTCGTCCGTTTATCACATTGTTCACTTCCTTGTCTCGGTCTCGACTCGACGCGACTTTGAACTTGACTGTGGCTTAAGATGGTCTTGCGGCTGGAGTTGAAGTTGAGCCTTGGACTTGAGTTGATGATTGGAATGGGAATTGGCCTTAATATTGAAGAATCTGCCCTCTTGACCTTGCCTTGACGAATGTCTAAGGCTTAGAGCTCCGTCCGGAGCAAGGCTGGCAAATGATCTCACATATAAAGCCGATATCCATACAACCCCGTGACCCAAATGCCGCATAATAAGTGCAACAACTGCAACAATTTGCGCGGCTCACCGCGCATATTCAAAGCAACTGCAAAAACAACAAAAGCCGAGTTAATAAATGAAATGAACAGAAAAAAGACAACAGCCAACAACCAACCACACAATGGCCAAGCAATAGGCATGGAAATTGCTTAGCTCCATAAATTGTGTCAGCGGCAACAAAAGCACGTGCCACGGCACAGACAAAGCACATCTACATACAGAAAGACAGGCGGACAGGCGGACAGGCGGACATGTGTGAATAAACATCTATTTTCTATTGTTCAATAATTAAAATCGTACAGCAATTATACAATAGCTAAATATAGATGTAACTTTGGCTAGTTTCGGGCTGGAACTGGAAATGAAGCTCTGATAAAGAGCTCAAAATATCTTGGAAGACATCTTACTGACTAAACTCTATATGTGTTTTGTGGTATATAGTATGATCTACATCTATATGTGTAAGCTGAAGCTGCTCACTGAGAGTTCGAATTTTAGTCGGATTAAAGCTCCAGATGCAAATATAAACTGTATGCAGATATATATAAATAATATATATATAATATCTGCATCCAGTTTATATATATATATATATATATATATATATATATATATATATATATATATATATATACTTATAATATATCTAGTATTCCACTAAATTAGCCTCGGGTTGGGATTTCAAATTCTGGAGCTTATACTAGATATAGCATTCCACAAAATTGCTTTCATACCTGGCTAGTCTCGGGTTGGAATTGAAAAGGCTGTAATTATGATCTGTATAAATATAAAAAGGAGAAGATGATTCCAATTCAGGCTGGAACTGAAAATGGATAAGTTCAAACAGCTCAATACGAGTTTGAATTATACTCGGTTTTAGTAGCCCAAGGTGTAAGCCGAAAATGCAGACATCTTGGTTTCATATTGGCTTGCGCCTGATATATATATATATATATGTATATATATATATATACATATATACATATCACTATATCTAGTACTCTACAAAATTGCTTTGATATGCAGCTGCAAAAACGTGTCAATGTAAAGAAGTCTTGACGTCTTGTTGCCTGCAATATTTTGATATACTGACACACGATCAACGGAATATCAGATTTGTAATCTCCATAATCGACACGTTCTGTATTAACACAATATGACGTTGGCAAGATTATATATTTAATGGGCGCCTGTTTGCTGGAAATGGAAATAAAAAAAAGAAATACTATGATCTCGATTCAAAATAAATATAAACTCAAGCGAAATCATTTAGAATACAACTAAGGCCTGCCTATGCGTGCCGTTTTGGGCAACTGCTAGAGGAAAGGGTATACAGAGCTTAGCATAGAGAGTAGCTCAAAGCTGGCTTTCCTTAGCGTGTCATTGTTGCTGTGGCTGATGCCATAATATTGCGTGCGTATCTATAGCTGTATCTGTATCTGTATCTTTACACGGGCCGCACAGTTGCTTTAAGACAATGTCACTGGCAGCCGTCAGGCAGTCAGGCAGCTCGGGCACGCTCGTTGCTCATCATGAAGTTCGCTGGATGATAAGCACTATGACTATGACTGTGACCGCCGGGATGATGACTAGCTGCGAGTCATTCGATCGCAACAGATGTCTACAAAAATTTATGCTATTCATTATGGGAAATTCGCCTTGAAGAGGTTGTTGTTGTCGTTGTCGATGTCGTTGTTGCAGCTTATCAATTGCAACAGCCGCGTAATACGAACTTTATTGTTATGGCCGGAAGACAATGGACGCGGGTCACAATAGCTTTACAGCTCTGGCTTTTGGTTTTGGGCATTTGTATACATTTGTCACATTTCACGCCTCCAAAATGGAATTCAAATGCGATTGCCAATGCAGCATATCGGAATTAGATTTATGTTTATATATGCTAATCATTTCAGCTGGAATTCAGGGCTGAATTGTGTAAAAAATATTGTAATTTATATTTGTGCATATGCAATGCAGATGCAGCTATTCAAGATGTAAGCTGGATTCAGCCACGACTCATGCTGGAAGAGTAATTGCAATCAAAGCGTTCCAATTAGCTCACAGAATTTGAATTCAGTTGACTAATTACATAATCAATGTATTTAGCTCAGATCTGGGTGAGAGTTTGCGGTATTTGTGATTCATCTGGCTAGGCTTACAGCATTCTAATTACTCAACTATTTTATTTTCAGTGTTTTTATGGCTTTTTCAGTTAGTTTTCCAATGACTAAATGCAATTTCAGATTCGATCTGACGACTCTAGCGGCAGCAGCATTGTCGTGTCATTTGCATTTCCGTCTTGGTCACAAGAATCACTTAGCATCATTTGGTTGAATAATGTCTGCTAACTGTATTGTGCTTTACTGTTAATGCAATGGGAAACAGCTAAACAATTTAGCCTCTGTCGCTTATACAATACAATGCCAGTGCAGCAATAGTGTAAAAATTAGCTTAGCTTACATTTCACTCTAAACATTTAATGAGGCTGCCCGGCGCGCCGTCGACGTTCCCCAGTGCGACAGTCGGGCATAGACGCCCTGTCGCTATGTTGCATAATTGTTGTTAAGCCGTCAATTCAATTGACGTTGCTCATACGTCCCGTTGTGCGGATGTCGTGTGTGGATGTGCGATTGTCTGCCCGCCTATGTGTCTCTATCTTTCTCTCTCTCTCTCTCTCTCTCTGTGTGTGTGCTCGTGCCTCTCTGTGTGTGTGTAAATTAGTGCACATCCAATGCCCCTTACAGCTTTCTGAACTCAAAGCCGAGCACCGAAAGTCAAACACACTAACTAAATACCAGAGAAAAACAAGTTCATTTTTATAGTTTCTTTTGAAATCATCATAATATGTAGATGTCGGAGGTATGAATAAAATAGAAGAAAGAGTGTCGCATAAGATTAGACGATCTTCCATTCAAACTTACAATTCAATCACCTGATAGGGGCAATCGGAGCAATACTCCCACGAATCACCAATCAAATCCATCCTGATCACTACGCATAGAGATCACTGAATACTTCTCAGACTCAACTGTTCCATTATATTATTTGAAAATGCATGTCCATCTCACTAACTGGCATGTAAAAGACGAAAATAGTCAACTCGCGGCTTATTCAATTTTCCTATTGAATACGATACAACGATTGATAAACTAGTGGACATTATCATCCATGTTGAATGAGCTGAAATATATATTGCTCTGTATTGATTGTTGCTCCGAGTACTTGACTTAAACCTATTGCCCTGGCTGTCCACAGTGTATTTGGAGCACAAGTGTTTTACTATGTACATTATGAGGAGGTTTGACGTTGACGATGGTCGTAAATCCTTCATTTGAAGGCGCCAGGAAGTGGCCGTCAATGACATGTTCATGGTTAAGCACTAAACACACATACATATGTGACACTTAGGTCCGTATTACCAGGGCTTATAATTTCAGACCTTGAATGAATGATGTATTTACAGTATATATATAATTTGTAGAATATGTTTGTTTGTCGCAGTTTTTTATCCTTAACTCTAATGCGCAATTTTAAATAATATTTATAACAATTAACATCTAACAATTAACATATATATATATCCTTATTTAGAGCCAAGCTTAGCTCCTACAGTTGAGCCTGGACTCATTTAAGTTCCTCTTATGTTAATGTTATGAAAATGTAGTTTTAATTTAGCTATCAGAAATCTGTTGTGTCCATATATGATATATAATTCCTTTGTTATGCTAATCGAGCTATGGTCGATGTTAGGGCATGCAATGCGTCATAGACGCTTTGCCACGACTAGTTTTAGTGAATGCTCTTTATTTGATTTTACTTTGTTTTCGCTATTGTTGTTGTCTTCACTGTTTTTTGTCTTTATTTTTGCAACAATGGCAAAATTGACGTTAATTTGTGGCAGACGCGAAAACATTTGGCATTATTTTCACAAATATTACGTTACATATACATATAATGCGGGAAAAAGGTATTTTTATTGCAATTGTTATTGCTCTAATAGTTTTATTTTCTTTTATTTTTAATTATTTGATTGCATTGCTCAGCTGCTGTTCGATAGATTTGATTCGTGTGATTAATTGATCGATATGCATTCGTTTTGCATACAACACTTTCACTTGCATATTGGCAGTCGTTTAGTAAATCGATGAAAAGTGTTTTCAAAATTCAAATAAATAATTTCCACACACAGAGAGAGAAGAAAATTGGCTGGAAACCCAATTGGCTAAGAAACCCAATGCTATGGGTTTCCTTTTCACATCCCATTGGCATTGATTAATGTGCGGCTCATAAATTTATGTATCCAACGCGTTGCGTGCTTGGCGATCTGCCAAAAGCAATTTGATGCTGCTCACACACACACGCACGCACACATGGATTAGTTTTTGGCGTAGATTTTCAGTCGAATTTCCAGCCAACAATGCAAATATTAATATATATAGCATCGCAGCCATTCCCTTAAGTATATATAGCTTATATATATATGGGATATAATGTATGAATTTAGTTGAACTGGAAACAGAGTAGTGAGCACGTGTGTAAACAATGTTTGCAATGTTATTGAACTCACTTCTGGCCTGGATGGAGCCTCGTTCAAATCCACCGACCTCGACCGTCTTTAATGGCAATTAAATGGGCAAAGGTCTTAGAAATCGAAATGCAAATCAAATTAGACAACAGAGAGACCTATACAGACTCTATATTATGTCACACTACAGTCATGAAATGCGACACGATCTCAATCGACTCATACATGCATTACAATTTCTAAATGCATTGCGTCTCTATCAGCTATATAATATTGTTAATTGTCAGCTCGGCTCAGAGAAGCAAAAAGCGTAATCGAGATAACTTGACAAACAAATCAGTTAAGACACCATGAATACATACACCAAAGACAAGCAAACAATGGGAAGATGTGAATCCAAAGCAATAATTGCATATGAATAAGAACCCAGCGCAAATTAAGGTGAGCTCGCTAATAGAGGTAAAAGCAGAGCATAAAGTCATACAGCTCTGATAAATATTACAAATGTGAGCAGACGCCCTTGAGAATGAGACTTCAGAATGAGACGATTCTGGAGATTGAAAGTGAATTCTTGAGGGAGCCTTAGATGAAAGAGGGGTAAAATGTGGGAACGAGAGAGAGAGTGTGAGAAAAGATAAAAGTGAGCGAGACGAGCATAGAGAAAGTGAAGACAAAGAAAAGATACAGGGAGAAGAGAGACAGGACGACAGAGATAAAGAGAATCAGTGAAAGAATGAGTCAGGGACTGAGACTGAGACGAAGAGAGATGAAGACAGAAAAAAAGTGGGAGGTAAAAGCTAAACCGAAACATCGATAACATTAATGAGCTTGCAAATCTGTATGTAATTATTCATATATTTGTACATATATATGTTCAGTTATTAAAGCTGTTCAGAGTTTCGTCTATTTAACCAGAGAGCACACACATATTATTATATGATGTTCGCCTAGGTATTCACAGTTAATTAGCGTTTATCCGTGAGATACGGATGCAATTACAGGCACTTCCCTAAATGCTTCGCCTGGTAATATCCGCATAGGCCAGGCGCTAAGGCAGACGCAGCGCAGAGGCAACAGCCGGAACTACCATTTACGTCTCTATTTAGCCTGTGATCATATTGTAATCGCGGCGTATCCGTATGCCACATGGAGGCAACAGGCAGTCTCTGCTGATCGCATGTTGGCTGCCGCAAGTAGTCGAGTGTGTAGCGTATTTATGCACAAATATTAAATTAAGTAATTACAATTAATTATAATAAATTATGCTGCATTATAATACAATGTGATGCTGTCTGTGTCGCCGTCGCTCATTATGTCACTCTGGCAATTAGATTACCAGCATGTTTGAAAATCAGATTTTCTTTTGTTACCAACTTGATGGCGTCGAGAAACGCTTTTCGAAAGTAACCCGGGCCCGGGCGCGGGCCCGCCCGCTGCCTAAGTAGTGCAATTAACGAATACCGAACACCGTACACTGAATACCGAAAGTAAAAGTGTGCAAACCTCGGAGGCGCTGCGAAGGGTGGCCATGTGCCAACAGACACTATCTCAGATGCTCAGATGAATGAATGGGCCGGCGGATCCAATTAGCTGAACACTTTTGCATAACGTGACCAGCTGCTGGCCGCGGCTCTGTCTGGGCATACGTATCTCCAATTGCCATTTGGCTTGCGTGCAAATCAATAACATCTAGCGAGACGTATGTAGATGGATGCCATGCGAAGTCAATGAGCTTGAGCAAATGAAAGTCGCAGCTGCTTGCAGTTGTTCGCTGTGTGGCCGACGCCAGGCACCTTGAGAACCGACTTGATTCTCATGATATGCTGCTGCTGCTGGCTGGCGCCAGTGTCTGCCCTCAAGCAAACAAGCAACAACAGCAGCAGCAGCTTTAGCTCTAAATCCAACTTCAAGCTTTAACTCCCAGCTTCAGCTTTAGTATCATGTGTCACTGCCAGCCATGGCGTAGCTGGCTAACCTTCAATCTCATGCTTAGCTTACTGGCGACTGCTGACTGCTGACCGGCTATGACGTCAATGGCTTTGTTCTGACGCTCTACGTGCTGTATGCGCAAGCTGAGCGCCAGGTCATGTAATCACGACGGCCAAGCCAGCGGCAGCGGTATATATATATATATATATGAATGTATGAATTGATGTAATATAATGAATATATTCATGTATGAATGTATATATGAATGAATGAATGTATATATAAATGTATAAATATATGAATGTATATATGAATGTATGAATGAATGTATATATCGATGTATAAATATATGAATGTATGTATGAATGTGTGAATGTACGAATGAATGAATATATTACTGTATGAATGTATATATGAATGTATGAATGAATGAATGAATGTATATATACATGTATAAAAATATGAATGTATATATGAATGCATGAATGAATGTATATATCAAAGTATAAATATATGAATGTATGTATGAATGTGTGAATGTACGAATGAATGAATATATTACTGTATGAATGTATATATGAATGTATGAATGAATGAATGAATGTATATATACATGTATAAATATATGAATGTATATATGAATGCATGAATGAATGTATATATCAATGTATAAATATATGAATGTATGTATGAATGTGTGAATGTACGAATGAATGAATATATTATTGTATAAATGTATATATGAATGTATGAATGAATGAATGAATGTATATATACATGTATAAATATATGAATGTATATATGAATGCATGAATGAATGTATATATCAAAGTATAAATATATGAATGTATGTATGATTGTGTGAATGTACGAATGAATGAATATATTACTGTATGAATGTATATATGAATATATGAATGAATGAATGAATGTATATATACATGAATGTATGAATGAACGTATATATGAATGTATGAATGAATCAATGAATGTATATATGAATGTATGAATGTATATATAAATGTATAAATATATGAATGTTTATATGAATGAATGTATATATCGATGTATAAATATATGAATGTATGTATGAATGTGTGAATGTACGAATGAATGAATATATTACTGTATGAATGTATATATGAATATATGAATGAATGAATGAATGTATATATACATGAATGTATGAATGAACGTATATATGAATGTATGAATGAATCAATGAATGTATATATGAATGTATATAGAAATGTAATATTGTGTAATATTCATTTAAGCTGAAGTCTCCATGCTTAGCAAGCCTGTTTGTACACTTCAGTGTTGAACAGTGCATTCACATACAGTGTTATACAGTTTGTTTAGTGAGTAATAATAATAATATTGCTAATATATATTGCTAAAAGACATTGTCAATCAGTTTTGTTTAACAAGAGTTGCAATTGCAATTATAGTTCATAAATGAAAAAGTGTCACAAAATATTTAGTTACTTTTCTGTACAAATTTCAGTGTTACAAACGATGTGTTTTAACATATTTGTAATGGCTGGTTCATAGTTTCAATGAAAAGCAGCGGCAATGCGTCAGCGAATTCTCTTGGAAATGCATTCACACTGACATTATACAACACTGTTGTGCAACACTGTTACACGTCCAGTGGCACGTACATTTGCAAATGCCCCGAGGGCATAGGCATTTCATAATCGTGCATATTTGACTGGCATTATTCTAACTGGGCTAGGGTTGGGTGTGTGTGTGTTTTGTTTTGTTTTGTTTTTTTTTTTTTTTGTTTTGTGTTGGATTTGCAAGCGCATTGCATAATTTATTGCCGCTGCCTGGGCTTAAGCACTTAATTAGTGTTATTAAAAATGTTTGGCAAATGTGGAAGTCGTCGGCGATGTCGTTTTTTGTTGTCCAAGTCCAACTCGTCACCATCAACATCATCATAATCATCATCATCATTTGCACATGCTTATTTAACAATTTGCGTTTCGTGTAGTTGGGCTTGAGCTCTTTGTGTTTGTGCATTGGAATTCGCCTGCTTGCCTGTTCGGATATTGGCAGTTCGGATGCGCAGGCTTCATTAGCGTGCGGCCTATGTCGGTGGTAAACAACCAGCTGAATTGCTGTTGTTGTTGTTGTTGCTGCTGCTGCTGCTGCTGGTGGAAGTTGAATGAACGCAAACTCTGCAAATCACTCGCCAGCCACGAACGATACAAAACAATTAAGTGGTAATGACATTTGAGTAGCCTTAATGACTCCATTTGGCGGCGTTCAACCTGACTGATGCTTAGGCGTTTGACGAGTCTCTTAAGTAGTCTCGCTCTCTCAACAGCCTCTTGCCACTAAGTGCTGCCACAAGCCGTTGCGAACGGGCGCTCAGCATGCTCTAGCATGCAACTTCCTCCTCCCCTGGCTTTGGCTCACCTGATATCGGCTTATCAATGCCGCATTGCAAAAGTGTGTCAGTCAGTCGGTTTAATCAACCGACCGTCAATTAGGCGACCCCATTGAATGGCGGCGCTGACGTTGCGGGTGTCAATCAGCTATTAATTCTAAGCACGCAACACGAACACAGATAGGCTTCTCTGTATTCATGAGTGTGTAGCCGAAAACTACAGTGGCGGGAAAAAGTCTGCAGACTACAGTGTCATGGAGGTTTTTAAAGCTGTCAAATATATGATACATATAGATAGACTGACTGCCAATATATACATAACTAGCGTTATAAGCGTTGAACTGAATCGTCTTTTATATATTTATAATCCAAGCCAAATCTAACTTGAGCTATGCATCTACCTATGTATGCTGATGTACATAACAATTTTATAAATACATAAAATTGATGCATTTTTCAGTTAGTCAAGTCTTACAACATTATAGAATATATGCTAAATATCTCTGTTCTTTTATTTACATATGGGTTTTATTGAATTCTTAAAATAATATTTTTATATTAATTATTAATAATATTTTAAATATATCAAAAATAATATATATAAAAAATTTATGAAAAGTCCATTGCAAGTCGACAACAAAATTCGCTAAAATTTACAAATATTTTGTATTTATATATTTTTTACAGGGACCGCAAATAAGAGTTATGAGTTTAAAAAAATTGAGGCACAAAAGAAGCCTCAAGAAGAGAGAGGAAAACACACATAAGTTATTTTTTCACGGCAAATTCAAAAAAAGGATAAACTTTTATTTGCAATTTTTTATAAAAAAATTATTTTTAATTATTATAAATAATTTATATGATAAAAATCAAAAATAATTATTATAAATCAATTTTTATATAAAAATCAAATCATAATTCTTATTTTCAATTTTTATAATATAAATTAAAAATAAGAGTTATGGAGTAACTTTTATTATAAAAATTGAAAATAAAAATTGAATTGATATATCGTTTGAAGTAAAGGAGCTAGATCGTATATAGGCCGATATATATGATCTACGCATCAACACCTTTCAGATGATATACAATATGTATGTAAATATGTACATGTATATGTACATATATATATTTAATTATATGCTTACGCACTTGCCCAGTGCACTTGCCCTGTATTTTTTTATCATTCATCATTTTTAACATTCATTATGTAAATATTTAAGAATACTATTTCCATCTATACGTATAAATTAGAGAAATGCATCTAAATTATGCAAATTCAATCACAAGTTATTTAAATGCTTTCTCGTGCACTGACTTGTGCCTGACGCTGTACGGAAATTAGATTTGCATGTTGTGGCGCTGTTTGTGAGAATCGCATCCAAATTTGGACAACCTGAGCGACCGATGTGTGTGCGTGTTTTACTTTCCCAACAGTTTGAGCTGCCCAAAAAAAGTCGTCCGGCCTTTGTCATATATGTGAATAAGATGTGTTTAAATACACTTAAATACACGCACACACACACATAGATACATATACATATATTTATTTTGAGTCGGTTTACGTTTTGTTTGGGGCGCGGCGAAGTCATGTTCTCACCGTAGCTTTATCATTGCCCAACCCATTTCGGAATTGCGTTTTAGACTTAAACTCTCCGCTGATGCACACCCGCCCAAATGGCGGCATAATTTTAGCTCGAATACACTTGGCTACCAGCAGCCGCTAAAGCGCTTGGCATGTAAATCGAATCATGTCCATAAACGTAAACCAGTTAAGCGTTTGCATTCAAATTGCACGAATGTGAATCAGATATTAGATGAGATAGAAGTGCGCCTGTTAGCAGTTGCTTAAGCCGTTTGCCTTATTCAGATAGATCAAATCGAATATACGTATAGCTAGAATATCTATATATACATCTGTCTATAAAAGATTTACAATCTATTTAATATTGACATTCGTATAGTTTGGAGCAGGTATTACGTAATCAGATTCCTAGACAGCTCTTGTTTATTCCTTTTTTATGATAAAGCGCTGTATTTGATAATTGAAACTTAAAACAAGTAAGAACATTACAGTCGAGCGGCACCGACTGCAGTACACTCATTCATGCTTACATCAAATTTACGTTTGGCAAATCAATAGAGCAGGCCTGTCTTTTGCTTTGGTTTGTCAATTGTAAAACAATAGAAGAACCATTTATATATATTTGCCTTATATTACATTCAACCTTTTACCCACCGAAAAATGTGTTTTCTAGTGTGATGAGGTATATTTCCTTCGTATTTCTTTATTTCTTCTTTTATTTCATTGAGCTTTATTTCCCTTGAACATTTTTTAATAGTCACATAAAGCTTATGCTACAAATTCATTTTTATACTGAGGTTAGCTATGGCTCATCAACTGAGATATGATGAGGTATATATTCCCAGTAGAAGTTTCAAATTTCAAGCCTCTGGGACATTGCATATAAGCCATATGCCTATTTTACTTTGGCGTATGAGTATAAAGAGTTGTATTACAGACATTCATCGACAGTCCTGCAAAAGTTAAAGAGGCGTCACCTGTTTCAGTCAGCCTGAAGAGGCTTCAAGCACGAGTTCGGATCTACAGAGACTGGAGAGCACTTTGTCATTTGTTTGTTATTGATTACGACACCTTTATAATAGGATATTTAGCGACTGCGTTTGGCGTGAATATGTTCACATGTGTAATAGGCTTTGTTTTTCCGTCATATGCTGTCCACAATGAGTGAGATGATTGTGGAAAGAGAGTTCGGAAAGTTGTGTGATATTTACTAGTTTAGTTTAGTTTAGTTTAGGCCTAGTATAATTTCTCTGCATCCGCCATTCAGTTAATGGGGCTAGATATACTTTATGACTGTTGGTTTTGGCCATTGCAGCGTAAGTCAGATATTGGGCTGGATATACTTCTTAAAGAACGACCTAAATGTGCGCATAAAACTCATGAAATGAGCTTTCTTTGCAACGCTTTTCCAGCTTCGCTCTATATAAATGTCTGTGAGCTATATCTAATGCAGCTGTGCCCATCATTGCTCTGCACTTTATGGCCGTCAGTGGGGCGTATGCATAATTAAGTATACGACGCGCGTTACGCGCTATTCGCGTGGCTTTGAATTGCAGTGAGGAATGGGGCTTATTTTTTCTTTACTTGGCAATAATGGAGTACGCCACGCACTAGTTCAGAATTACTCAAAAACTATTAAAATACACTTAATTATTTCGTATTGGGGAAACTGAGCTTCAGGCTCAGTCTCAGCCTCAGCCGCAAGCCATGCTGCTCCACTCGAGTGCCGGCTTAGCCGAGTGTGGCCAAGTCAACATCAGAGCGAAGATCAAAACTGTTTTATAACCCAAACATTGTTGATTACAAATATTTGTACTCACCTAGACCGCATTTTGTGTCATTTCAGTTGAAGATTGAAACGGAAGACCAATTCGGAGCAATTATTAAAAAGCAGCAACAGCAACAGCAGCAGCAGCAGCAGCAGCAGCAGAAATCAAGTACTGAAGCCCCGCAGGAGTCGAATTGTAAGTAAACTAACACACACACACACACACATATATATATATATATATATATATATATATATATATATATATACATATACAAATGCATGCCACGAATGTGCTCGAGGTGTGGCACATCCGCAAGTTTGCAAGTCTTCAGACGCCAGACAATGGCCAGCCCCACAATCATAACCAAAACAATAACAGTAGGAAAAGACGTTACTGAAAATGCAAACACACACACACACGCACACACACACGTTTCCATTGCGTTGCATTGCGAAATGAGTCGACGCCTATTCAGACCTTTGTTATTGTTGGCTGACACAGCAAACAAATCCAAAAACAAAAAATAGCAGACTGCAATTGCATAAAAGTTGCAAATATGCAGATTCTCACAGTTTCGGAAATAGCAATCACACAATCAACACCCCGCGCCATCCGCTGTGAACGAATAGCAAATGCCCTTTAAGAAGTGAAAGATGACTCAAGTCTCTAACCGGAGATATTGTATTGCCAATAATAATATGACCGACTTCATTTCTTATTCCCATTCAAAAATAAGCTAATACTCAATACTAGAATAATTTTACATCTAATTTATTTACTACTTAACTTGCCGATTATTGTTATTTGCTGAACTCGTATTTATATATATGTTCCATTTTTATAATATATGTATCTATAAATATGTATATGTAGAAATGCAGAGATATATGTATGCGGGAAAGTTGCTGTAAAAGTATTTATAAGAAGTGTAAAGTATTTTGGTGAGCAGGACTTACCTGTACCCATCTCTAGTTGTCTAAGAATATTAACATAGGCAAATGTCAGTTTCTTCTTCTGGTGCTTCATGTTAAGTTGACAGCAGGCTTTGACTTACGCTGGAGCTGTCAAACAGTTTTTCCTGCTTGTTGTGTGTGTTGACTGCTCTGACTGATTGCAGCAGAAAACTTATTTTGTAAAACTGAAAATTTATAAAAAGTTAAGCAAACATGTTGAACGCCAACAAGGGCGCAATGGAACCAAATGGAGCCAGCTACGACAAAGCTGGCAACGCAGCCCAACATAATACGACGGTAGATCAGGAACTTGGCAAAATTGACAAAAACGTGACACCTCTTCGGGCTCCGCTGCTTGAAACTCCGGCAGGCACCGGTGGAAACCCAATAACCAGTGCTCCTAAGCTGATGTGTAACCAGGAGCAGCCGACGAAGAAGCAGATGCAGAAGCCAATGTATCAACCGATGCAAAAACTGTCGAACCAACAGAAAAAGCAGCAGATGCAGCAGCAGCATCAGCAGAGGCAACAACAGCAACAGCTGCAGCAACAACAACAGTATCAATCATACAATTTTAAGACTGAAGCCAAATATCAGCCCGAGGTAAGCATCAGCATCTAATAGCGCCGACCCATAACACACAGTCTCTTAATCCTCCCCCTCGAAGGGACCATTGCCGGGCGCTGCGAACCAGTGGCGCACGCTGAGCACTCAAGTGCACAAGCGCGGCACCACAATCGAGATGATGTACACTGGACAGGAGGTGCCCCAGCCATCGGAGCCGCCGCTCGATTTGCGTGCCATACCGGGGGTGACGCACCTCACCATGAATATGCCGGCGGGCATGTCGCCGAGCCTTAAGCCTAGCTCGCCGGATATGCCGTCACTGATAAATGCCATGGACTTCTTTAGGCAACCAGAGAGCCTGCAGTTCGCTCACGAAAGGCCCAGCACCTCAATTCAGGTCATATCGCAGGACAAAAATAACAGCACAGACACACAGAAAATCGAAACCATTGAGGTGATACCACTGGGCTGCACGCTGGCGGAACCACTCCAGCGCAGTACGATAAACTCCTGCTTCCAAACCTTCAGCTTCATGAAGCTGAACGAGCGCGAGTCCAACGAGCTCGGCCCTGTGGTCATGGATACGGATATATCGCCCACATATATGCTAACCGAACAGCAGCAGCTGCGCCTTCAGGCCGCCATTTTGCAGGAGGATGTACCGCTGACGGATGCCTTGATGCCCATCGCGAATGATTTGTATAAGGAGCACACTCGCATACAAAAGGCCGAACCGGGTCTGCTGTCGACGCCAGAAGCACCGCCCTTCGGCACCATGAGATTCCACTACGTCGAGCCGCCGGTATACGGCTGTCCCAAGGAAATGCCCAGCCGTAATCCGCGCGTCCCGCAGGTGCAGCTTGATGCACCGACTGTCGCCAGCAAGCGTAGCTGGTCTGTGCAAAAACGATCCACTAGCAATGCCATTATGGGCTCCACAATCATGGCTCTTGATAAGAATGGCAATTACAAGGCTATGTGCCTTGAGGATTGGAGTAAATTGAACATAAAGGGCGATAAGCCAAGTAAAAATTAATTACGTAGTAGTTCGACAAGAAGAGGATCATCAAGTGAGCAAGATCTCATATCCGTTCTATGTAGTTAAATATTTTTTCGTTTCTCTAATTGTATTTGTTTCTGAGTTAAATCAAATAAAAATGCGGAACCCCGAATTCAAGCTGAAATGCACCAGCAAATAAAAGTGCTCTGAACGGGAGTTTCTGATAAAAGATACCCTGAAGTCTTTATTATTTTATACTTTTTTCATACAAGATGATCCTCTTTAAAAGATCATATGTATTTGCCAAATCGATTAATCGATTTTTATCGATAATAAGGAAATGTGATGATTTATGGAAAATGGAATTATATATTATATGTATATATTTCAAATATTAAATATTCAGTTTTTATAGATTACGTGTAGACGAACAACCGGGAGACAAACAGTCGGACGGACCTCGATATATAATAATGTATAATAACAATATGGACTCAGCCATGTCCAATACCAATATTCCCATTTGCATTCCCGTTTTCAATGGGCTCAACAGCGCATCAGAAGAGTTTCATGAGCTTTCTATTCAATTAATTTTTGTGACAAGTGATAGGAAATAGACACCTTCACGGAATTCCTTATATATATTTTATTGTATACCATGCTGTTCCTTCAATTGAAACGCCCCGTTTCATCACTTCCCATTCAATTTCACTTTCGCAATTCGTCAATAAAGAAAATGCCAACACAATGCCAAAAAAAAGTGAAAGAAGTACGAACAAGTACAACTCAGTGTCATTTGTTCGGCACCAAAAGTTTCGTTTTCTAATATTACCAAATACTGCGAATACAATGCCTTGGCCAAGACAATTTGATTGGGCTCCGCGGCCGGCGAATACTTAGACAAAAGCACACAAAGAAAGCCCAAGCGATGTCATTGCCAAATTCAGGTAACTGTCGAGCCAAAGCGGGCTGCCACAGAAATAGAATTGACCAAAAATGGGAGACTTCGATGAGGTAGCTCAATATATCAAAGCCCTGTCTCATCAACCATGTCGCTTTTTATAGCCTTTGAAATTGGATTTTGCTTCTACTTTGACCAAAGCGAAGAGTTGAAGCTACTTCATTTCCGCGAAATATATGTATATTTGCATATCCTTAACTGGGATGACTGCTATTAATATACATCTATGTATATAACATGTCTATAAGAGCTAAATATTGTAAATAGAAAATTTTAAATGTGTTATTAATGTTATATTGGTATTATTATTATTATTATTATTAATAATTTCAGTTTTAGAGAGTTTAAGGAAAACCGCTTTATGTACATTTCATAAATGAACAACCGAACTCAATAATTTGTCTGAACTCCTTGTCTCACTTGATATGAGAATCTGAAGACGAATCTATGTTTATTTCCTCGACTCTAATAGGAATACCTTTACCATTCTTACTTTGCCACAATTTTAATAAAATCCCTTGAGCAATCTCATAAATCATAATTTGTATGTACATATCTCATGTACTACCGTTTTATATTGTGATGTCTCTATAAACAATGACTCATAAAATCCCATTATATGCGAGCCAAAACATTTTTGGTGTTATCCCAAGACCATATTATCATATGACTACATATTTAGATGTTTGTATAACTTTCTCACTTTTCGAGTATTCAAGAATATACAAAATTGAAAAAATAAACAAACCTAAGAGTGAGAAGTAACTGCAGAACTTACAGCTAGAATATTTGTTATTGTATATTATATTATTATATTATATACAGATGAATATAGAAGAATTTATTTAAACTCCGCCCTTGATCGAGTATTAAATAAAGGGCTTCTTTAAAATCGAACAGTTTAATTATATCCCAAATGCGAATTCAGTTCGTTTAAGATGTTGACATTCCTTTTGTTGACTTGGCCCTTTTAGTCTAGCCCAAGTGAAATCCGTCGTCATAAATTTCGCTTTGCTCTCAGGCCCGCGTTCCGAGGCCCAACACTTTCGATTTGCTTGCAGTAAAGTAAAGTGGAGTTGTTTGTTATTTAAGTGAAATGTCAAATCACATACCCACAAGAGAAGTACACCCACCCAACGCTGCCGCCTCGCCACAAATGTAGAAATCTGGCTGGGAAATGCAAAAACCAAGTGGCAGAAGCGTATGAAATAAAATGAGTTAATTGTTATTGTTATTGTTTATCTCGCTGCTTGCTGGGGAAGACACGCGAAGTAAGAGCTATATGTAAATCGTGTAAATATAACAAAAAAAAAAAAAACAATTACTTGGCATTGAGGTGGAATTCGTGTTGGGTTGGGCTGGTTCTGCTCACGAGTCACGGCTAAATAATGACGACAAATACATTTGTATGCTGTGTTTTTTTGGCATACTTTACTATAAAGTACTTTACTTGAACATAAAATCAGTACATTTCAATGATTAACTATCGGTAGCAACCGTTAACAGTAATAATCGAGACGAATGAACTGTTCAGATCAACTCTCTCCAATAATTTTTTTGTAGGCTTTTGAATATTTTTGGGGATCACTTCAACTATAAATGGGGTCCTATTCAAGGACTATATTAAGTGTTCTAATTCATGCAGTGCCCGGGCTCTTGTAAAAGAATATCTGCACATCTTCGATTGGTCGATTCTCCTCAAGCAGACGATCCAGCTTTAGCACCTGCAGCTTGAAGTACCAATACTCGGCGTACTGAGATCGAGAAATGGGTTAAGGTATATAAGAAAAGATTAAACATATTGAGATATGCTTTGTTTGTCTGTCTACCCACCGAATCCTGATAATCTTTGCTTATGGAGTCACAGCGGCTAAGTATAATGCTAATCGGATAATCAAGTTTCTCGCTGCTGCGTATGCGGTAGATGCCGTTCAATACATCGCCGGTTAGCAGTGGGCAGTCGATTAGGTAGAGCTCCGAGAGTTTCGGGCACTTCTTGATCACATCGAGCAGCTGGTACTCCTTGAGATCTGGACAACCACTCAATACCAAATAATTCTCTACTCGTGGCATGTTCAATTCAAGCATCTCGCGATCGTAGAAACGACAATTGTTCAAAACGAGTCCCTGCAGATGGGTGCAATAACCCAGGCCAGTATCGCGCAGCCAGTATGTTCCCTCGAAGGTCGCACAGTTCATTTGGACAATCTCAACGGTGTCGGCCTTGGCGAACATCACATGTCGCAAGCACTCTATGGCCATCTCAGGCTTGTACCCGGCAAAGGTCAGCTCGAGCAAGTACAGTGAAGGCAGTGTCAAGACCTGCTCGCGTGACTCTAGGAACAGCAGCATAGGCAGCGAGATGTCCTGCAGACGGTGGCAGGAGGTGATGCCCTGCAGAGTTAGTGGTGGATTCTTGCACTTTATGAACAGTCGCTTTAGCTGCTTGCAGCGCTCTAAAATGCCCGTGAGGGCCGACTGGGCCACATCGCCATAGAGTACCAGCAGCTCCAGCTGCGGGAACTGCTCTATGAAGTGCACCTGTACCTCGCAGTACACCTTGAGGCGGCGCAGATTGCGTAGCATTTTGGGCAAGGCATGCAGTGGCCATTGTGGCATCATCGATCCGCCGAGGACCGCAGCAAGGCCGACGACCCGCCCGAGTCCGGCATCTCCCGCACCCGCTTCACGTTGTCGCCTGGTCGTTGGCTTCGGCAGAGCCTCCTGGCTGACCAGCAGCTCGCAGTGCTGAACACCGTTCAGAGACTTGACACCGGCTCGCTCCAGCAAATTAAGATTGTCTTGAAGGCGATCGGCTGTGAAATAGACATATCGAAAGTGATCCATCATGTTGTTGAGGAAGTAGCTCAACGGTTCGCCGCTCAGTTCTTGCTCCAGCTGTCGGAAGTCCAAGCGCTTATATGCGCTCCGCCAAACGCTGTCGCAGACATGCTGCACCTCCTGGTGGTTACGGTAGAGCACTATCTGATCAGACATTGGTAGCTTGCAGATCAGCTGGCGCAACTTGCGAAAGGCCGCATCATAGTCCTTCTTGCTGCTGGCACTTGAGCCACCGCCTGACGACTTTGCGATTTCAACAAGTTCCATCGCAAAATCAATTCGTTTTCCAACTATTGAGAGTACCACGAATGCCAATAAAAAAAGTAGATTTTGTAAAATGTCAGCTATACGTGTTTACTTGTGTCTGTTGTGCTTGAATGTACATTATTTTCCAAAACGGCCCCCTACCCCAACCAAAGCTAAACTCCCCAGCCTACTATGATCATTGATTGGTTGGTGCTCGGCATTTGATAGCGTTTTTTTTTATAGCCTGAATCCATTAAAAATGGGATATAATGGTTTTGTTGAAATGTATGTAACAGGCAGAAAGAACCATCGACGAGTCGATTTAAGCCTGTCCGTCCGTATGGACATATGTACGCGACGATCTCAGAAGATACAAGAGCTAGAGACTTGAAATTCGATTCTTAGGTCCGTGTATATCACGCGCTTATCCAGTTTGTTTCCCAAAGTCGATATCGACCCCCGTTATTTTGTTATTGATTAAAAACCTTATCAGTTTAGAGCTAGCGCCTTCAAATTTTAAATGCAGATTTATATTTATTTTAAAGCATTATTTTAATATAATCCAATTGCGTAAACAGCAAGACGCGAAGAATTATTGAAATTTCAGTTCCTCGAAGGGTTCCGGGAATCTCGTAGTCAAGCAGTCTCGACTACAGCTTTCGTACTTGTTTTTCTTTTTTCTTGGCGACGAGGATTTTTCCTACAAGGGCAAGACTGAACAAATAATATTCGCATGGAGAGGATCCGATTGCAAAAGTTCTTTAACAACACATGACTTCAACTTTACAGAAAGTTTCATTCTATAAAATAAATGTACAGTGTTGACGAGGATTTTAATGCAGTTGCACAGCGAAAAAAGGTCGCAGGGAATTGCCAGAACTCTGTCAGTTATTCAAAGGGAAGGCAACTGCAGCTGGTCGATGCGAGAGGAATGTTTTATTCAAAGCATCGATTTGTCCACTTCCTTTGGGACTTCTTCCATTTATCGTTGAAGTTTGCTCAATTTTTGCCCACTTTTAGTGGGTAGAGCTCAGAGTCTTGCAATCAGGCATTCTCAGTGCGAGCATTTCTTGTTCTTATTGCTTTTGACTCGTGTCCAAGTTCTAAGTTAATAAATACTCGCATACATGACTCAAGTAAATACTTGAGCAACCCGCAAACTGGCCCTCTATGCTGCTAAGGGAGCACCCGCACCCGCACCCGCACCCGCACCACTACCCACACCCGCACCCGCACCCGCACCCCTTGAGATACTTTTCTTCCAGTGACATCGCGTGCGCCGCTGCTGACATTAGAAAGTGAGCGTGAACTTTCCCATTGTTGTTGGTTGTTGGCCTGAGACACGACATTGCTAGCCGCATTATTGCTGTGCCATAGTCAGGTGTACAGCTGTAGATAAATATGTGTGTGTGTGTGTGTGTGTGTGTGCCACGCCCCTCTTGCCATGTCTGATTTGGCATTTGCATAATATGTATACCAAGCCGCATTTAATTGTTGCCATTTGGCCAGACGGCTTTTCAATTTGCATTGTTGTTTCTTGAAGGTTGCACTTGTTTTTTCTCTCTTTTAATTGCAGTTACCGACACACACACACACACATACAAACAAACACACACACATACAGACACTGAAACCGTTCCTGAGCTGCACTTGTGCCAGTTTTCGTTTGTAGTTTACTTTCGCATATGAAAGTGCATCTGATTCGCTTTTGCCTTTGCTTTGTCATCCCGCCCCAAGGGCCCAACGAGCCCTAAATGAGATTTTGCAATGGCTTCCAGTGGTCTTAGCCGCTTCAACTGACCTGCCCGCTCGGCCTTGAGTCAATTTGAAGTGCCCACAGCTTGCAATTAGATCCAATAATTGGCTATCTTTGCTGTGGACCTATTCAAAGCAGGATTTAATTGTTATTGTGGAACGAAATTTGCCATGAGCTATTTATGTTGTGTAACTGCATAATAAGCATTAATACAATTGATATTTAGACTTTAAGAGCCAATATCAACTTGAATTTAATGTGTTTTGATTTGTTCATATCGAAATAGGATTAACGAAGTGAGCCACTGCGTTCTATGTTGAGTTCACTCTTTTTCTAAGTATCTGGCCAGATGAACGAGATCGAAATCTGCTGCACTCTGGTGAGTCAGCTATGGTAATCTATGCTAAGCTGTTCCTTCGCTACAAGGGGCAACTGCTATTACTTGAAATTCTGTACAGGAATCCTAAAAATCCTGTCTGTTTTCCTAAAATTAAATTATGTCTGTTATTTTGCCGCCTTTACAAGGGATATTTGCTGACAGATGCAGGCTGTCGCCTAGCTCAACATATTTTAATATCAATAATCCTTTCCATTCAATTTAGCAAACACAATTTATACCAAACCAGTTGACAAGAGAAAATGCAAAATATATTTTATTTATATTTATTTCCCTCGATAAAAGCTTTCATAAAAGAGCGCTAATAGCATTCTAATAAACGACAGTAATTAAACTTGAAATCTAGTATATCCGATAATTGTGTTGACCTGAAAAGGTGAGTAAAGGTGCATGAAATTGATATTTATTCCAGCACACCACGTTGGCATTATAAATATATATGTTTCACATGTATGTACATATAGATCTACAAATGTATTGTGTCGATACACGCTACATTGATACAATATTGCTGATAGGAATGTAATTTATTAGACCATAAATATCTTATTAAATATGAATATTAAATACATGTATATGTATGTTTGTATATAAATGGTTATCTCTGCATATATACAGGGCTCTCCATATTCGATTAACTCATCTGGCAACCCTACAAGGGTGCCCATATTCGACGGACCCCAATATATGCATATATAGGCTATCGCATACTATTGTTACTTACTATTTCTAGCGCCCAGCACTATTTTTTTAGTGAAGGGCTGATTTTCTGTGTATTTCGCTGAAGCCAGAAACAAATGAACTCTAACGGAATTATTTCGTAGTTCTCTTCTTTGCCCTCAACTCTGAGCAAAAAGTGGGCATCTTTTCACCTTTCCACCGGGAAAAGTAGCGACTCGTTTGATTTATGTTTGGCGGAGTGCAGCACTGCTATTTGCATGAGCATAACTGTACATGCGCTGTATGATGTATAAATTGTAAATAATAAGCTATAAATATATATTAAAGTATAATTAATTTTTGCACTTCTCGAGAAGTTGGCAGGCGCATAGAGTCGAAACTTGGAGCCACTGTTTGTGTACCTAAGAATATCTATGTATATACGAAATGTATGTTTGTCTGATCATGATGGTGATGATGATGATGATTGCGATGATGATGTTGATCAAAGCAGCAGACAAAAGAAAACAAACGCACTCAATTTACATAAGGCCTTCTTGAAATTACGGCTCCAGCTGCTGCCTTTTCTAGGGGCGTTGCTCATGCGCGTTCCGCTTTTGCGCTTTTGCGCTTCTGGTGCGGCATCACCTTAACGCCAGTTGCTCCTCCAACAAGCACGTCTCTTGTCTGCTGTCTGCTGTCTGCCGTCTGCTGTTGGCTGTTTGCTGTTTGCTGTTTGCTGTGCGTTGTCTCTCCGCTCGTTTGGTGTCATTCGTTACGGTGTGCGGTCTTTGTTTTGTTATGGTTTGTTTGTTTATACACATACTTCGCCGTTTGGGCAACAATTGTTATTTTTTTATTTACTTTTTTAATTTTGTATCTGTTATTATTCTTTACGGCATTGTATTCAATTTGTGAGCTGTAGAATATGATGGCGGCAACAATTTAGCTGGCCGACCTTTAACGCCTCGTGCTATGCATAAACTGTCGCCCATAATTTGGCTTAATGTTTAATGCTCTGCTCTGCGTATACGTAATATGGCACCTCAATCGCGCTCGGCCACATGTCAAGAGCGTCCCATGGCTCGTGGCCCTGTGACGTCAAAGGCCCTAGCTAGTCCAACGAGGTCAATGTGGGTCAGAGTGGCTATTGCTGATGGGCTGTCGATACAGGCGCGCCCATCCACAGGCACTTACTATCTTATCAGCGCGCGGATGGGGCAATTTCCAGCGGGCCTGGTTTGTGTAGACATTAACCCAAAAAGTGAAAAGCACACACACATGCACAAAATTGGGAGTACGTACTTGGTTTTTAGGGCAAGCATACACTCTATCAAATTGGAGCATCAGAAATGGGTCAACCAGACTGCGGCATACCGTGTACGGCACATCAGCGGGTATCAGAAATGCTTGAGGGTGATCGAACTCGGCTTTTGTTGCGCCTAGCTTGGCTAAAAAAACTATAAAAGAAATTATGTCTGAGCAAGAAAGTTGTTAGCCATTTACAAACTGAGAATGACAGCATGATTACCTACCCAACAAATACAAAAATCTAAGGAATTATTCTAAGCAAAAATGAAAAACATTTTATATTCTTTTGACTTCCTTTTTACTGAATGCCCCAGCAACAGAGTTTTAGCAATTGAACTCCATAAACTGCTAAAAATATAATCAAAATGCTGCCCGTATCAACAAGATGTGGTTACAGGGTATACAACCGACACTAAAGAGCGTAACGAAAATAATATACATACAACAATATGTACATGTATATGTGTGTGTGTGCGTATATAAAGATGATGCCGTTGTTGGAGTCTGGCACCACAAAGATGGCATGCTAATTTTGGAGTACAAGAGGCGGCTATTTATGACTTGACTTTAATTTGCCAGCTTACAGCTCGGAGTGGGCGTCACATAAAGACATAAAGCGATGTATTTAGAACGGGATAAAACACATTTGGCTATGTGTCATCTGCCGGGGCGAGAGCGAGTCGTCGACCTTCGCTCAGGGCCGAGGGGGGAGGACGGCACCAAAATTGGCAATGCCTGGTCGGGTCTGATCGGGCCTGGTCATGGGCCGCACAGTGGAAGTGCCCAGGGAAACTTGTTTTGTTTTTTTTTTTTTTTTTGGCAGAATGTAAAGCACTTCCACAACTGTTCAATGATTCGATAACTCGATGACTTCATCGTAGCTACTGCAGGTATACTGCTCCCTCTTTCTCTCCCTCTCCCTCTCCCTCTCTTGCGCGCGCTCACCTCTCAGGCTTGCGCTGACTCACTGGGCGGATGAACAATGATTGTTGTTGGATTTTCTTAAATGCGATCGACGCTCTACTGTTAGCTCACACTGATTTGTTTCCTCTTCTTATCTTGCAGCTCCGCATTGCCGGGCCGAGGCCACAACACGTGCCGCATCATGACTTTCTACTGGTGGTCGCATTGGTTCTGGGTAACCTGCCTGAGTGGTAAGTTGCTCCGACTACCTCTGTGTATAATGCTGCAAAGCTGAAACGCTTCCCCTTTGCAGTGGCCCTACTGCCCAATGGCATCACACATGTGCACACATATCCCAGTCACGAGATTAGCCTAGAATCAACAACGCAGCACGAGGAGCGCATGCTGGAGCGGACGGAGCCAGCCAGCCATGATGCTGACAGCCGTCGACAGACAACGAAGCTATACCAGACCACGGCCAGCCAGACCTGGGCTACGGTCACACAGCGCAATATCATGGACTTGACCATTAAGACGACAGCGACGCCCAAGGTGACGCCCGCTGTCGCCATAGATGAAAGCCAGTCGGAGGGTGATATTGAAGCGCCCTTCTCGGACTCTATCGATGATGAGGATGCTGATGGCAATGTTGATGTGGATGTGGATGTGGATGTGGATGACGATGACAACGAAGAGGCAGGCATAGACAATGTGGACAAGGAGGTTGAGGAGGCAACGGTTAAGCTGACGCTCTCCCACAATCAGTTCGAGTTCAAGCGCTCCGCAGACTTTGCGTCGGCGCCAAATGCCGCTGCCGCAGTGCCCGTCGAGCCACTGAGCAACTATACGAATTTCAGCCGTAGCACAAGGTAAGTGCCCCACGTGACTCGATTCGCTTTGTCTAACCGTTCGTCTCGTGCAGTACAAATAGCAGCACCGCTTGCAACGCCACGTGCATGGCAGCTGCATCTAGTGCCAGTGGTGCCGCCTCTGGGAACACCACAATTGCAGCGACATCCACATCATCATCAGCATCAGCAGCATCAGCAGCAGCGGCAGCAACAACAAAATCAACAGCAGCAACAACAACGGCAACAACGACATCAACAATGAGTCCGCCAACGAACAGCACCGGCCAACCCGTGCCGGCCACGCCCTCAACGCCGAAAATCAACACCGAGTGGCTATCCGATGAGTTGCAGCGAGTGTCGTTTACGTTGGAGAACGCCAACAAGGAGGATGAGCTGCGCCGGGCCGAAAGCGAACATCGTTCGCGCAAATCCAAAGTCCTGTCCGCCGAGTATAAGCACATCAATCGCTACATCAACTACTCCAGCGACACGAAGAGCCTTCTCACCCGCTCCGCATCGGCGGCGCCTAGCATTTCTGGCTACGAGGCCGCGGACGAGGGCAACATATCCTCGGAGGCACTGGCCATACAAGTGAGCATCGCCAGAGCTCTTGCTGTGAGCATTTGTTCAATTTCCTGTTGCTTTGTTACTGCTTGCAGCGCACCTATTTCCTAGACGCTGGCGCCATCTCGGCCATTTGCTTCACGGTATTTGGCATCTGCTGCACGGTGGGCACCATTGGCATTGTGCTATATCGTCGGCGCTACGTCAACAAGCCGCAGGCGCTTAGCGAGCCCGACTCGAGCGTTTACATCGATGATAGCACGATGCGTGTAAGTGTAAGGATTCGTTGGCCAATTGCCTGCGGGCAGCGTGCAATCTACGTCCGACTAACTGAGTTTCTCTTTGGTTTCCTGTTTAGGATAACTCGGATGAGATGTACAGTCTGGACAATGACTCGTTCCTCAACTCCCTGGAGGCGATGACAATACAGAACTATTGGACGGACACGGTCAAACATACAAAGCTTTAATTTCGATTGTCTGTTCTCGAAGCCGAAAGCCTCCCCTCATCGCCATTGTTAACGTCATCGTCGCGTCCTCATATGTTCAGTACTTCCATTCTGGCCCAGATACTGACCTATCCTGACCTTCACAAACAGCAAACACACATCATAATCATTAAGTAGGCGCCACGGAGCGCAGTGTAGCATTTAAGCAGCGGCCCTCCTCAGCGGGGCCAGATGTATGTATTTACTAATTGATAGGCATTCGTGCAGCTCAAAGGGCTTGTAGGCAACCAAGCGAGCGACTAGTTTTAAGCCAACTACCAAAATTATGTTTAGTACGTCTATATAATATATACTCTAAGGGCGCAATGTTATTTGCATAGTTTTAACTGTTGATACTGTCTGTCTGCAAATTGAATATTGAATATTGAATATTGAACATTGAAGGATTCTCTCTACGTGCACGTACATATTAATATATGCGTGTACATATGTATGTGTGACAGCATTCCTTGTTTGTATTCTAAATTATTTCAGATTAGTTCGACTTACTTTCTCTCCCTTTATATATACATATGTATATACTCGTTTACTATAGGAACTTAACTTAATATTTATATTTTAATATTTATGCAACTCTAATTTTAAAATTGTTGAGTATTTTTCCAATAACTTTATTTCGTTTCTTTCGAGTTTCGTGATTAATATGTATGTAATATTTATACAATTTCGATTCGTGTCTGTCCAACAATTAAACGCAATCATTCCTTCCAGTTTAGCATATAGTGCAACTTTATATGAAATTATTGTATTACAAATAAATTAAACATACCACTGAAAAATTCACACACAATATAAACTGTTTACTGCCACAAGACTTTTTGTCAATTTTCTTGTCGAACGATTTTAACTAATATGTCCATTATTCAATTTACGAAATGGTAATTACATATATAAACGATCCTTTCTAAATAATTGTTACCAATGGCTTTTTGGTTACTGGGCAACTTTTAACCGAAACATTTTGGTACGCCTATTGAATTTTTCCTAAAACGGCTTTGATATAAATAAAATTATATCTCTGATATATAATAAATATGAATAATAAACGAATCGCTTGTGGAACGCGTTGATTGATTGGCGCTCTGAGTTATTAAAGAAAAACGCCAAATTTATTGTGGCTACATATAAAATTTGGTTTTTATTATTTCGCATTATTGTTGCTGTATGTAATAATTTAAATGCGCGCCGATATCAATCGCCCTAGATATCGATAACATGCAGTGTCCCACATGGCGATAGCTGTACGATAGCTATCGCAAAATTACAATATATCGGTGTGCGAGTCTCTATCGACAATCGTGAGGACTTCCGGAACGATATTTTCATATCGATACATTCTGCCATCCCCACACGACACTGCATTGCATTTCGAACTCAAGCATAAACACATCCATTTGTTGCAATTATATGCGAATTTCGTGTGTATGGTGGATCAAATAATAGAATACCTAAAATTTAAATGTGAAGTTGTGTCTGAATAATCCTGTAGTGTTTTATAAAGGTAAGACAGCGATCCAAAAACTGAAACTCCATTGGCGTTCTGAGTAGTCGCGCGTTCGACGTCATTTTGTTTGCGACTCCCAGAATATTGCTCTCATCTACATATATTTGCAATTCTGTGCATTTCATATGAAACCTCTTCTTGTGCTTGCATGTTGGATTTGACTAGCATCCCTGGCACCAGTGGCGAGCATTGGCATCCATGGCTTACTTTGCCGTCTACATACCGCCATCCAACGCGGACTCTGAGGGTTATTTTTTCCAATGTGGGGGCTCCATCGCCGCGGAAAAAATCAAGATTTCGAGGGAATGTCCGGCTAGTGGGGCAGAAGAATCGTCAGCATATGAGGATCCCGAATATTCATGTAAGTTCTGTTGCTGCAGTCTAGGCGTGTCGCCATATTTGTGTGAATAAGTGCATATGTACGTCCATACGTTCACACAAATATAAATTTGAGCGTACATACATACAGACAATCAACATGCATACCACCTAAATACGTATAAGCGACCATGAACACATAAACAAGCACGCACATACGCACATACGCATACACGCACTTGTTTGTTTGTATTAGAGCTTCTTGTTTCGTGCCGTAACGTAATCAAAGCGCGCGTTTTAAGGAAGCGACGGCATCATTTGTTGCGCATCGCAGTTAACATTTTCGAACGCTTGCAGATGGTATTTATAACGTTGTCAAATAAAGCTAAGCGCACTCATGTGAGAATACTCACGGTCTGTAGAGCTAGTTTAATTTAATGCGAATCGTTTGTGATTTCCTTAACAGTTAATTCTGTTATGTTTCATTATTTTATGTAAAGGTATTCGCTATGTTAATTGCAATTTGAACTTAACAGTTCTATATTTGAGCAGAGTTTAGTTTGTCTAGTTTAGCAAGTTATTCGGGAGATCATCAAATTAGTCCGTGTACTTGTTGCATTTTGTTGAAGTTGGGAAATTCACTTTATTTTTCCTAAATCCCATACATATATAACAATTGTTGTTTTTGTTAAGTCAAAGCTCAATTTTGATAGCTTCCTGCTGAGCAAAAGGCGGCGCGAAATAAATTCCTTTGCGCCAGAAGCGAGAAAGAAAATCCAAAATCAAATGAAAATCAATTGAATTTCGTGTTAGGCTTTGATGTGCTGCTGCCCACCGGCTGGATCATCTCATCAATTGCACGGCTCCGACGAGTACACGAAAGTGGGCGTGGGATTAGCAGCGCCGCCGATGCACAAGTTGTAAACAAATATGGGCAACGTACGATTACGGCCGTGAATTGAATCGCTTTGCTGCACCTCTGACACAACGTAATCTAATTAAATGTGCTTTGTTTATTTGCGAGCGCAGACAAGCTGCAAGTTTATATCGGAAAGTGTGTGACTCAGTTCTGTGGAACTGCAGATAATGCACTTCTGTCAATGTCATCGATTTAGCAGTCCAAATTAAACAAATATTAAGCAATCTTAAGGAAATTAGACTTTGTTTACCAACAACTGGCATAGGAATAATATTATAATCAACTAGAGTCAACTGGAGTCTAACGCTCTATTCAAGTCGCATTCCCGTCCCTGTTTCAATTTTCAATAAGTTGAGACTGTCATGGAAACCAGCTGCAAGACTATCCTCCTGCAAGCCAGAGAATGGGGTTGCTTATTTTGATTCGCCACACATGAAAAACTTCTATTCGATTATCATTTTTATAAACAAATAACTGCTGAGTGACCAGCGTAAATATTTATGACTGGTTTGCTCATGCAAATATACGAAGTGAGTGATGAGCATAGCAGCTCCTTTTCAAATGACTCTCATATGAGCGCCTAATATATATGTATACACAATATATATATATACACAATATATATATATACACCAATGTATGTACATATATATGTATCATAAGTACACTTCTGTGTTTATCTAAGTTTCTATTTTAAATAAGTATGAGCTGCTGAGACGGCCAACAGAAAGAGTGCGCGATGTTTCCATATTTAAATCGACCTGGCTCGCCTAGTCGAGGTGCCCTGTCGGAGCACCTCAATCGCCAGCCCCGTTCGCCCAGCAGCAGACTGAGTTCAGAGAGTCTTTCCGAAACATAAACAAGAGCAATATTAGAGAAAAATTGCGTGCCAATAGCTGCGTCATACGCACATTCTCGCGAGCATTATTGATGCCGTGCAAGCATCGTCGTCCGCGTCGCCCACGGATTGTTTTCTGTTATTTCCCTTTGTGGTCGGTCGGTCGAGCGGTTTCGTTCTGCGTCAAAAGCGTCCGTTGCCCGCTAGTCGCTATTTGCTATCCGCTATCCGCTGTCCGCTGTCCGCTGTCCGCTGTCCGCTGTCCGCTGTCCGCTGTCCGCTGTCCGCTGTACGCTGTACGCCTTCTGCTTCCCGGTGTCCCCACGCGACCTCGGAGATTCTCTCGCCGTTTAGCATGCTGTTTGTTTTGCTCAGCGTATTTCTTGCTCTGTCTGGCATCGCGCTATTGGCACAGATGGCGTGACCAGACAGCCAGCGAGTGACATCTGCTGATAGATTTGTTTTTGTTTCATTCGCTCGATCAGTCACTCACTCGCTCGGCTGGCAAACTGTTGAAATAACTTACTGAATACCCTGAATCCTTTCCAGCCGACTCGCCGCTTTGGCTGATATTCAAGGAGAAATCTAACGCCCTGGCCGTCTTGCGCCATTACAAGGAGGCGCGTGTGCGCGAATTTTCAAACCGTGAACAGGCCGAGAGCTACGTGCAATTCGGCTTCGAGAGCATTCAGTCGCTGAAACGCTACGGCAAACCTGCCAGCAGTAAGTATATGTCAGAACAAAATCTATTTAATCATACGTAGAATATCAAAATAAAAATGAAAAAAATAAATATATTCTCAAATGGCTTTCGCAGAGCCGGTGCAATTGCCTACAACATTGAGCTACAAGTCGACTTCGGGCAACGCAGAGAGTCAGTTTTCATCGTCCCCCACCAACAGCACGAGTGCGTCCCCCTGCTCCGGACTCCCATTGGAGCGTCCGTCGTTTCGTGCGCCCACCAAGCAAGAGCTTGTCGAGTTCCGCAAGCTAATCGAGGCTGGCAATTATGAGCGGGTCAAACGTACAGTTTGGGACAACCCCCGCTATTTGATCAGCAGCGGGGATACGCCGACCAGCTTGAAGGAGGGCTGTCGATACAACGCCATGCACATCTGCGCCCAAGTCAATCAGGCACGCGTCGCTGAGGCCATTCTGAAGATAGTCTCGGATCGCGAGTTTACACGGCTGTATGCGGGCAAGAAGAGCAGCAGGGAAATGTGCGTCGCTCTAAATGTGAATCTGCTCGATTATTATCTCAACATGCCCGACAAGGGGCGTGGCGAGACCCCGCTGCACTTCGCCGCCAAGAAAGGTCACGTTGCCGTTGTTGAAGTGCTGACCTCGTATCCGCAGTGCAAGTCGCTGAAGAACACGGAAGGTATGCACCCCAAGGACGTAAGTAACCCATTGGAATTTGCACTTGTATACCTGTTTAACGGCTTCCCTCCTATCAGATTATCTGCCAACGTGCACCCAACGCCAGTATAGTGGTGATCAAGAAGCTAGAGCTCCTTCTGTCGGAGCCGCACTATGTGCCCGTTCTACGCGCAGCAGACAACCAGCTGCCACCGCAAGTTGGACATCCCTTTACGCCCAAAGATCCGCCGGTTAGTGCTGTTGCTGTTGCTGTTCTCACTTGAAACTCTAATCAAATACCAACTCTTCAAATAGCTTTTGCTGCACAAGACAGACAAATCGGACCGCCTGAATGTGAACCTTAAAATTAGCGCCTTGGCTGGGCCTATGCCTCGTGAGCAGGCCATGAATTTCTTTCGGCGCTGGAAGACGCCGCCGCGTGTTGGCAGCAATGTGGCCTCGCCGTTGGCCAACTCAAGCTACATCTCGCCCATGAAGTCGCCGAGCAAGGCATTTCTCAACGAAAGCGCTGGCATTGTGTCGAGGCGGCGTGCGTTATTTAGCCCACGAGCCGCGGCGCTAAATGCATCACTCAACGAGGCGAACGGAAATCACAAACCCCAACAAGCGGAGAGCTTGCTGCCAAGTACTGATGTGGACCCCATTGAGCACAACAATAACTGCACGTATAACAGATGCGGCATGCCCTCAACGCCCATACGTCAAATGAAACCAGACTTGTTTTTAAAATATCGCGACAACTCCGCGTCTCCGATTATTATGGATTCATCGCTCGACGTAGGCGAGTTGAGTCTGAACATGTCCGTGTCGACATTGAACGACAGTTTCCGCGAGCGTCACATCAAGAACTCGGACATTGAGAAAGGTCTTGAGGTGGTCGGTCGACAGTTGGCGCGGCAAGAGCAGCTGGAGTGGCGCGAGTATTGGGACTTCCTCGATGCCTTTGTCGATATGGCCTCCACGGATGGTCTTCGCCGTCTAGAGAGTTATCTGTCTCACAAGTACAAGCAAGCGGAAGCCTCCAAGAGTCAGTGCGAGTGGTTGGATTTTTCTGAAATGCGTCAGAATATAGATATAGTGGCTGACCGATCCAAGTCCAACAATGCTGAATCCTCATGTGTCTCCATTACGCAAGTAATGACGCCGTACACCTGTGTGGAGAAGTCGCTGCAGGTGTTCGCGAAACGAATCACCAAGACGCTCATCAATAACATTGGAAACATGGTGTCCATCAATGACACACTGCTCTCTGAGCTCAAAAGACTGAAATCCCTCATCGTGAGCTTCAAGGACGATGCACGCTTCATTAGCGTAGACTTTGGCAAGGTGCACTCGCGCATCGCTCACCTAGTAGCCAGCTACATAGCCAACTCGCAGGAAGTCAGCGCCGAGCTGCGCAATCAGTTGATGCAGATGCTGCGCAAGATGCTGCAGCTGAATGGCGAGCGACGCGAGCACTTGCACTGCGTATGCGACATCATGCTGCTTGTGCTGGAGCAGACCCCGACTGTCAAGCTGCCGGACGCACTGAAGACCGAGGAGCTGTGCTCTGCCGCCTGGGAGCTGGAGCATTGCTGCAACTGTCTGTGGGATGCGAATCTCAGTCGGAAGACGAGCAGGCGAAAGCGTACCGAATCGATGCGGGCCCAAGCGCAAGATTTTGCCAATGCCACCACAATGCTGGCCTCGGCCGCAGTCGCTCTTCAGAGTGCTGCTGCGCCCAACGTGGACGCCATTGCGTCCACTCCCGATGCGAATACCTGGCGAGGCAACGATAATGATGAGGATAACGATGATGACGACGATGACACCAACGACGACAACAATGACGATGCCTTCTTTGTAAGTACTTGATACATTATAATTTTGCATATGTATACCCTAACCGCCTTCACCTATCCTCAGTTCGAATGTGGTGGTGGCGAGGACAGCAGCGATGATGAGGAACTATTTCTGACGCCACCCGAGAGCCGATCGCCCATATTGTCGAGTGGTGTGGATCCTCCTTACGAGCTTTTTATTTTTGGGTAAATTTATAAATATGACATTTGAAATATTGAGACGCTAAATGAGCTGTTCAACCCATTGCAGCAAGGAGCCAACCAAGCGAGATCTAGATGTGCTCAACGCTATATTCCACGTGGACATTGATAAAGAGACGCTGCCATTTGTTCATGCTTGGCAAACAGCCATGGAAAACTTCTCTTCAGCCGAGATGGATCTGTGAGTAGCAACGAGCGTCGACTGAAAACATATCTAATCCATAGCCATCTCCATTTGTAGCTTCCCCTCCCCGATGAATGTGCAAAAAGTGCATAAGCCATCGCATTTAATTGGTACCCCGCCCAATTCGATGAGCAACGTAGCCAATTGCAAATCCAGCAGTATTCTGAGTGACAGCGATCCGGTGGCTCAGCCGAAACGTCTGTTCGCGTTCGCCACGCCCAAGATAAACGCAGCTGCTTTGCGTCGACAGGCTGCTGGAACACCAACAACGCCTCCGAAGTCGGCACGATCCCAGCGAGTGCCAGACAAGTCGTGGCAATTGGCTACCTCATCGCCAAAACAGAGCTCATCGCCATTGCCGTCGTTTGCTTCTCTTGCTATGGCTACCGTGCATCAGAAACTTACTGTGGCCGCCGTATCACAGTCATTCCAAACGCCTCTAAACAAAATGCGCGGCATTTTCAGCAAGTACCGCGAGGTTAGCCAGGAGGCCAGCCCGTTGCCAGTGTCACCGGGTTATGTCAATAGCCGATCGCTCTCTTTGGAAGAGAGCGACTGATCATTTGAATATGCGTAACATACTTAAAACAGGATCCGAGCAGTTGCATGACGAACTGCCTATTATTATTTTTATTAGTCTTGAATGTTGCCTGCCTTTAGAGATACATTATTATAAAAAATCAAGAAAATGTTAAATGAAACATCAAATATATTTATTCAGTTTAAGTGCTCTCCTTAAGTTCATGTTTTGTTAGTTCAAAATTAAACAGTTCCGTAACTCTTAAGGCAGGCAGTACTCAAGTTGCATGATACATTTTTTTTTTTATAATGTAATTTCTTAAACAAAACAAAATGAAGCTAATTGCAGTAATCCACTTTTTTATATTGCGTGTGAATAAAGCGAAATATTTAATTCATAAATGTAAAGCGATTTTGAATTTTAAAGAGCTCGATTGCTTAAGATTTCGTTCTTTTTATAAGTGGGGAAGGTTTCATTTTGATGGGGCATCTATATTGTTCCCCTTGCAAGTGGGGAAGGTTTCATTTAGATGGATCTACATACATATATCTGTAAATATCCTACAGCAGCAGCTCTCAATAATTTCGGAATTTGCTAAGCATTTCTATTTTGTTTTGCAAACTTTTCTCTTTCTCTGTGTTTAGCCTTCTTGAATTGGATTATTATAAGTATTGCTCCTTGGAGTACCATAAGACATAAAGTATATTATATTTTATTGAGTTATTTTATTATAACATTTCATGCCATATTGATGACACTTTCTGGTTATTTTTTAGTATCTGCCAAGTGTTTTTGCTTTATACATCAACTGCTCGAATATACTTTCATAGATCTGTCTAAAATTTATATCTACTCTCTGAACTTTTATAGCTGTAACGTATTTTCCCCAGTACCGGATTGTTCTTCATAAAATTGCTACTAGTTTAGCTGGTGAATATGTTTGGTGGTAGAACCAAGTGCCTATTCTTGAAAAATTGTTTGTGCTCTCACCGCGGCCCGGTGACATCCCATCTCCGATTGGTAAGATCAGCTGCAGTACCCGATATGAATTCAATAAAGGCTGACTCTTACAGCAGCGTAATTTCAGGGTGGCCGTTATTGGTGCCTCCGGCGGCATTGGCCAGCCGCTGTCGCTGCTAATGATGAAGGACCACCGGATCAAAGACCTCAGGCTGCACGACGTCCAAGGCGTGAAAGGCGTGGCCGCCGACTTGTCACACGTGTCCGCGCCGGCCTCTGTGCGGGGCATGCAGGGACCCGATGAGATCGAGAAGGCTGTGGAGTGCTGCGACGTGGCAGTGATTACGGCCGGCCTGGCCCGCAAGCCAGGCATGACCCGCGAACAGCTGTTCGAGGTGAATGGAAACATCGTCATGGCTACGGTGACTGCGATTGCCAAAAGGTCACCGGAAGCCATGGTCGTGATCGTCACGAACCCCGTCAATGCAATAGTCCCGATGGCCGCCGAAGTTCTCAGACAACATAAGGTGTACGATCCAAAGCGCTTGTTCGGTGTCACCACACTGGATTGCGTGCGCGCCGAGAGATTCATTGGCGACTATCTGAAGATCAGTCCCACCAAGGTGAAGATACCAGTCATTGGTGGACATGCCGGTACGACGATTTTACCCATTATGTCGCAGTGCCAGCCAGCTTTAAACGCCAGTCAGGAGTGCATTGAATCGATGGTCAAGCGCATCCAGAACGGTGGCGAGGAGATCATCAAGGCTAAGGAAGGCAAAGGATCTGCCACCCTGTCCATGGCCTTTGCCGCGCATCGTTTCGTCGACGTTTTGCTCAAGGGCCTCAAGGGTGAGAAAACGCCCGTAGAATGCGCCTACGTTGAGTCAAACGTGACCGATGCCTGCTTCTTTGCAACGCCTCTCAGCTTCAACAAGAACGGCATCGCCAAGAACCACGGGCTGCCCTGCCTCGACAAGTCCGAGAAGGAGGCCCTCAAGTCGGCTGTGAAGCAGCTCCAGCAGTCGATAGAGCTGGGCATTAATCACGTGAAGAGTAAAAAGTAGACTTAATTTTAAATAGATATACATTATAACTTGGCTCATTTCAAACTGATTTTCCATTTTTTATGTGGCGATGGGTGTTAGTGTGTGTGTGTGTGCGCGCGCTTGGAGTCCATCTATGTGGAGTGGTTGGGTGGCTCTGGCTGAGGCTCTGGCTCGGCGGCAGCTGTTGCGACTAAAAGCGAAATTGCAACAACAAATTGCTGGCAGAAAGCGTGGCAAGCACAGCACACACACACTTACACAAAACATAAAAGCAATTACCATTAATCACACACACAGGCATAGAAACGCACTCACGCACACACACACACACACACACACACACACACCCAGACACACAGTGTCTCCTCTGGCAGATCGTCTGGCACATTTACAAAAAGAGAATTGGGCTTGCGAGCCCCGTGTTCTTGTTCTTGCTGCTTCACTTAATACACACACATACACGCACGCACTTCTATATGTATTTCCTCGTTCAACACGCTGACCGAGCCTGCAACGAGTTTCAGTTGGCCGGTTCAACTCTGAGACTGCGAGCTGCGAATAAGGAGAACAAAAAACAGAGAAAAAAAACTGAAAGGCTCAGGATTCGGTTTCAGTTCAGCGTGGACTTCTTATTGGATTTCTTATTTATAAGCGTGCAGATGGCGGCGGCGTTGATTTTTGTCAACCGGCGCGGCATTGGAGCCAACAAATTGTTGCAATTGTCCCTACCTGTGCCCCATTTCCCTTCGTCGGCTAACTTTGCGAGGCTTTTGCATTTTTTTTTTTTTTTTCGCTTTTTCCGCTCGGTTCTCGTTTTGCGGAACGTTTTGTGGCCAGCGTCTCGCAACGGTTTGACAAATGATCGCTGATAAGAAAAAGTTCGCTCATTGAATAAAAAAAGGACAACATAAATTGCAAGCGAACAAATTTATTAGCGGATGGCCGAAGATTTGATACACTCGGATTGATCGATTTAGATTCATAAATAGAAATATACGCGATTGGCTTCATGGGAACTAATTGATATGAATAACACAATGTACAATATTCAACGTATCTATTGCAGGTAGATTGACTAAGGAGCGCTCTCATTGAGTTTGCAAATTACACTCATCCACGAAAAAGAAACGAGTATATTGGTTTTGAGCAATTCTCGCCGATGATCGCCTGTCTGTCCGTATGAGTCCGCGTATAGTCGTGAATAGGAACGAGTAGAGATTTTCTTATCTATCGGATTTCACTATATAGCAGTTTACATATATATTTAGAGCTTCTCTTAGTATATTTAGAGCTTTATTCGTCATACAGATTGAAATTTGGAAAGCACACTCGCGTTGAGGACTCGAAGTTCAAACTGAAACAGCGAAAATATCTAAGCCCTCTGGGAATTATACAGTTTTACAGTTATAAACTTCACATGTGAAAATTAAATTGAATTGTTGACCTCTTTTAATTATTTGCTTAAAACTGAAGATATGCCAAAACGGATATATCTAGGTTCTTCAATATTTTGGAGCTGACGGTGTTCAGTACTTTGGTAATGTATAGTAATAGTAGTAATGTATGTATAATGTGTTTCCTATATCGGTGACGTAGGTTCATAATGCTAACCAGGGTAAGTACTCTATCAACAATTATCTGGGAAACTATGGTGCTTTACGTTGTTTTAAATATCTATATAAAATTGCATTCTGAAGCCCCTAAGGCATCATTATCTGTTGTGCGATACAAGTTGGTTAATAAAATGTTAATGCTCTTCCTCAGAGTACATCGATATGTAAGGCATTCGCCCTAAGTGGGTCGCTTAATTACAGGCGGTTAGCTGCAGTTGGGGATACTCCACTGTGCTAATCCTTGCGAGAGTGTCCTAGTACAGCAACACCTGTAATAGAGATCGGAAAATTGCCAGTTGCAAATTGCCAATTAGTGATTAATTGGATGGGGTTGCAATGCTGGGAGCCGATTGTGCGAATAGCAAACGTGAGCTGAACGAGAGGCGAAGAGAGCTGGTCTCTGGCGCCAAATTGAAACTCTATATGACAGAGGACTGCAAATGCGGAGGTCCTCACAGGCTGCAGGCAACGCTGCACTTATCTGGCGAACGCAATCAGGGTCATCTCGTGATCGCCAGTCCTTTTGTTCGATGTTCGGTGCTCCTTTTGGCTCTCGTCTGTCTGTGATGCTGCGCTGAAACTTGAAACCACTTCATTTGTGCTTCGAGCCGGAGCTCTGGCTCTTTAGCTATAGCTGTAGCTGTAGCTGTAGCTGTAGCCACTTGGCCAGACAAACAAAGCGCCGTCCGCTCCAGGGCCGTGTCAGGAGTTCACACAAAACTTGTGAACTTCTTGGCTCGGTTTGTGTGCGAGTGGGTTAGTTAGGTCTTTAAACTTGTTGTTTGCTTTTCGGTTTCGGCGCCGCCGGAAATCGCGCAGACTACGGACCAATTAGACCCGCAGCAGCTGCAGACCGACCCACTCTAATAACAGCCCGAGCACTTGGGACGATCGTGGCTGGCGCCATTTTGAAGTGCGAGGGCAAAGCTGCAGTTGAGCCCCCTTCCGCACAGCCGCGCATCCCTATGCCGCGACTAGATCCAGGCCAGACTAGAATCGAAAACACACCAGAAAACGCACCAGGCGCGGCAGGACAGCAGGACAGCAGGACATTACGGTAAACGTTAATGAGCTATCAAGATAAGCAAATGCAACATACGTTTGTGTTTAATCAATGCTTTTTGGGGTCAATCAAAGTCAGCGGACTAATGCATAAACAATGAAAGGCTTTTAGTGTGACAATAGCCAACAAGTAAGAGTGCTTTAGCCGAGGCTGCTCGACTTGGAGATACCCTGAACCCTAAAAGGAGCTGATATTCATGCACGCATAAGCACGCCCCCTGCTATATGCACAGTTAACAGCGACTGTGCTTTGACTGCACTGTGGGCAATATTATGGGAATTTTGCTGCTGAAGAATTTCTCTTGTAGAGGGACTATGAAACTTTCAGAACGTGATCATAATATACAAAAGTCTGTAGTACTATAAATTGGTGGCATTTACGTATTGATCAGATGTATATGCACAGTAAATCTCAAGTCTCTAGGTCTAAAAGTATTGAAATTACGCTGCATAAACAAACTCAATTTATCGATGACTCTCGATAAAAAAAATCGGATGAGTTATCGAAAAAATACTTGTACTGCGTAAGGTATATACGTATGCATGCAACATTTCAAGTCTCTGGCTCGTATATCTTCTGAGATCTCGGCATTCCTACGAACGGACGAATGGACGGACAGGGCTACATCGACTCAGCTCGTCGCCCTGATCAAGAATCTATATACTTTGTGGGGTCTGCGATACTTCCTGCTGCCTGTTACATACTTTTCACGAAACCATTATACCCTGATTTCCCATTTTAATGGGATCAGGGTATAAAAATGACCACAACAGACGGTCGGCTGTACTCAAAAGCGATTGTGCTGGGGCCCAGTTGATTAGTTACAAAGGTAGCGCGGCACGCTGCAGGGTACGGCTTCCGAGCTATGTTCCTGAAACGAAAATGCCGTATGAGAAAACGGATCATACGGCTGTGATGACAACGCGACAACGGTTGATGGAGACCTTGGTCATCTTTCGTCGCAGTCTCATTTACCAGACGAAGGAGTTTTTCCAGAACTCCACACTGCACGGCGTGCGTTATATTGCAGAGACGGGTCGGCCCATTGGCGAGAAGTTCATGTGGTTCTGCTTCACCTCGATTGGTGCTGTCACCGCCCTGGTCATTATCATGAGCCTGTGGGAGAAGTTCCAAACGAATCCCACCATCACCGGCCTCGACACGGACTTTCACAATCAGAACGTTGTCTTTCCCACCACGGTGGTCTGTCCGGAGACGGCTTATGATCATGCAAAAGCATATGAAGAGGTCTACAAGTCCCTGGCGTAAGTTCATAATTGTCCTAGCTGCAATCAGCTTGCCCTAGGCTTCAATTCTACCCTTTTTACAGCAACTACGACGCGGACAAGGCTCAGCAGATTACCCCCTTTTTGGATCAGCTTACCTCGCTCAACTTTGACAACATCCGAGAGGCGGAAAAGCTAGCAGAGGGCATACCCGCGGAGCTGCTGGCGGAGCACACCTTGCGCGAATGGGCCTTTCGGGCGCAGATTCCTTGCGAGAGTACGTTGATTTCCTGCAAGTATCGGGATGAGGATATTGTCTGCTGCGATCACTTTCACCCCATTTACACGGAGCACGGCTTTTGCTATGCCTTCAACAGTCGGTTCATGTCAACGGCAACAGAGGAGTAAGTCCCCCACACCAATTATGCCACCACATCAATCAATTGGTATTTCAGCTCTAAGACTGGCCCACCGCACGATCTCTATGAAACGGACAAAAAGTGGGCCCTCTTCTTTCTGCCCAACAGTACCTCTCGCGTGAGTTCGCTCCCTGAGTGGATTTCACGGTTGGACTACTATTGACTGTTGTTCCTTCGCAGATATTTATTTTCTCGAACGAGGAGTACTTTGGATCAGACTTTAATGCCCAAATCGACTGGACCGACGATCAGCTGGTGGAAGTGCGCATCTCCAAGAAGAACACCTACACCACAGATGACGCACGCCAGCTGTCGATCGGTCAGCGTAAGTGCATCTTTCCGGACGAGGTGAAGCTGAACTACTTTCCAGACTCATACACCTTCTCGTCCTGCATGAAGCAGTGCCGCATGACCAAGGCCATAAAGCTGTGCAAATGCAATCCGTCCTTCTACAAGCCCATCAGTAAGTCATATCAGCTCTTATGGAGTCAGAGTTATCGGGGTTGCTACTCGACTGTGTTTTCCTTTTTCCATTAGCCAACGTGCCCATGTGTGCGGTCAAGGACTTTGCCTGCCTCAATGAATACAAGCTGAACATAACCAACATTAAGGACTGCCTGCAGTGCGAGCTGAGCTGCTCCAAGACGGTTTTCAATATAGACAAGCTCATGAAATTGTAAAGTTTTCCCCCAGGGCCAACGAATTTGCTCCTCTTTGATATTGACTTACTTTTACTTCTCCTACTCCTACTCCAAAAGCATGGATCGCGCCGAAGCGTCCGGCGTACTGGTAGAGTTCCTCACCTGGCCCATCATTCGCTACAAGCGTGAGGTGCTCTTCGGCTGGGTGGATCTGCTGGTCTCCTTCGGTGGCATTGCCAGCTTGTTCCTGGGCTTTTCGCTGCTCTCCGGCGTAGAGATCATCTACTACTTTACGCTGCGCGCCTGCTGCATGGTCTATAAGAATAGGGTACGCTACTGTCTGGCTCTTCTTAATATTTATTGAAGTTTCTCTTTTACTGTGTGTAGCAAGAGCTGTACGAAATCGAGCAGCGCATCCGGCATGAGCCGCCGCCAGCCATTGATCTAAAGCTGAAGCTGAAGTCTCACTCCAAGCCGGCGAATAGCCCCAACAGTTCGGCCGTGCTGCAAGTGCAACCTGCGGATGCACAAAATGCGGATCTGTATAACATGTCCCGACAGCGAAGGAACGAAAAGGTGAGTCTGTCTCATAAGCCCCCTACATTAGCTATAGCCTTGGATGATTGTCTTCTAGGACTACCTGAACTACTCGAAGAGTTTGTATCGCACGCCCAAAGTGCTACCCGACCACGGCTACGCCAGCAACAAGGACAAATGGCAATTCGACCATGGACAATATCTTCCCTGAAACCCCAATGAACTCCCCCAAGACGGCTCCACGACAACATGTACCCCAAGCAATTGATTAGGAGAATGTAAACTTCGAGCAAACGATATTACGATATCCAAAAATCTATACAAAAATACAATATCTATTCATAATTATTTTTTGACAAACTGTTATGTCAGACTAGCGTATGATGCACTGCTTTTATAAAATCCAAAATACCAATTTACAAGCCGCTACATTTAATGGACATACATATATCTATATATCTTATTGGAATCTATATACTAACGTGCACCACCAAAGAATAAATAATAAACCATTTTTTCCAAAGAAATACTTACGGCCGTATATGCTTTCCCAATTACCGGAGTTTCGCAGAGCATGTTTAGTTGGCGGCAAGTTCAGTGCACTATGCCCCCACGATAGGGGAGGGGGTGGCAGCATGAACAGTTACTAACCACCACCAGCAGCGCCGGCTGCCCCTCCGAAAGGCAGCCCCAAAAGCCAAACACAAATGCTAACCCAACTTCCCGTCAACAGGCGAAGTGAAAAGCATTTTTCAGTTAACATCGCTGCTGGCGCATTGTACGCAAGCCCCAACAAACGCCGCCATCTGCCGGCCCGTGCTGCGAGCAACCCCTTTACTTCAGGCGCCAACAGGTGAAGGGGCGGCAGGCGGCGGGCGGCATTCGGCGTTCGGTTGTAGTTGTAATTGCAGTTGTAAGTCGCGTAGTAGTACTCACTGTACTGTGCGACCTCGCCTAAGCCCGCCATTCAGGCCTACTCCATTTCCACGGCTTTCCGCCCCAGCCCACGCCGCCGCACCCGCCCACTGGCTGCTGTCGCATTCGCATGCCTGGAAATGAATGAAAGCCAAAGTCGCCGCATAGTTTATTTGTTAATATGCGCATGAATGGCGGCTTATTTTCCTAGTGCCGCGAGCTTCGCTATGGTTGAAGGCAGCCGGCGCCGTCCAGCTAGGCCAGGAGCTGATCTCTCAACTCGACGCCGAGTCGAAAAAAAGAGCCCAACTAAAACAAATAAGCCCAAATTTAAAGTTAAGCGCATTGACAGTGCAAGCAAACAAAAACCAATGGAGCGATTGCGCCTGCCAGCTACGACAATGAAAGGATGTTAATGGGGGGCAGCGGCATGTCAACAGCGCACGCGACCTCACCCACCCCCTCCCAAGCAGACACACGCCCACACAGACACACAGCACGCCGACAAGGGCAGCGGCGGCAGGGGAGTCAGCGAGTCAGCATTGGCACACGCATGCATAAATAAATTTAGCAAAGTTAATTGAAATAATTACGTTTGGTTCTGGCTTGAGTTCGGCTCGGTTTGTTGTTTCGAGCTCCGTGTCTGCGGCCGAGCACAACAAATAAAAATAATAGCGAGCTGGATTATGGCTGTGGGGTATAGCCGACTGCCAGATACCCGCTCTCACGGCAGTTGTTTGAGCAAACCTATAAACTCGATTTGCTCTGTGAGCAACGGTTGAAAGTTGTCTTAATAAATTATAATATAATATTATGCGTATGTCTGATTGATTTTATTACTATTTGATTTATATGAAAAGTATATAGACTGAACTGAATAATCGTTCATATAGCAATGCTTGTGTCTTCGATAAGTTCAACTCTACGGCACAAAAATCGACACTCTAAATATGTAAATTCTATATATAAAACTTGCAAAAGTTTTCCACATCAGAAGCAAATACAATTCAATGAAGTGGGTAAGGGTATTGAGGTCGATAGGAAGACGCATTGGCTGCCTCTGCTGCTGTGGCTGCAGTTGCAGCTCAAGGAAGTTTCGTTGCTCACTTCATTTTGTTGTTTTCTGGCGTCGGCTGACGGGGCGTATGCGCGATATACAATAACGGCAGCTGCGGTGGCGGCGTGAGTGCTAACGGATGCGGAAACGGAACGGATGTTGAGCACAGTGTGTAATGGCTATGAAAAAATTGCACTTGTGTGAAACGCACAGCAACAACAACAATGAGAAAAGGAAAATCCAAGTGAAGAAAACTGCGGCCGGCAGATGAGCAAATCGCATGGCTGCGGAAGTTGTTGCTGTTGAGCAGCAGCAAGAGCAGCAGCAACACCAACAGCAATAGCAACGGCAACGGCAACGGCAGCAACATCAGCAAGGCCAAGGACAAGGGCTGGAGGGATGCATCTGATAGACAGCTTAATTAAGATTACAAGGATAATGCACAAATTAAGACGCAGCGTCATTAAGACAAGGAAGCTTAAAAGTTTTTTAAAAATGTCTTTTTTTTTTTCTTTCTTGATACAACTTAGGTCCCGTTGTCTTTTTATGTGGCGGCACTATTGGTCGTATTAGTCTGTGCCCAGCTTTTTTTGACTTACGGCTTCAATTGGAAATTTTACTGAATTCTGCCGAATTGAATTTGTAAGAAGAGTAATGCACTTGTTGTATCCAAAGTTAGTTCATTGGCAACAAGAACAATTACATTAAGCTGCCACGACAACAACAGCAGCAGCAGCAGGAGCAACAGCAGTACAGTCAGTGCGAGGGCTACTCGAGAGCTATAGGGGAAATGTATATGTGCCATGAATTAAGAGTATCTAGAAAGCATTGGCTCTGAGAATCGCATAGAAGGGCACTCCGGTACTCAGTAAGTTGGTCGATTATATGAATATTCAATAGATTAATTCCATCTTATTCACTAGGCCAAGCATATATGTATAAGTTCTTCAAGAAGTTCTTTATAAACGCACCTCGCGCCTCGACCAGCAACCGCAAGCAGCTTCGGAGGCCAATGGCAACTAAATCCATTTGGAACAGACAATATGGCAAGTGCTTCGCATCCGCTGAAAGAGCGAGGTGATGGAGCAATGCGGAGGCTGTGTGTGAGTGGGACTGGTTCCGGGGCCAAGAAGCGAAGGACGTGGACGTGAGCAATGCTGCTCTATTGCTGCTGCTCCTGCATTGATTGGCTGCAATTCACATTGTCTTTTTGACCGTTGCAAAGAGTCAATGCAATGCCAAAAGCCGAATGCGAATGCTAAAAACAAAAGTAAATGCTTTATACAAGTTTGTCTGTTTGCGTGTTTGTGTTCTGTCTGTGTGTGTGTGTGTGTGTACGAGTGCGTGCATGTGATCTGCTTGCTGCGATTAGAAAATGATTTACACCTTTTGGTATGCTGACTGCAGGAGTACCAGGGACAGTGGTTGAGGCGGCTCAAGAAGTAGAAGCAGGAGCAGGAGGAGGAGCAGGGCCAGAGGCAGGCAGGCAACGACACGGAGAGCCGGCTTGGAAAGGCTTGCACAGAGCTGGGCAGACTTGGTCTATCTCGGGAGTTGGACATGCTGCGCAGTCTCGTTCTATGCAATTACGCATTTTATTATTATTAACGTTAATGTCGCCCATGGGACGGCTCTGACGCCCGCTGTCAGCTCCTGGCTCCCGGCTCCCGGCTCCCGGCTCCCGGCTCCCGACTGCCGACGAACGAGACCTGCAACTAGTAACTACCAGCTCCACATAAAAGGCGCTTATTAATAAGAAATTGCAATAAACTACAGCAACAGCAAATGCAACTGCAGCAACATTTATAACAACAACAAATGCAACTACAACTACAACACTCAGCATTGCGTCGCTGGTAAAGTCTTTGGGCAACTTTAGCTGGAATTAAAACCAAAAGTTCATCATCTCGTGAGATAATAAAAGTTGGTCAAACTCCAAATTAAAACAAATTCAATACCATTTATTATTGTTAAGTATTATTATTATTTTTAATTTACTTTAGTTAGCCCTAAGGCTTAAGGCTATAATAATCCTCCAAGTAATAATTCATTTAATTTTTTATTTTAAAATGACATATTAAAATATATAATTATTAAATGAAATTAACACATTGATTAAACTGTAATCTACATTTTTTCAATTTTACTTTATTCTATATTTTGTATTTAAAACTCATTTTAATTTTGTTTTATAGATTTAGTTATACAAAAGTGCCTTACGTAGTTCAATTATGAGTATTTTTCTTCTTAAACATAATCATATATATAATCATATGAAAATTAATAAGCACGATAGGGAAAAGCCCCTCAATCGCAATTTATAATTGATATTAATAAAGTATTCCAATTACAGTGATATGCAACTTCAAATGACGAAATATAGTTATTAAATTTAATGTTATTTCGATAATATAGTAATATTGTTTCGTAATTTATAATAAATAAGTTAAAGTATTTGAAGTATGCATTGACAAGCATATAACGCATATTTCTATTATTTTTATGAACGAGCTCTTCGATTGTTGAGAATATTTCTATTAAAGCATATTTTATCTATTTATAATATGTCATCATAATATAAGATATTATTTGGCAAGCAATTGTGTTTATTTTTATGCCAAAACTTTCAGAACTTGGTTTTTATTAACTAATTTATTTTTGAGCATCTTTTTCTTCTCGAATAAAATTATAAAATTTTATATGACTTCGATTAATGTGGTAAATGTTTAAAGTACAAACAGATTTACAATGAATTATTTTCTATTCAATTATTCTCAGTTTAACTGTAAATGGAATGGATTATACGCAGTTGTTCATCATGTGAGGTTTTTTCTTTTTTCATCCTTTTTTCATCCATTAAGCTTGATCAGATGTTAATTAGCTTACTATCCCTTAGAGACTGTTGCGTATTTGAAGAAAGTTAAGCGAACAGAGAGGTAAGGGAAAGAGAAAGAGTGTGAGAGAGAAAGAGAGAGAATGAAAGCAACTAAGACAAAAGCCGGCGAATCCGCGGGAAACAACAAAAGGCGCGAAAATTCCACAAACAGCTGGCAGTGGCAGCAAGTAAAGAGAGAGAGAGAGAGAGATACTGAGAGAGAGAAAAAAGGAGAAAGAGAGAGAGAGAGCTGCACTGTTCGCTGTGCTTTCAGCATTAAGTAAATCAAGCAGGCGACATCAGCATCGAGTCCGACGCCAACGACGACGCTTAACATATTTTATGAAGTTGAAAACCAGTAATAAAGTAGGAAGCGTTGCCAGCTGCAATACACGCACACACACACACACACACACACACACACACACACACACACACACACACACACACACACACACACACACACACACACACACACACACACACACACACACTCACACCCACATGCTTTCTTTCTCGCTCTGTCTTACACTCCTCGCTGCACAGACGTTACATTTAGTGGGGTTGCTGTAAGGTAACGTTAGCACAGCCCCTGCCCCGCCGGCAGGTCCAGGCGAAACGTGAGCATGTCCAGGGCCAGGGCCGTTTTAGTCACAATGTCTCTAAATGTCACGGGTCTCTAAAACGTATAGGCGTATGCGTAATATACGCAGATATTAAGACATGCCAGACAAGTACTCCGGGTTACACATGCTTAATATACATACGGAAATAGAGTCTTAAAATTAATTTGATTTCAATTAATACAAATATTACATTTGTATATGCATGTGGTACTGAACGCAATTTTCTTATAGATATCTATATATTTAGTAAGGGTATTTACATAGCCCTAGCATTAAGTACACTCAACTGGTCAGACCAGCATCAATAATACTGATATTATTACCAAATTATATGCATATATACAAAAGATATAGAATACAAGTCCTCGGAATCGCACCAAAATGTCAGCTAAACAAAACGCCTACCATATCACTATTACTTCAAACTGCTCTTCCGTTCCAGCATACTTCCAAGAATACTCTGCCACACTCAAGAAAAGTAATTTAATTTGCATTTCAAGTCGGTAATAACAATAGAGAACTATAAGAAATAAACATGTTGTTTAATTCTTTATCATACAGATTTATTTTGGATAAGGTCTTACATTCTTTAAAACTTAAAGCACTAGTGTGATTACCAGTAGAAACTGAGTAGATTGATAAATGAGTATTAATGAGTTCTGATCATAAGTTGAATGATGATAATGTAGTCAATGCACAAGAGAGATAATTAAATAAAGTTATTTTTTTTTTATTCAAATCAAATAAATTGTATTTGAATAAACAAGCCTATTGCTGACTTTGAATGATGCTTTCGCAGCCCCGCAGCGGGCTGAACCGCTCCTGTGCGCTTGCAGCGGCTCAAATGTGCGCCTAACAAAATGCCGGTTTAACTTTTGCGTTGTGTTGCATTTTGGCGGCGTTAAACGTATACGTAATATGCCGCCCACTCCCCGCTGCTTGCCATTTCTTTGCCCATCTCTCCCTCTATCTTCCTCTCTCTCGCTCGCGCTCTCCCTCTCTGTCGCTCTGCTGCTCGTGGCTGTCACATTTTGTTTGCCGAGGAGAGCAGCGCGCGCGCGTCACTAGCTGACTAGTTGGCTCAGTAGATGGCTTCTCTTCAGGCTCGTTAATGTTGTTTGTTCGTTTGTTTGCTAGCTTCAGCTTTGGCTTTGGCTTTAGCTTGCTTGTTCTTGTTCCTTTTGCACTCTGTTCGTACACACTCGCACACACACACACACACACATACACACAGAGAGAGACACACGTACATCTGGAAGCAAGCTTGGCCACTCACACAGCGGCAAACGAATTGCATGCTGTTGCTGTTGCTCTTGCTGCTACTGCTGTTGCTGCTGTTACTGCTGCTGCTGCTGCTGCTGCTGCTGCTGCTGCTGCTGCTGCTGCTGCTGTTGCTGGTGCTGTTGCTGCTAGCTGGCGTCCTCGTTGGAGTCAGTTGGATTTGTGTGCTGCTCGCGTGAGGACGTTCCATAACAGCCGCCGTACACTAATCGGAAAACGCAATCAAACTCGCAATCGCATTCGCAGTCGCAGTCGCAGTCGCAGTCGTATTCATAGTACGAGACTCGTACTTCGGTGTTGTTGTTGTCGTTTGTCGTTGTTCTTGGCCCCATAGTTTGGCCAGATCTATGTAGGGCTAGAGCCTGCTTCGCTATCGGCGCGATCTTCGTGCGACAGCAGCGCCAATAACATCGAACGTTCTCTTCAGTTTGCATTGCGTTGCGTTGCCTTTCGGCTTCAGCTTAGCATAAAGTGAAATATTATATTTTAATTTCGTGCTCTGCCCCCGCCCTCCGCTGAGCGAACACCGCCCCCGCCCATCCCCCCTCTCTCAAGCGGTAGCGTACGTGTGCGTGTGCGTGTGCGTGTACGTGTGTGTGCCATCTGTATCCCCATTCGCCCTGCCATCCGTGGCTATATTCTTATGCTCTGCTGTTTTCGTTCTTTTTTTCCCCGATTTTTGTTTATGTGCCAAACTAGTTTCGAGTTAATTGAATTTTTTGCCTTGCCGACGGTGCAGCTAATTTGCAAATGCTGTTTGATCGGCTCTTGTTCTCAAGAGTCGCCAGCAGCCACAGCAGCAGCAGCAGCAGCAGCAGCAGCACTAGCAGGAGACGAGCCAAGAGCATTCAAAAAGCCAATGTAAGTAAAAATGATTTATTTATTTATTATAAACAGTCAGTCGACATAACGAGGGACAAGAAAGTAAATGAGCGGAGCACAAAAAGCGTTTTCATGAAAAACTGAAACAAAACAAAAAACTAGATTAGCAGTGTGGGTGAAGACGGACATTCTAGATTCTGAATGAACGAAAGAACTCGGAGAGTCAGGGCAAAAGAGCATGAATAAAAAATGTAGAATTAAATGGAAGCCACGATAGAAATGCAAAATCTGTGAAATGTAAGGAGAGCCGGGAGACTTAGGAAAGGAGCGGAAGGAGAACAAGATGACTAAGGTGAGCGAGGTGAGCGAGGTGAGCTGCCCCGCAAGCTATGGCAGTTGCCCAAAGTTAACTGTAAAGTGGAGATTGAGCTCAAAGGAAAACATGTGAATAGATTATAGTAGAATACATAACAAACGTAAAAGAAAACTTACCTTTTCTTCAGCTGATGGCACAATGTTGACATTGCTATAATCATTATAATATATTACTAAAATATAGAAATTATTTAAGTGTTGTCCTGGAAATCTTTTTGATTCCCTTTCGATTTGAGAAGAGCGATTGACATTCACATTCATATGTACGAAGCTTAAGAACTCTTATAAACTGAGCTGAGCTATGAGAGTCACTCCTTATTTTCTACTATTACCTCATTTATGAGTATTATTTTAAGCATATATTATATGTTGGACTGGAAGATAACACTTTGGGGTAACACAGAACAATAGCTGCATATCACTTAATTTCAAGTTGACAAATTAGCAAATCCTTTGCGATGCACTTTAGTTAAATATAAACGCATATTTGCGGTTCTTTAACATTTTGTAAAAATGGATGGACAAGTTTGTCGTTTTGCTGCTGCTTATCAGTGTTACAGACGCAGGGCGAGAGGCGGTGCGGCGGTGTGGCGGTGCAGCGAACTGTCCGCGTGGCGGATGCTCAAACAAAACTCGAATAACAATTTTCGGGCAAACTTTGCGGCAAGCGGCAAACGACATGTACATGGCGACAGCTGCCTGACTCGCCGGGTGTCCGTCTGTCCGTTCGTCCGACCTGCCTGACTCTCTGTCTCGTGTTCCTCTGCCCCATTGTCTGCTGCCTGGGTGGAGCCTCCGCGCCAAGTGTCGTCATAAAATAATAACTGTCAGTCAGTGAATGCCCTAACTGCATTCCGTTTAGCTTCGCACTGCACCGAATGCATCTGCTGCCATGCATTGTTGTTTGATTTCCGCGCGTAGGCGTCGCAGTCGGCGGCTGCGTTGACTGCGTTGGCTACACTTTCCAGGGCTCAGGTCAAGAGCCAATGTGTTTTGTTTCGCTGGGTTCCTGACTCGAGCATTTGTCTAGTTTGAAATTGGCTGTAGGACTAGCTAACGCAATTAGCTTTGGCTTTAAAGCTGCAAATTTGTTTCTCTTCTGGCTTGGCTTAGACTGCAGATTCATGTGTAATATATATGTTTTAACACTATATATCTCAAGAGGGAGTCTGCAGTAACTTAGCTATCAAATTTTGCAGTTCTAGCTGAACTATTGTAGGTGTTACGGTGCTTGCTACGCCCCTCGAGGTACTATTGGTAATTTGGGAGAGGATGTCAAGATTTCATCGATTTGCTATATCTCTAATGGGATTGGATATATAAACTCCACATTTGCATATGAAAATTACTTGAGTAGAACAGTAACAATATATAACAGATGTACAAATAACTTTATAGTCTATATAGAGTTAATTTGCAATATATACTAGAATATAATAATGCAATATCAATAGAAACTACATACTTAATTTTACTTCTTTTCGATCGATCTTCAGAGGAACTTCTGTGACTAATTTTAAAACTTAATTTTAGCTGTTGGACTGATAAAGATACAGTTTTACTAGATTTGCCACGCCCTACACTAAGCGTAGAAATATTTACTTAGGCAGAATTATTTCATATACAGGGCTCTCCATATTCCAGTGACCCATCTGGCAACCTTACAAGGTTGTCCATATTCGACGCACCCATGTTTTTTTATACCCTGATCCCATTAAAAATGGGAAATCAGGGTATAATGGTTTTGTGAAAAGTATGTAACAGGCAGAAGGAAGCATCGCAGACCCCATAAAGTATATATATTCTTGATCAGTACGATGAGCTGAGTCGATATAGCCCTGTCCGTCTGTCCGTCTGTTCGTCCGTCCGTCCGTCCGTATGAGCGCCTAGATCTCAGAAGATATACGAGCTAGAGACTTCAAATTTTGTATGCACACTCATGTATACCATAAGCAGTACAAGTTTATCTTTTTTTTCGATAACTCGTCCGGTTACTTTTTTATCGAGAATAATCGATAAATTGATTTTGTTTATTCAGCGTAATATTGATACTTTTAGGCCTCGAGACTTCAGATTTGGTGTGTATATACATCTGATCAATACGCAAATTTTGTCATTTACAGATTTTGGATACCACGCCCCCTTCGCGACCAATTTGCAAAAAACTTATTTTATGTACTAAAAACTTGTGCTTTGGAATGTATCCACATTTGCACATTATGATCACGTTCTGAAAGTTTCATGAAGATAGTCTTACTACAGGAGAAATTATTTAGCATCAAAATTCTCATAGTATTGCCCACACTGTAGCGCAGTCGCTGCTTACTGCGCAGTTAGCAGAGCGCGTGCTTATGCTTGCGTGAATATCAGCTCTTTGTAGGGATCAGGGTATCTCCTAGTCGAGCAGTCTCGACTAGAGCTTTCTTACTTGTTTGTTTTTAAATCAATGAAAAATACAATTTTGTTGATGTTGATAATAATCATATTATTTGGTTCAAGTAGACTTGTTGACATCACTCTTTGAATATGATATCTCTCAAATGGCCGCCTCGAGCCTCTGCGACGTATAGTGCCCGTCTCTGTCGAAAGGTATAGGGCTGCCAGATGGGTCACTCGAATATGGAGAGCCCTGTATTTACAAAATTGTGACCCTCTAGCACCTCAAGTACTAGGGTTCAGGGATATTGTTTCCCAATTTGTTACGCCCCTAGTGGACGTTTTGGAAGATCTTTTTAGTTATCGAATGTGCATTCCAAATGTCAAGTAATGAAAAAATAATTATATTACTTAGACTTTAGGCTTATACCCATGTCCGTCTGATTATCCGTCCGACTGTTCGTCCGACTGTCTGTCGTTGCGTTGTCTATTGCGTTGTCATTGAATTTATTCGACAACGCGACTTTGAAGTGCATTTTCTAATCAATTTGCCCATTTCAAATGCTGAAAAATAAAAAACTGAATGAAATTAGAGTTTTTGAGATAAAGATAGGATAAAGTTGTAAACCAGAAGCTTTGTACATATTCTCTAATGTAGAGCTGATCTGGGACTTTATACACAAATAACTGTGGCTAGCAACTGTCATTGAATATATAGCACACTGGACTGTCTGTTATTTGAGTGGAACTCAATTATAGAATACTCCACGTTAGTGTCTTATGCCCTCCTTAATTGGCAGCGCCAGTAGCAGCTGACAATATTTGAACTATTTTGAAACCTAAATCCAGTTTTTCCCTAGCACAAGTTTAGTCCCACATACCTTGGCATTTTGTTTTTCCCCTTTTTCCTTTTTGGTTCTTATTTTTTTGCCACCGCCCACTTTGCATGTGTTGGGATGTGCGACTCCTATGACCGAATGTTAGGTAGCTGTCAAAGAACTGATTCAAAGTGAAAGCCGCTTTAACGTCCTGGCTGAGGCGTTAACGTTGCTGATAATTTCCTTTTTTTTTTTTTTTTGGTTTTATTTTCCTTTTTTGTTTTTTTGTTGTTGTTGTTTTTTTTATTTTTTTTATTTTGCGGAATGAATGGCTGGCTGGCTGGGTAATCATGTGACATACGTGAGCACATATGGCACGAGTACGACCAAGGGCCGGAGCTGAAGCTGGGCCAGGGCAAAAAGCCAATGCGCACAAAACTGAATCTCTGACTTTGGACTTGACTTAGGCTTCGGCGTTGCCTTGGTTCTTGTTACCAAATATTCGCAATAAAGTGTATTTTGTTGCCTGGTTTCATCCCAAATACATGATCCACCGTCTGTCTGTATGTGTGAGTGTGTGAAAGTTGAGTGAATGTTCTCCGTCGCTGGGCAGCCATCCTCCCAGCCCCCGCCCCCAGTCCCCAGTCCCCAGTCCCCATTCCCCATGCCCTGACTCTGTTTGCTTGCAATTTTGAAGCTGTCACTTGAACGACGATGTCAAGGATGTCAGTTGACCAGCAGCAACAGCTGCGGGCTGCTGCTTGTTTTTAGCCCTTGCTGGTCATATTGACCAGGTTATTGCCCTGCGGTTGGCTGTCGCTACACTATATGTTAGCGATACTAGCCCGAACAATGATTAGCCAACACAAATGTGTTGTCTCCCTCCATTAAGGAATTAGCCTATTAGGGAGCAACATAGCTGAATGGAGCTGGCCAAGGCCAGGCTTTGCACTCTTTTGCTTCATTTTTGTTACAGCTTCGCTGAGCTGAGGTTCCCGCTGCGCCCTTGCCCAAGCCGAGCACTCAGCGCGTCTGTTGCTGCTCCTCTGCCATTGCTGGTTGATGCTTGTCAATGGGGATTGAAGAGCTTGTTGGCTGCCCCTTGGGCTGGGGCCTGGCTGCTGGGCTGCTGGGATGCTGGGCTGCTGCTCCAGCTGCAGCTTGGACTTTTCGGCTGCAAGTTCTAGTTAGTGCCTATGGTGCTGGTGACTTCATAGCGCCCAAAACCGGTCTCAAAAGTCGTCTAAATGCTTATCCCAGTCTGTTGACTGGTTGCCTTCCTTCTCTCTCTCTTTCTGACTCTCTTTCTCTCTCTCTGACTCTCTTTCTCTCTCTCTGTCTGTGTGTGTGCCTGTTGTGTTTTGGTGTAGCTTTTGGTATCCCTGTGTGTGGACTCCCAGTGGAATGTGTTAAAGTGTCTAAAGCTGTTTGCTGCCGCCTCCCGTTGCCGCTTGCATGGCTCCCACTTAGGGCATGACTAGCTAACAAATCACAAATAAAAGCCAATAGTAATCAACTATTGGGCATGCCTGACAAACAGATACCCTGTTAGGCTGTAATATAATACTCCGATTGTATAATGATACATGCGATAGGCGCGCATTTGAAATGTGAAGGAAGATGGGACTCACTGGATAGGGTTTTATAATTCTAGGAACTGGTTACCTACAGACCTAGCACATATATTAATCAATGATAATCGAGCTATTAATTTAGCAGTGTTAAAAGCTGATGAGCAGACTGTGCTCATATCCATGCTTCTTCTAGCGCCTTCAGAAATCTAAGGCAGTCTTGTTGTTTTGCATTTCGATTATAGCTTTTTTAATAATATAAAAAAGTATTGATTTAATAAAGCCAATTGGTAATAATACACTCATTGGATTATAATCTATGTTTCTTTAGGTATTTGATCAGTATAAGAGATACAGATTGAGCATATTTATTTCTTAAGTTAAAAGAAAGAATTAAAAGCTGATAAGCTAATTCCATATAAATTTTATATATTTTCAAACCTTCTGCCAGCACTTTTCTCAGAAATCGAAGGAAGTCTTGATAATAATAATATTACTAAATAATAAATATTTCGATCATATATTTTTTAATATAAAAAAAAAAAATCGTAATAATACTCTCACATTTTTGTAATAAATGTTTCTTCAGGTATTTAAATATTATGAGCTATGGATTGAAATAGTGTATTCTATAATGGAGTTATTAACTTAGCAGAGTTATAGGCTGATTCCACATGAGTTTAATACTTTTCCTAACTTTCTTCTAGCCCCTTTCTACGCGGTTCTCAGAAATGAAAGGTAGTCTCATGGCTTGGCATTGCGATTATATATATTTGAATACTAAGAAAGAGTTGAGTTCAAGCCAAATGTCAATACTTACACTGGCTGTTGATCAATGTTTTGTTAGGTATTTTTAAACAGCACAATTCGAGTTGTAGGACGAGTTCCCTTCAAGTCAGCAAAATTTGTTATCAGTTCCCGTTTGACGAGCTGAGCGAAACCATGTGTATTCGCCCGGCCATCGGGCGCATTCTCGATGTCTGGTAATTGCTGTCTGGCTAATAAGCTGCGCCACAATTGCTGCCATTCGCGCCGGCACAGGTCATTGTCGTTGGGCAGCCGCTTTATGGGCGCTTGGCAGGCGCCGAAAATGCTGCTGCCTGCTACTGGCGTTCTTTGGCCAACGGGCAAACAGGGCACGCTAATTGTATCCATCAACGGCACGGCGATCTGTCCAGCTGGGGAACAATATGAAAACCCTTTGCACTTGACCAAAGGAGAGCGAGAGGCAAAGCCGTCGGAGCTGTCGGAGACGTCGCTTCGTCTCCTTGAACGAAAATTAATTTCCGCGCTACAAAATGTAGCTAAGTTGAGTGAAATTTTCTCCGGCTTCTGCTGCTGGCACAAACATATATATATATATATATATATATATATATATATATATATATATATATATATATATATGTATATATATATTTACTAAATACATTTTCAGCCACGGCCACGGCTTCAACAGCGGCTTTGGCCATGGCTTGTTTGATGATGACATGGTATTTGTCCAAGTTAATGGGAAAATGAGAAATGAGTTAGTCAGCCACGGCACATCGTGCCCTGCGCCGCGCGCCCTTGCCATGCAAATGAGCATGTTCAAATGGAGTTTTTAAATAACTAATCAATTGTTGATGCTGCTGCTGCAAAGAATTTCGGACGAAAGCCCAATTGGAAGCGGAGCTGGCGGGGCTGGCCAAAGGGACGGCTAGCTTTTTGGCCAGACAACATAATTGATTGTTGACTCGTGTTGTTGGCAAATATTGGCTGCTTTATGTACATATGTGCCGAGCACACTCACTATCTTCTAATTAGCTTGCCAGCTGCAATTATGGCCGAAAAGCCGCCATAGGTCACTGGCGGCTAGGCGATGACAGCGATGACAGCGATGACAGCGATGCAGCGGTGCAGCGATGCAGGCGGCTTTGCAATGTGGTCGCGACTTTTGGCTCGAACAGTGCCAACATAAAGGCCGGCCATAAATAAACCAATTAGTCGCCAGCCTGTGCCACTCACACGGCTTGTTGTTCCAAACGACACTAAACTAACTGCAACAACAACAACAATTATAAAGAAAAAAGTATATATATAATAGGAGTATCTAACAAGTCGAATGCAGGAATTCAACTGGCGTCGCTGTCATCGGTGTTTTGTCTCTGGCCGTGCATTTGTAGTGTTATAAGCGCATTTGACTTTTCTACACGCCGGCAGCCCGGCGGAAGGCACCAACCGAGTTACGTACAACACCGCACTTTACAGGCATTATTACAACTGGGGGGCAACTTAGGGCCAAAATATGTATGTATATATGCATGTGTAGGTGCACATACATGCACCATGCATTCCTAGTAGCCATCGACTGCTACAGCAGTCGCCAGCTAGATGCTCTTTCATAGATACCATGGCATGATATTTGTTCTCCAACTGTAAATCTTGAGACTGGCTAGGCTTGACTCTAGAGGAGGTACCCCAAAACTTCGATGTCTACTATAAATGTATATATATATTGAGTCTAGAGGGCATGCTCCTTACACTTTCATAAGCCTAGGCACTATATCATAGATGTATATAAACCTAAGTTACACAAAATATCTAAATATTAAACATTCAAAATGAGCTTCTGGTAAATTTGCTTCGATAAAGGTTCCTTCGTACGTTCGTTGGGATCCTTGTTTATAATGCTTAATTAACAGTTGGAGCAGCCAATTCGTTATGTTTTGTGCGACACAGTTTGCCTTAGCCAGCGTGTATGTGTGCCCAGCCCCACCTGGAGCTGGAGCGCCCCGTAATATGGGGGCTCAATGAAGCTTGAAACGCGCTGGCAAAGCGCACAAAACGCTCTCATGTAATAGCAATCCGCTTTGGCTTTTACATTAACTATGGCTTTGTATTTCCGCTACTTCTGCTCAGGCAGTCTGTTTAATACCCTGTAATCTAAATAGCAGAAAGGGTAGTCCATTCAATAGAGCTTGTGCCAACAATGCTGTAAATGATTTTTGATATATTCTTAAATGATAAATTGGCTTCAGTTGCAGCTGTCCAATTGGGATTCTTATCAGATAGAAACTATTAGTTCTCATTGGAGTATTGGCACAAATGGCTTATAAAATTGTTTTGCAATCGAGTGCAGGCTATGCTGATAGTCGTGAGGCCGTTGCAGCTCTGCTTCTTTGGTCTCCGCATTTCCATGCATATAGATGCCCTTTGGCTCTGGCTTGGCATCGGCAACAACAAGAACAGAGCAACTACAACAAGAGCCGCAACAAAGCAGTAAAATTTACTAATGTTGCATTTGCATTGGATGTCGACGCCGACGGCGACGCCGATGCCGACGCCGACTTCGAGGTTGTACATATTATTGCATTTTGTAAGCTAAGTGATTTCAACATAGTTATTTCTGCCGCTTTTTATTTCAGCTGCTCGGCGTTGAAGTGCGCTTGGCACAGCTGCGCCTCCTCCCTCACACATTCATAGGCAGGGGCACGGGCAAAGGCAAAGGCAAAGGCAAAGGCAAAGGCAAAGGCAAAGGCAAAGGCAAAGGCAAAGGCAAAGGCAAAGGCAAAGGCAAAGGCAAAGGCAAAGGCAGAGGCAGAGGAAGAGGCACAGGCACAGGCACATGCACAAGCACTTGGCACTTGGGTCCTGATGCTTAGCTATATCCTCACAGCCTTGCCGTAATAAAAGTTCCTTTGAATCGCTGACTCGAGCCGTAGCCGTTTGTTGCTGCTCCTGCTACTCCTGCTGCTGCTGCAATTTTGTAGCCGTAAACTTTGCACTAAGAAAAATTACAATGTTGATTAGTTAAAAGCCGACTGGTCGGGCGCCGATCGGTGGGCGTAACGTAGCTAATGCATGCGCTTAAGTGGCCCTTAAGTGCCTCAACTTGTGGCCGCCGCTCCTGCAACCAAATTGCGTTTTTCGTTTAGCGATTCGCAAAGCCGTTTGCCACATCAATATAGATATTCAGAATTGACTTCTGATCAGAAGAAGCTGCAGTCAGCGACGTGGCTATCGGTACAGCTTAAGAATCCATGTAACCAAAGCTGTTCTATCTGTCGACAGACAGACATGCGGACGGACGGAAGCATCATCAGCTTTTCATACAGCTCAAGAATAAAGGTCAACTTCGAAACCTCAAATGCGAAAGATATGCCCCAAATTCCTATTCTCAATTAAATTTCAGTTCTGAGTTTCAATTGTTTAGCTAATATATATATTAATACCTAATTCCTGACTTCGTTTACGCCGTAATATATTTAATAATGTTTTCAATTGTTTTTCGCTCTTACAGATCATGCCAATGGATGATGCCATTAAATAATTTATATACTGAAAAGACAATACTTGCCCAATAATTTAAACAACAATTCCAAAAATGTTATTCCAATAATTTTTCAAGTGCCATATAAGTAGTAAGTGAAAGAGATAGAGAGAGGGAGAGAGGAAGAATAATCTTATGCAAAAGTAGCGCATTAAAAAACGAAATACGGAAAACGGAAAAAAACTAATCACATAAATTGTAAACTCGGAATCAAACTAAAGTCCGCTGGGAGCTGAGCAGTGACACCGCAAGCATTCGGCAGCGGATCGACAACAATTGCGACACGAACAACAAATGCCAAACTGTCAAAATATCAAATGCAACGGCAGCCTCAGCAGAGGCCGAGTTTTTAATACCCTGGAGAGATCGGCTGACATCCCTAAATGCATTCAATTTAATTACGCATTTTAATTGCTTTGCATATAGTCTATAGACGGCCGAGCACCTGGAACTCCCACGGCGTCTAATTTGCCTTCGCTGTGGGCCGGAGCTTTATTAATTTCTGGTGAGTTTAATGTAGTCTTAAATTAAATTCCTCATTTTATGCATTTGCCAAGTGCCCATTAGCCGGTGCAGCCAAATGTCATTTGCATGTGACATTAGGAACATTAATTTTCCGTTACCCAGTGTGAAGTTGAGCCCCTAAGACTTTTTAATTAGTTGTTTATAGGAAATTCTTTAATTCTCGCGACCCAAGCTGTTCGAGGGGATTACGATTTATAGTTTACAGTTAAATAGTATAAGTGCCATAAGAGTGTTCTAGTCAGGAATGTCCGACTAGGAAATGTTCCGAGGCCTACTAAGAGTTTTTATTTCCATTGAAATCGGGAATATTGATTGCAGCGATTTCAAGAAGTTTTCAGAGTATACCCTGTAAAAATGATCTATAGTAAATTTCAGTAATTTCCAAAATCTTACGTCTCCAGTCTTGGAGCACTGAGAAGCTAAGCAAAATTTTCAAATTTTGTAGTTTCTGAATTTATTAAATTTTTATAGGAAAAGTCTTTAATTTAATAACGTAATGGCGTAAAGTCCAAGTCAAAATTTAGTTGTGTGCGATGTTTGGCTTTATACTAATGAACACATGGATGGACAGAGGGATGCACGTACTGACGGATATAGCTAGTTCCACTCATCCACTCATCGCAAAGATGAATATGTCTGCTACACAGGGCTGTTCATATTCGATGGAACTATTTGGCAGTCCTACAAAGATGCCCATATTCGAGGGACCCATGTTTTTTTTTTAAAGATGTTTCTAACATATCAGCTAAATGTAGTTTCCCCTATTTTGAATGAATGGTAACGGAGAAGGAACTTGAAGGGTAAGGAACTGATGTGACAGTATTTAGCAACAACTAGTCAGGAACTGTCATTTTCGTTGGTTTAAAAAGAATATAGTTTATGTCGAGCTAACTTAAATAAGTGCAAGCTTTATGCACAAAAATCATTCTGTAATTCCATTACTCTCAGGTTTGCTTACTCACCCAGCCATGGTCCTTAGCGATGAAATTGTATGAGAGGAATCGCCCTTTAGAAATAAACGGTTAAGTTCTGGATGGCTTGCTAATGGTATGGTGCCCTATTCACTTATATACTTCCTCTGCGGCCCCCAGGCGATCCCCTATCGCTGCCATAATAAGCCCATAAACGGTTTCACCTTTTTGTGGCCCTGCAATCGGAGGATATACAGCGGCCTGAATGTTATAGTTGCTCAGCCATGCCTGTGGCCTTCCTTTGTGCCACTTGTGTGTGCAACAAAAGTTTGCTTGTTGCACTTCCTTTGTGGAGGGGTACGCTGTCAAGGAATGTATCTACCTTTCTCTCTTAATTCGCCGCTAGCCGCGGTGCCTCGAGTCTCGGGTCTCGGGTCTCGGGTCTCGGGTCTCGGGTCTCGGGCCTCGGTCCTCGGGCATCGGACAACGGCAATAAAAGTTTTTTGTCGCTCTTTGCTGTAGTTTCTTGACTTTTCACAATTGTTAAATTCTATGGCTTTTTATTGCTGCATGTCCCGCTGTCGACTGCAAGTATGTTTTACTTTTCCGTGTACCCTGTATGGGCTGCGTGGGAGGGTATATGTATGTGAGAGCAACAACATCATATGGCATATGATATGCCTCAGTTGGTCAGGCTGCGGAGATGTATGCAGCTATTTGATTAGATATATTACTTCTGCAGCTATTTTTATCTCGATAGCTATTTTTATCTCTATCTCCATGAAGTACAATCTTCTATGCTGAACAAATTCGATGTTATAAAGTCATTTTACGGTATTTAGAGGATCGAGCATTCGACTGGTATATATTCCAGTTGGCTCTATGGAAACTTTGATTATAATTGCTTTACGAGTGCTGCAATTGGTATTGTCAGGTCCGTTGGCCATTGCCGCTTCGTGTGCGATCCCAGGCTCCTTGCATCGCGCCCACAATTTAGTGGGTCAGCTGGCTGACTATGTCATGGCTGCTATCGCATTATCAATTTGTAATTGGCCATAGAGCCCATTAAATGGGCTAACAGCAATGGAAACATCTCCGGCAATTTGCAAATTCTGTTAATGCCAAACGAGCTGTGTAACAACATTGTTGTTGCTGTTGTTGCTGTTGTTGTTGGCACTTTAGAGGGTCGTCTGGCAATCTAATCCCGGCCTGGCAGCCAGGCTAATAACTTTTAAGAGTTTAGCTAGCGGCCTGGTTGCCGGTGTCGGGGTCCGGGGTCCGGGCTCCGGGCTCCGGGGTCCAGGGATGCAAAATTAATCAACTACTCGTATTTCCGCCATAAAAACTTCCCGCCACATTTGCCAAGGAGGCGTAAAGGCGCGGCTGGCAGATTGCATTTCCACTTCATCAGCATTTTAATGGTGCTTTATTGTTGGCAGTCGGCTTATTGACAGCAGCAACAGCAGCAGCAGCAGCAACAGCAGCAGCAGCCAGTTGAATAAGTTACTTAATTCAAGTCGAGACAAGTCGAGTCCGTAAAACTCGTATGGATAGCTCCATGGGACTTCAATTCGTCGCTCAATTTCCAACACTTCAAAACAGATTCGAGTCGTTTGTTTATGTTGATGCTGCTGCTGCCTCTGCTGCTGCTGCTGCTGCTGTTGCTGCTGCTGTTACTGGTGTCAATTGATGTGCGCGTTTTAATTAATGAAATTATCAACATCAAATTGCGTTGACGATGTCGTCTGGCTGACTAAATTATTATTGCCATCAGGAATGGCTTCATTTCAAATGCTGCACTCACTCACAATGATCATGATGACAATGGCAATGATGCTGCTGCTGCTGATGATGATGATGATGAGGTTAATAATGTTGACAATAAAGATAATGCCAACGTAAGCGTTGCAAGCTTTTCTATGTATGTATTGCAGACATATTGCAATGAAGTCTGTTTAATTAATGCATTTGCCACATGCGATGCCTCTCAAGACACTGCCAAGCTCGAAAGTCTCCACAATCTGTACTTCAGCGGACTTATTATACAGCCACAAAGCGTCAATAGTTAATGCTGCAAGCAAAGAAACAAAGTGTTTCGGGAGCTAACGGTACTCTATTGAGGATTCGAACTCAAAGCTTTAAGAAAAACATAGAAAGAAGTAATTCAGTTCTGAGGCCATTAAGAAGGAATTAAGGATGACTGGAAATGAACTAGTTCGCTTTACATTTTATATCTATATTTAATTCTTTTCATTGACACAGCCGTTGCACAGCCGTTCTATGTGATTCTCAAAAACTCAAAGCTGTTCTTTGCTTCTCTGGAAAATGTTTTCACTTTTCACTTGAGAAAAGATTGCAGTAGCAAATAACTTTAGCTCTACTCTACTCTCTCTCTACTCTTTGAGTGCTCAATAAAATTTCCATAACATTATATAGAATGCGTAAAGCCAGGACAGCTTTGTGGTTCGAACTTGAGGCCCGCTGCACTCGAGCGTAACGACATAGCTGCGATGCTCTTTGCTATGCTAACGGAAGACGTCACTGTAGCTCATCAGGTACAGGCAGACTGACAGACAGACAGACGGACGGACAGACGGACAGAGACAGATAGACAGAAACGCGACTCGCACTTGGCGTATGCCAAAGGCATTTAAGCTCCGACACGCATGCGCAGCGTGCAATCCTGAAAAGGGATGCGCTGGGATGGTGAGGGGCCGTGTATACATATATTATGAGGTGCAGTCTTTTAGCGTTCTGGCTTTTGCTTTTTGCTTTTTGCTTTCAAAAAAAGTACCGTTTAGTGATGTGGCTCGTTTTTTTGCCACGTCCGTTGCATATTTTGTGCGCTGGCATTGCCCAATCGCCTGCTACCAAGCATTTTATTTATGCGCATTTTATACGCAACATTTGAAACGGAGGCGACTGCAGCTGAAGCTGGAATCGAAGTCGAAGTTGCAGTTGGAGTTGGAGTTGGAGTTGGAGTTAGGGAAGTGGAGCTGTGGGGCTGTAGCTGTGACTGCGGCTGGTATTGGTACTGGGCGTTGGGCATGGCATAGCAATTTGGTCCACGTCCAAGCCGTTGCGTCTGCGTTTGAACTTGTGAACTTCTCTGTCTGTCATTCTCAGTGTATTATTGTTACGGCCGTTGCCGTTTCTTTCACTGTTGCTGTTGCAGGCATTAGACCTAGCTGGCATTGTCATGCAACATTATCGTCAGCCATCACTAGCAGCAGCAGCAGCAGCAGCAACAGAAGCAGCAGCAGGAGCAAACAGCCTCAATCTCGGGCTGACCATTGTGTGACTGCCTTGTGAATGACGATGACTGGCTAAGCAATCTTCTGCCCGAATGCCGCCACGTACGCAGATTTATACACACACTCACACACACACACACGTACAGCAGAGAAGAGACATACATGGTGCATGTTGCACGTCCAATGTGTGTGCTTGATCAACCTTTGTAGTAAAAACGAGCAACAGTGCTCCAATCAGACCTACATATACCCTGCAAATAGTTTCGAGATGTATACAAAAGTATATTTTAAGGCAAAGCCTGTTGTGAATGAATGAAATATTGATATATGTATATATTTTTGATATGATATATATATATATATATATATATTAAAATTCAATTCAGGGTGCGACATAAGTGTTCTGTTCTGATATTTAAAGCTGATATACAAAACACAAATTTATTAAAAGTTATTAAAAAGGTAAGTAGCACGTCTAATTTGTTCTGTATCTACATATCTACGTATCACCTGCTTTTAACTAGCTACAGAGCAATATGCACCAGGTTCTCCTACAGGGTATGAGCGTACGCTGTATTCGGTTTGTGTGTGCGTGCGCAGTCAATGCTATTGGCGTTGCCGTTGCCGTTGCCGTTGCCGTTGCCGTTCATCCTTGTCCCGGGCTGACAACTGACATCTGGCATATGGCAACGTTTGACCAGGCTATATATAGAGCCTCGAGTATTTGCCCTCTACTGCTTGTTTTAGCCTTTGCCTCTAGCTGTCCTGTCTATCTGGTGTGCTACCATGTCACAGTCCATATCGACTGTTGACTCCTGCCGTCTGCCGTCTACCGCCTTCGGTCTGCCTCCCGCCTCCTGCCGTCTGGCTCCTACTCCCTCTCGGCTGCTGTTTGCGGCCGCTGTTTGCCTGACTTCCATTTTGCAACCATTTTAATGAATTTATGTAATCGCCTCTTCCACTTCTTTATTTTTTCTGCTCGCAGCTCGTATTTTATTTGCTTTCTCTCGTCATGTTGTTATTGTTATCTGTTTGTTACGCGTGGCGCCTTTGGCCAGAGTCCTCATTGTCCTCGTGATCAACACTTTCCGTTTGCATAGCCCACATGTATACACACACACACACACACATATTAAAATAAACACACTCCATTGCATAAGCGTCTTCAAGCATGTATAGTTTTTCCAGATTTGCCGTGTCCCCAGTGGACGCGGATATATTGTTGGTCATTTTATTTTTATTAGGCTTCGAAACATATTTCGATAATTGATTATTTATTTATAGGGAAATAGTCGGTTCTGTGGGAACTATAAATTAAGGAAGATAAATAGAAAGTCCATTTCCATTTTCTGAATTTTAAGATTCTGAGAACATTTGAACAAAGTCCTAGACTTGATATACATAACTTACATTGTTACCTTTATTCTGTCCGATTAAGTAAATCTTATTATCACAAACGAAATTATTGATGATTATTTACTTCTGTTACTTTATCGTTACACTGCTTACTTGTCTTTCTTTTCATTATCCTTATGCAAACATATATAATATGTATTTGTTTTGGGAATCGTGTTTCCTCCTTTTATATTTATAATATCTGTGCACTACATTTTTAGGATTTTTAGTCTTTTACTTTAAGTATGTTCTCGGTGAATTTCATACTTGAAAATGTAAAAATCATTGTACGTCCGACAAATATTCACCCACACCCACAAACAAGCACACACACACACAAGTAAACACAATTCGGCTGTAGTTTTTGCCGGTCGAGCCTTTTAGCTCTTTTGGCAACAAAACAAGCTGGCGGCTTTCGGCTCCTTTGACAGTTCAATGACTGCTCCACAATGTTGCATTTGAAATGAATTCTGCTGCGCAGCGAATCGCGACGACATTGCCCGCCCAGTCGCTGTTGCTGATCAGTTGTCACGCCCTTTTTTTCGAAGCCGAAGCCTTTAAGCGTAAATGTGGGCAAGGGCTATTAAATTTAAGCCTCGCTTTACGTCAAATGGCCATATTCAGATGAAGTCTTAAATCGTTTCTGCTTTTCGTTTAATTCCTTCAAGAATATTCAAATGGGCTTCAAATGTCTTGAGCATCTATCAACTGCGCAGCTTCATCCTCCATCAGCTCTCCAGTGATCCATCAGCAAATTCAATAAAGTCGCCTTTGCTCCGTCGCCTAATTGGTTTTAATTACGGCATCAAGATGAACCGCAAGTTGTGGCCAAATCAAAAGCACCTTGCTGCCACAATATCCCATGGCCGAGTGAGCTGTCTCCAAAGGCAGTTGTATACCCTGGTTAGTCTCGACCGCAGACAATTACAAATTGAAATTAATTTTGCGGTTTTGTTTTTCATGCCCCTGTGCCGAGAGAAGGGGTACTATATGTAGTATATAGCCGTTGTCGAACGGATGAAACCGGTTTGCCGTACCCTGCTCGCTCGCAGAATGCCCAAAAAGGTATAATTGTTTTGTGAATATGAAGGAGCATTCTTCATATATACCTATATATACAAATTGTATAAATTCTCGAAACATCAATAGTTGGGGCGGAAATTTAACATTGTAGCATAACGTTTGGTTCAAGAAGAATCAAGAGTATACGTTAAAATTAGAGAGTGGACTGATAATAATATAGATTTATGAATGTGTTATATATTTTCCCTTAGATAAAATATCTGTTAACTGCCCTATAGCAACTGTAATATTAGTGGAGTGAAGTTATTAATGTTATAATAACAATTAATTACCATGAACTGATGAATGAATAATTTGTGATATGATAACTCGATGAAGTTTTTATTGATTTGTGATGGGGATAATCCATGGTGTATTGATAGTGGAAACTCTGCAAATATGATATGAGACTAGATGTAACTTGTGAGTGAATTTGGGAATTGAATTGATGCGAGCATTGTGTTTAGAAAATAATAAAATAAACAAGAAAAACACAAATCGAAGAGATTCCCTTCCAGCAACTATACACAAGAGGAGCATGAGGAACCTCTTATTTAGAAGTTTATTTCATCAGCGCTCTTTTTTAAATCCTCTACATCAAATGCCTTTATAGAGTTGAAGCCCTTCATTCCACATGTGCAAAAGGAAGACCCTTACGACATCACAGACCGACTTCGCCTGTTATTCATGCATTTGTTGGTTGCTAAGGTATCTAGTCGTCTACTTCCTGACTATTTCCTATTGCATAATACACTGCATACCCCTACCTAGCGAATTATTTATTCAGAAATAAATACGTTCAATGTGCACACTACACAGCCAAAGACCAAACAATATACAAAATGTTAAAGCAAAAACAGTTAAACGGGCAACCGAACCATCCCAAAGGGATTTCATCATTTTGTTTATTATGAAAAAAAGGAAAAATGTTGTGTTATGGATATGCCATTTTTGTTTTTGTTTTTTAAGTAGTTAATAGACCATTAAACGTTAACAGCATAGGCGATTGCGGAGCCAATGAAGCGATTTATTCCACAACAAAACATAAACATTTCCATAAACCACAAGTGCGAATGCTCTAGTTGGGCTTCAGCTTGACTGGCATATACCCTGTTTATTGGAATGGTCAGTGGATTGAATCGACGGAGATGTTGGCATAGCTTATGAGTGGCATACAGTGTTTCTATTCGGGATAATTCGAGTAGAGCTATGTGTTGTTTCAGCGAATAGCTGAAAGATCTTTTTATGATTATTAAACAATTTAGTTTTTAAGAACTAATGCAATATTTGAGTAATAATCACAAATTTTTTTAATTAGATATATTTTTTAAATAAGCTTTAACTGTTAAGTCGATCGATTAATGTCTAAAACCATCGTTTTGAACTGGAATCTGAAGTAAAGCCAATATATTTGAGCGATTGACAGAAATGTATCAAAGAGACGTTCTATAATACCCTTTCAAGCTGTTGACTAAATAGAGAGGGTATCATTGCACTTCTATTGCAAGCAGACTATGATTAAATTAAAAAAAATAAAAATAAAGGGAAAACTTCTAGCCGGAAAACTCTCAATATGCAACGTGTCTAGACGAACTGAAGTTTGGTTTTAGTTTTTTGGCCAGGCTCAGGCGCGTGAGTGGGACTGGCTCACGCAAGCTCAACTGCACGGAGCGGAACACTTGTGCCAACAACAACAATAACAACCACAACGACAACAACAACAACAGCAACAGCAGCAACAACAATAGGACCAAGAACAGGAACAACAGTGTTATAAAACAATACAAAATGCTTACAAAATGCTGTCAGCTTCCACATCCGAGCACTGCCCCCAATCGCTGTTGGGTGGTCGTAAATTATTATGATTATTGGCAAAGGAGTGAATGTGCAACAGGAATGCTGCAAGGGGGCAGCAGGGCGGGGCCTGCAACAGGCAGCAGGCAGCAGGCAGCAACCAATCGGTGACTTGTTAGTGGGCACCAGAGCCACATGGGCTGCCATTTATAGAGAGAGACGAAAGCAAGCAGCTGTTGCTGCTGGAGGGACTGGCGGGGGGGCTGGAGACGCGGGGCTATGGCTGTGGCTCTGTGCCCGTAAATAATGCCGCAAAACGTGCAGCACGATCGTGAACTTGGCAGAGCCAACTGACAACTGGCAACTGGGAACTGGGAAAGATCCAAGCCAAGCACATGGCATGGATGGAGGATGCGACCACAACATTTGCCACTAAGGATGGTGGCTGGGGCGATTCACGTAAAATTATAAATGAGTTTTGGGTAGGCGTTGCCCAATATCGAAGCGAATGAAGCAGCCGGCAATACGAGGAGGCGTTGGAGGCATTCATTAGACTCAAAGCGAGAGATGCTGGCGCGGATTGTTCTGTGTGTGCCACGTCGCGACGCTTCGGCCGCTGTTGCGAAGGGAGAGCGCTCCATTGCAAATATTAATTCGTGAGGATGATATCTGGCGAAAGCAAAAAACCAAAAAACAAAAAACAATTTTACTTAATTTTTTCGTATGGCAACTTTTTGGTTTTCTGCGATTTGAATTGTGAACGCCGGGGCCGACTTCATTAGCGCCTGGCAAATTTAACACCTCGCAAAGACGACGACGACGACGACGACGACGGCGTCGATGACGACGTGATGGGGCTATTGGATTACAGACGCGCTCGTTGTGGACGCTCAAATGCTGATGTCGACTGGGATGTGGACACGCTGGACGCGAACAGCGTCTCAGTTGCAGCGAGTCGTTCCACTGATAATGATCATCAACGCCTTATTTAACGCCATTTAGGCAGCAGGATGCCAAAAACTCTACGTACCAGGTACAAGCCACCAGTCGCAGACTCCGTCTCAGTTTGAGGCTCTATCTCTGTCTCAGCTCTTGCCCCAATCCCAAGTTTGCTGTGGTGACCGCTGGCGTTTTGTGTAAGCGATGCCAGAGCAGAGAGTGAGAGAGACTGGAGGGATCTCTGTGGCTGCAAGACAATGAAATGTAATGGCAATACGTGCATTTATTTATAACGGATTTTATTTAGCCAGATCCGCAATGCAACTGGCAACATACGGCTAAAGTCTTCACCTCCGACTCGCTGAGTCGAGGTCCAGTTCCGAATACTTGGGCCCTCGAATGTGTTTGCTCACATGGCTCGTTCCCTCCTCCCTCCACCCTCCCTCTCTCACTCACTCTCTCTGCCCTGCCTCCGTCTCTGTCACTCTTTGTGTTCCCCTCGTTACTTGTTAGCATTTTGTGGGCGTCTGGCTGTTACACCGGCGCAGCTCGTTCTTTATTTGTGCCCATCGCGGTCTTTGGCAACGTCTGCCTCAAACTGGCTTTAAATTTATTTCCTACTAAACGGCCAGAAACGTGATGAACGCATTTTGCGCGCCTCCCCAGCGCTTGTGCATCTTATTATACCCTGTAAACGGTGCAGGCGGGCAAATACTATTCAACCATAAATTTGATTCATTTCTTAATTACGTTTCACATGTTCGGCACCGAGATTGGAGTCGATATGAGTTGATAGTATGAGGCTCGTATATCACAGGAGTTTCAGCTGCACGGCAGATCTATGCAGCTGGGCTGTAGGGTATTCGCTAGACCAGCATCTGTCTGTAGCTGATTTGATACTCTTTTCCTGGTGTTTTCCTTGTGTTTGCCCGCGGCCAAAGAGGAAATACTTTATGGGCATTGATAATTTGGCCCATAATGTGCAGTGAAATTGTCTCGCTTAGCGTTTGCTAATTTATATGGCCGGCTTGTGCAACAACAGGCACAGCCACAGCCCAAGCCCGAGCAACAGTGGGAAAGCAATGCAGCTAATATTGGCTGGGTGCCTTAGCCGCTTGGCAATGGGTCAACCCAACCAGTTAACCACTTGAGCAGGCTGGCTGCCCAAACATTTTGTCATTGTCATTGACGCGCAACGCGGCGTATGCGCAATTGCCTTACAATTGCCATGCAATTAGCATAATTTTGTTGCCGCCTTAAACACCTCGACTACGTAGCCAGAGAGACAGAGACGCAGAGTCTGAGCCACTGTCGACTTCTCCCTGCTTTATGGTTAATGATCGCTGCTGGCTACGACTTGACACTGCCGCATAGGCTCGAGAATGACGCCGCAACTTGGCTGCCGTTTGTGCAACATTTTCTGACATTTTCAATTGCAGCCGGACTGCTGCTTTTGTTGTTGCTGCTGCTGTTGCTGCTGCTGCTGCTGCTGGCGGCAATCAAGTCGTGTGTATTAGAAGAAGGCAAAAAGCAGTAGAAACAATGACAAACTGCTATTAGCTTGACTTTTACGAAGAGCCTGCTCTTCTATTTCAATAACAGCTGCAGCCTGAAACAAAGACAACCAGGGAAAGGTCTTGAAATATGGGGATTACTAATTAGCCACTAGTGTATTAGAATCATTCAGAGAGTTTTTCAATACATAATATAATAACAATAAAGTGTGAATTCCAATTTAAAAAATATATATATTAACTCTACTCTACTCTACTCTACTCTACTCTACTCTGCTCTACTCTACTCTACTCTACTCTACTCTACTCTACTCTACTCTACTCTACTCTACTCTACTCTACTCTACTCTACTCTACTCTACTCTACTCTACTCTACTCTACTCTACTCTACTCTACTCTACTCTGCTTTACTCTACTCTACTCTACTCTACTCTACTCTGCTTTACTCAACTCTACTCTAAACCGTTTATCAAGTCATGGAAATGATTTCCAGCTATTTGACTTGACCCTCACAGAAGTGTGGTAGATTTTGGCAGATTACTCACCAAGTTACCCAGGCGCATGAGGATAGCAACAACTTCATTGCCACTGGTGCATGTTGCGCGGCTTTTGCCATTTTTGGGAGCAGCTCGGATGTGCAGTGAGTTAGTTGGCCAGTCAAAAAGACGACTCACTTTCACCAGGCAGAGCGGCGTCGTCATCTGCGTTGTCGTCTGCGCCACTGACTTGACCACGATAACCCACACGAAGCTGTTGTTGGTGGTGTTGGGGGCTCATTGGTGTTAAGTGTAAAAAGCCATAAACATGTTTTTGCAGATACACATTGCAGCCGGGGGTACATTGCACGCATGCCACACTAGGATATCGATGCCAATGCCGATGCCGATGCCGATGCCAACCACCACAGCAACAACAACAACCACTGCAACTGCAACAATGGCTTGCCATAAAGTTTTGAGCATATATGATAGCCGCTTGCAGGTCCAAGACAGACTCTCGGAACGTTGCCTGCTTTTGTTGCAGTTGATTTTGCTGTTGCTGTTGCTGTTGCTGTTGCTGTTGCTGTTGCTGTTGCTGTTTATGCCATAAACACTTCATCGACACTTAACCGAGTGCGTCGACGTTCGCATAGCGCCCCCCTGGCCGCGCCTTTGAGGGTGTGATACATCAAACATGGACTGCAAACAACGTGTTATTGTTATGTGCCGCAGTCCAATACGGCGGCCGTGCAGCGGTTCAATTGGCTCGGCTGCTACACTTTCCTTGGCCAAGTTGCGGAAGCAACATTTAATTGACTTGGCATGTTAAGCGCTGCATACCAGCACATAACAGCAATCAACCGACAAACAACTTGTGGGACGTGCGAGGATGACGACGACGACGACGACACACTTTGAGCACTTAGCGCAGCCTGAAGGCTGTTGTCTGTTACCTGTTGTTGGTTGTTGGTTGTTGGCTCTGTTGGCTCTGTTGGCTCTGCTGGCTGGGAGGATCGTATGCAGCAGTGAGCGCTGTGACTGCAAACTGCAACTGGCATTCAAACAATGCCAGGCAGCTTCATAGTTTATTGAGCACAGCTGATTGAGCGTGCAATGCGGCTGGGCAACTCATCAGGCGCTGGGACAGTTGCAGCAAAGCCTCACTGCCCATTAGCGCTGTCACTTGGCGAGGCGGCGCATATCATTTACAAATGCTGCGACATGCACCGAACATCAAAACAGAGCAGCGAACCGACTGGACACACCGCGAATGCTACTCACAGCAGCCGCCGTGCCAGAGGCAGAGGCAGAGGCAGGGGCAATGGCAATGGCAATGGCAGTTCCAGTGTTGGTGTCCATCAGACGATTACCATCGCACGGAGCAGGCACGGGCGCGGACACATTGAGGCCAAATTGGTGGCTGTATATATTCGTCTCTCTCGCTCTCGTGTGCTCGTATTTCAATAAAAATTACGCTTTGTAAACTTAAGCGGCAGAATCAATTAGCACAACGCCTGGCCTCGCCAGGCAGTGAGTTTCCAAGCTGGTTCCAGCAGCTCCCTCGAGCAGACTTCCTCCGCTCCTCCTTACCGCAGCTCCTACACATGTACATATGGATCATCAGCACTGTAATGCCGCCTCGGCTCCTGTCTCTTCCTACAAAAAAACAAAAAAAAAAAATACCTCAATAGCTGCCACAATGTAGTCAACTTACTTTCAACTGAATCAAGTCGAAGATCTATCCGAGCGTAATCGCCGGAGCACACGATATGTTATTCAAATAAATAATTACTCTCTATGTAAGTGTTTAGTCATCGATACAGATGAAGGGAGAAACTAATTTTGTCAAGTGATTAAGTTGACTGAATAGCTAGATCCAGAGCTGATAATGTAGTGGGCATTCAAGCAATCAAAGCGATTTTCCTCTGAATTGTACTCACAAGTATTTCAACAATTGTACTGGAGTTATGCTAAATAATAACACATTTTATGTGATATAGCAAAAATTAATTACACAAATTGAAATAGTTAATGCATAACCGAAACTTGAGCTCCAGGCGTCCCAGCATGAGGCAACATGGCTCAGCTCTCTGAGTGTTGCCAAGCAGCACTCATCACTTCAGCTGGAATTTAATTAACGCCCAAGTGGCCTGGTCTAGTGCTTACATAATCAGCTGCCTAGCAGAAGCGCATATATAAAGAATATGATAGTTGGGCACTCTCCCTACTTGCCAATTGCCTGAACTGCCAATATCACGCGGCTCATCAATGAGATGCACTGCCGATCGATAGGCAGGTCGTAAAAGCTATATATTTATTATTTTTTCATATTCAATTTTATTTGCAATCTGCCTTAAGCTAATATAATAATAATAATAATAATAATGAGCAAATTGATAATAGCAATGATTAACCGGGTAGTTTGGGATCTATGCTATCGGCTATCTATCTGTCGGTTATATATTTAGCTGGTCCAAGACGTGAAATCTTCTTAGACGCATTCGATTATTATAGGCATTAATAGCCCCAGTGCTAATACTCCTTCTTGATCATTTAGCCTGATCTTGATTTTATTTCGTTTTGGACAAGGGGAAGTTTGAGGTCTTTATGAATGTCAAAATTGGTCATATGCCAAGGAGCACCTGTAATTGTTCTGGTGTTTGGTGTCTGGTGTCAGTATCGCTGCAGTATTTGAATGCTTGAATTGCTGTGATTCAATCCTATAGTCCTTCAGTAAAGGTTCGGCTTTAATCACTCGGCGCATCTGGTATACATATAAGCATAATAATGGGTATAGTGACTACCTTCCGATGTGTAAATTATTCAAATCACAAGTCTCTAACATTCGGCCATTTCTAGACAGAAACTCCCTTAGTATATTTGAAATTCCCAAAGTTTGTGTTAGTGTAGATGTGCTTAAAAGCTCAAATGAAAATATCGATTGTTATCATTAATAATGGAAGAAAATGACTTACGGAAAATATTAAAAAGACATTATGTATAGACTTGCACTGCGAGTGATGAACAGAAAAATGATATTCAAGTCTGCAAGTCTCCATATACCTTGTCGTTCTGATCAGGAATATATGAACTTTATAGGGCGGGGCACGCCCTCTTCTGCCTGTTGCATAAATTTTAACAAGAATATTAAGTCCCGAAATCCCATTTACAACGACTATTAAAATAATAACAATTATAATAATGATGATGAAAACAATCATAATAATAATTAAGCAATTTGGAAAAAAGGAAATAAAAATAAGAATCATAATAGGCTGGGAACGAGAAATAAATCAGTCCACAGAGCAGGCAGAGAGGCTTATGCCCCAACAAAGGCGCAGCATCCCGTTTTGTTCCACCTGCTTTTGTAAAAAGTGCGTGTGGCTGGCTTAATTAAAATTTAACGCAATATGCTTGACTCTGGGCGTTTTCCAGTCATCGACTTGGCGAGGGCGAGGGCGAGCAGCTAAGTTTTTGGAGTGCGCAACGGATGAATACTCCTGCAGCCCCAGCGTACGGTCTCAAAGTGTGTATCTGTGATGTGAGTATCGCGACTTGGCCCGACCTAACACTCTGGAGCTGCTGCAGCCGTTGCCACTGATGCTACTACTGCCAGTGGTGCCCAGTCTGCTGCTGCTGTGCTGAGATTCGCGCCCCACTGGCATGCTGTAGTTTGTTCTGGTTGAGGGTTTTGTCAAGAAATGAAAGCTTCGATGCTTGAAGGTTTAACGAACTCATGCGCTGGCACAACCCCAGCAGCATAACAGGAGCTGGAGCTGGAGCTGTAGCTGTAGATGTAGCTTTAGCTGAAACTGGAGCTGGAGCTGGAGCAGAACAATTTTCAGCTCCAGGATCAGAAACGTCAACGTTTTCGCCTTTGACGTTTGCAAAAATTCTGCCACTGCTGCAGCTGCTGTTGCAAGTGTAATTTTTACTTTCACCCCAGCAAATGCTACTGCCGTTTGTGTTGTTGCTGTTGTTGTCCCATGTGAGCGCGCTGCAACACTTGTCCTGATGATGACATTCATGCCCAAGAGCTACTCTTAATGGAACACAGAAGCAGAAGCACAGCTAGATAGACAAGCAGCCAGCAAAAAAAGAAAACAAGCAGAAGCGCGAAAGGCGAAAAGCGAGAGGAGAAAGGAGATAGGAGAAGCGAGAGGCTAGAAACGAGTAGCGAATGGTTAAGCAGAGGGTGGCTGCCCCAAGCAGAGCTGGAAAATATTGAGAGTTGGGCAAACTCAAATACATGCAGCACACCGTGGCTGAGGGCGGTTCGCCGTGATTTGTTCGTGCAACATGCTGCAACTGAATTGTATCGAATGATCATTCATTCAATACCACCTTTGCAAATCAGAAGCAGGCAATGCCAATAGCCAACAGGCGGCAGGCAACAGCCTACAGCCCAGCGCAGTGCATTGCTCCGGCATGCCCCACGTTGGGGCGACAAGCATTGCTGCTGCTGCTGCTTCTGCTTAAGAAATTATGCACAGAGTAAAGGCGCAAAGTGCACAAAATAAAGAAGATGGCAATGATGATGATGTTGACGATGTAGCTGCTGCTGCAGGTGACCCATGCCCAAATCGCAGCCTCCAACTCCTGCCGACAGCCTTCAAAGTTGTCAAGGAAGTTGCCCCAACGACTGCCTGCTGTGTTGTTGCCATTGTTGTTGTTGCTGTTGTTGCTGCTGATGCTGCTGCCTCTGCCGCAAGGATGCTTAAACAATAGAAAGCACACACAATTATAAATGCGCCTAGGCACAAGTATGCATGTGCGTGTACGTGTGTGTGTGTGTGTGTGTGTGTGTGTATGTAGTTTGCTTTTTAAATAATTACGAAACATGGCCACGAATCCCCCGTCAAGCACCAGACTACGTATCCGCGTGCCATTCAAATTTCTTGCCAAGTGTCAAACGGTCAAATGCCAGAAGACCAGAACACAACAATTTGCGCAACCCTCGCCCTCGCAGCATGCGGAAAGTGCTTTGAACCTGAACGCATAATCCAACATCAACTCCAATATGAACTAGGGCTGTGCTCTCAATATTTTACTGGAGTGGAAATGACATTTTGTTGACGAATGTGTAAAGAATACGACGTATATGAAAGTATATGTAGGTTTACTAAAGAGCAGTCGAATCTATATAGCTATGGCCTCGTCCGTTAATTGAAAGGCTATCATTGAACTGTTCATAAAATAATTATAATATAATATAATTTCATATAATGATAAAGTTTATTATTTGTTTATTTAGATTACTTTATACACATATATTAATTATATTTTATATGTATGTATTTATATACATATATGTAAGCTGATCACTTAGTTATCACTTCATTTAAAAATATAGCGCCATATATCTTCCCAATCATTTAATTAATTTGTCTATGTGCACTGATAACCATGAGCATGATTCAAAATAAATAGTTCTTATTAACAACATTCGCGGAAGCATTTCTTTGTTTTAACTGCTCGACTTTGAGCTTTGAAGCTTTATATATTAATTGCTACACAGTCAATGTATTTCATGTTGAATAAAATTTAAAAAAAAAGGTTAATTAAAAACAGAGCTCAACTTGGGCTCGTCCGGGATTTGAACCCGGGACCTCCCGCACCCTAAGCGGAAATCATACCCCTAGACCAACGAGCCAGTTGTTCAACCAGCGGCCAGTTGCTGTTAAGAATGCCAGTCGGCACCACAATTTCGGTCAATCTAAAAATAGACCCGCCAAGCAACAAAACCAGTCAACAGCAACAACAAAACACAAAAATCGAGTGAAAGTTGCTGATGAACATATTCTTTTATTTAAGTATGCTGCACATCGGAGCACAGCGACAGATCTATGAGATGAGTTTGTTGGGTTAGTTGGATTCCTCCTCTTGTATTAAATTGGCGTCGGAGGCGTCTTCGATAGCCGGTAATACACTTTCCGGGATTTGTGCATTGAAGGCTAGGTCATCTGGGAAATGAGGTGCTCCGTCTAGATTATTCATGTAGTATTCAATGTTCGCGCAGAGCTCGCGGAGCTCGCTGAAGATGATGCTATATAGCTCTGATTCCAGGTGGCGGTGATTCAGGTCACGCCAATCGACAAACAGCCACATGATACTAATTCGGACGCGATAGTAAAGCCGCAGGAAGAAGTTTGCCACTGCAGCCATGTTGTATTTACCTGCATTCGACATTGATTAATTACCTGTGCAGCTCATGCAATTGCAACTTACCAAAAGATCTAAGTCATACAGATATACAAGAAATTCGATAAAGCAGTGTGAGTTTTTGTGTTTTCTGAATTCCAGCAATGAAGCCAATAGAACTTCGCCTCAATGAGAAATATACAGGACTGATGCCAAGAAGCAAAATCCAAAGCCTACTTACGAAAAGTGAAAGCATCCCATATAGATAGGGGCAAACTGAAAACGACACTTTGACATGTTCACAGATTCTGCTAAGGCATAGATGCATAGCCGCCTACCCATTCCATTCCATTTATCTTTCACTCTCTCTCTATGCAACTTCCCTGCTCTTTCCCCATCGTTCGCTGGTTCCATGGAACATTCTTTGAGAGGAAATTGCAATGCTTTTTATATGCACAATATAGAATGAGCAGGGTCTTTAATTGGGAGTGCATGACTTCAATATACTCTTCCATTATGCTTTCAATATGATAAATTTCAAATAAAAAACGAATTGCCCTTTATTTGTAAGTAAACAAATATAGGCTTTGGCTAATGTATTAGATTCGAAGTAACTAAACCCCTTTCTTCGATCCATACTGAAAATAAATGTTGAAAAATCTTTACTGCAGGCGAAAGACTGTTTTGCCGAACCCATGCCAACCCAAGTCTGGTCGAGTCCCTACTCTTCGGGTATAGTTCTTATTGGAAATATAGTAGTGCTCTACCCTAGAATTATAACTAATATGTAGTGAAGTAGAACTAATAAATCGACATAAATCTGATTGATGTGTCAGCTAAGATGATGGCGAAATTCCTTCGATATATAAAACACGAAAAATCGAGCTTTGGTCCATTTTCAATAAATTCTATAAACTTTAGTCATGTCGCTGTTCGATTTGGTATTTAGAGGGTATCTGCAGGTCAGGAAATGCGGACTCAAGCCCTCGTCCTGCTTATGGCTTTGACTTTCATTAAAGTTTCAGCAAATAGGAAAGCATCTCGACTGACGCAGCTCTTGCCACCACAGCGCATACCGTGCATTCCCCAATACCCTAGTTCAGCTGCTCTAAGCCCCATTTCGCCCTGCCGCCAGATGTATAGGGTATAAATAAAAATGTAAAGGAAACAACTTACTTATGGCTATGCACATACACACATCCAGAGCGGAGCTAGGGGAGAGCTGATATTTCAGCTGAGTGGCTCAATGAGAGCTCCGAGTGGGCGTGGGAGTGGGCGGCGGTGGTGCAGTAAGTGCTAAAAAGACATATTGCACTGCTGTTGGTTGCCGTGGAGGCAGCGATTTCTAAGGCAACACAAAGCAGCGGGCGAAGATAGAGCACACAGCATTACAGCTATCGCAGCTAAAGAATCTTGGCATTAAGTCAACCAAATATGCTGCCATCTAGTTACGCTTTATGTAGCCACATGCCTCTGAACTAGGAGCCGCGGCAGCAGCAAGCCCTTCTTGCTCTGCTGCTGCTGTTGCTGCTGGCCCTTTGTTGTCTGTGCTGGAGGAGCGGGGCTGTCATTGCCGCACTTGTTGACAATGCATCACGCATACGTCGCGTTGCCGCAGGGATATGATGACAGGAATAAACGGCTTGATAGAAAGATGCGCCTGGCGCCGAGTGTAGTCCAAGTCAATGCACCCAACAATAAGCGAAAGCGACTGACAACAGGGGTGGCATATCCAACTATAAAACTGTACAAAGACTTTACTGCTGCTGTCGCTGACGCTGCTGTTCCTGTTGCTGTTGCTATTGCTGTTGCTGTTGCTGTTGCTGTTGCTGTTGCTGTTGCTGTTGCTGCAGTCGGCAAGCTGCCAGTCCCAATTAGCCAACGAGCCCCATTCTGCGGCTCGCCTCTCTCCCCCACAGCCTACGAATGTCTATAGCATGACAATTGCGCGTCTCATTTAATTCGTAAACTAACGAGCGATTCTATCGACAAGCAGCTGACAAACATCGCCTCAGACTCGCAGACGAACTCGGACACGTCTCACACTAAATACCCTCGCACACGGGAGGCTCAAGCAAACGAGTCGAATGTTATTATTTGAATACATATTAAATATACATATATATAAAAGAGATATATATTCGGCGGGTTTACTAATCTGATGCCCTATTTTGGAGTCTATACTTTAACAGGAGTTTCAGGGGATCCAATATAGAGGTATTGCTTCTTTGTTTGCCAAAATGATTATAAAGTGCATTCCATAGAGATAGAATGGTTGATTAACGATTCTTAAGTTACAAAATATGCATATGCGGTTGTGTTTTGACTGAAGCAATTTGAATCTAGTGCAAAATGTTGAACAAAACTGCGACTTATAAATGTTGAATGGAATATTTAAATAACTTTCGAATTTGAATTCTACATATTAAATACAATATTCAAAATATATTCTAAATTAAAATCTAAAAGTGGCTACATACATTCTACATATTAAATATAAATTATATGGGAAATTACTTGTTGAACAAATCTTCATTGAACTAAAATGTCTTACAACATGTTGGTATTCGTCACTGTAAATTTGAAATCTCTAGCTCAAACAGTCTTCAAACTAGGCTTTAAAAATGAAATGAATTATTATTTCTGATAAAAAGGAAATGAAAAGAGAAAGAAACTGCGTAGCTCTTATATCCAAAATGGATGGGCGGGTAGACGAACATAGCTAAATCGATTTAATGGGGTCTGCCACGCCTCCTTCTGTCTGTTACATACATTTTCACAAAAACATTATACCCATTTTCAATGGGTTCAGGGTATAAAAACACATATTTAAATAAAAAAAGTAGCGTAATTGATTAGATCCTTGATTGACTCGATTCTGGCAATGATCACAAAAATTAAGTAAACTCGAGTTTCAAGGTTTAAAAAGATAACAAAGTCATTTCTTTAAGATGGTATATTCGATAGATAGGAAGTGAATATTCTCTGAATTTGAGCATTTGCTAATTTCACATAGGTACATACATTTATAAGAATGCAGAAGGCCCGCGCTTTGCTCTATAAGTTAACTTGAATTTTATTTTATGAGCAACCTCTAAGTAAATAAATAAATAAGTTAATGTTCTCTTTAGCTTTAAGTGAAGCAACTCGCATCGCCAGCAGACAGGGTATGCAGCGGCAGCATGGAGCATGATGGCGTGCGCGATTTGGTTATAAATGCAATTTTGAAATGCTTAAAGTCGCAATGTGTTCGAGTGTGAGTGTAAGTGCAGCATTTCAATTGAAACACGAGGGGGCTGCCCCGAGGGTTGCCTTTGGCATTGCCGCCACTTTAGTTGCAGTTGCAGTTGTTTCTACGTCGCATCCTCGGAATGCATAAGCATAAATATCACGACGGTGACGACGACGATAATGATGATGATGATGATGGTGATGATGATGATGGTGATGATCATCCGAGGCCGAAGCAATTGCAGTTGGTGATGGAGTCGAAGTTGGAATCGTGGCTGTTAGCGCAGTAGCAGGCAACATCTTAAATATATTTTCTAATTACTTGTTCGCGCTCGCATGATGCTATCAGGTTGCCGCCTTGCCGCTGCTCCCATCCCGCAGCAGCAGCAGCAGCAACCGCCCCAGCCCCAGCCCCAGTTCCAGCTCCATTTGCATTTTGCAACGATGCAGCTTTTTTTGTTGCGCCTGGGGTTGGCCTGAGTGCATTGGCGACACACAAATTGTAAATATGATAGAAGAAACATGCTGCGGCAACTGCTGCTGCTGCTGCTGCTGCTGCTGCTGCTGCTGCTGCTGCTGCTGCATCCTCTCGTTTTGCGAATAATTATTGCAATGCGTTTTGTTGTTGTTTGTGCCCTGCACGCATCTACTCGAACTGACTTATGTGTGCGTGCTTATATGCATTCATATATATATATATGTATGTATATATATATGTATGTATGTATTTATGCATGTAGATTTGTTGGGACTTCTTCAGAACACGCCACCTCTTCAGCCACTCGCGACTTTATGCTCGCTCATTCACTCATTCATGGTCTTATAGAACACGCATCAGCTGCATTACCCCCCTCCCCCCTCCCCCACTAGCGGCTTGTTCGCTACGCCTTAAAGTAAACAATGCCATATTTTGCTGGCTGGGAACTTTAGCACATCCCCAGCTAAATTACTTTCGGCTGCCAATGGCAGAGGGGAGTGGGCTGCAGCTCTTTAAGCAGATATATTTTCATATGCACTCATCTGCTGCATGGTGTTTCTAATTAGCAGGAATCGCCTCGGTTGCCCGGCGAAAGTCTTGAACCACAGCCGCAGGCTAATTGGGCAGTCTCTGAACTCTAGCCCCATGCACGAACCAGAAAACTGTTGATGATTTTTCCATCGTATGTGTTTTTCAATTCACTTTCTTTTGTAATTTTCCACAAGCTGGCACTTGTCCATAAACCGGCCTAAAATATACCCTCGATGAGTATGCAAACTATCTTTATTTAGAATTCTTAAGTTTGTTAAGCATATTGTGGGTGCAGAATTACCAGATATAAAGAGAACGGCTCCTACATTGGTGTGATTTCTCCTCTGTATTGTCATTTACAGGGTATACATGCGTGCATAAATGAGTATAAGACAAGTAAGAGTGCTCTAGTCGAGGCTGCCCAACTAGGAGATGCCCTGATCCCTTCAAGGCGCTGATATTCACGCACGCATAAGCACGTGCTCTGCTAACTGCGCAGTCAACTGCGACTGCACTCTGAGGTCTCCAGGTCTAAAAGTATTAAAATTACGCTGGATAAACAAAGTCAGTTTATCGATTATTCTCGATAACAAAAATAACGGGATGAGTTATCGATTTTTGGAGATAAACTCGATATGTGCTCTATATATACGGAGATTTTAAAAATAATTTCAAGAATATATATAATTGTGGGGTCTGCCACGCCTCCTTCTGCCTGTTACATACATTTCAACAAACCCATTAAACCCTAAATTCGCATTTTCGGTGGGTTTAGGGTATAAAATGCATGTCCTGTGGGGCTCAACATGCATAGATGCAACTGAGAAAACGGAGGACACAAAAACAAAGTGAGAGAAACTAACGAGCGCACACACACGCACACGCACACGCACACGCCCTTTTCAGCTGCATAAACATTGTTCTGGCCAGGACTTCTGCTTCCACAGAGATTGGGCTGGCAGCTCGAGTGGTTTTTGCTGCCAACTCCTGACTGCTCGCCTACTGCTGGCAGAGTTGCCACATTTGCAGCTCCTGTTTGGCTTATTGCTACAAATCTTCACTCTTTTACTTTTTTTGTGGCAAGCGTTTGTTGTTGACGAGGCTTTCGGGGCACCCGGTGTTGCAGGCGTGGCTTTAAGTGCGTGCAATTGCTGACAGTTGGACGACAGTTGGACAGTGGGACAGTCGGACAGTCGGTGTGGAGTTGGGATTATTGGCTCAGTGCTATAATTCCATTTAATGGCGGAGTTGCTTTGATTCAATTTCAACGCCCGCTGAGCTTGATTCAATGGATGAGTGGCTAAATTTAGACGCTAATTTGGCGACCCGCTGTGCCAACCGGAGCTCGATGCTGTCCCAATGTCTCAGTGACCAAACATTCGTGTTCTTCTCAGAGTCGTCTCATGTTACCCGGCAGCCGGACACACGGACACGACAAAGCCTGAGCTGTAGTGAGTCAGCGACAGACAGTGAAAGAGACAGAGGAGCAGAAAGAGAGAGTGGCTCGAATTACGCTTTGATTATATCTCGCTCTGCCTCGGATCTCGTGGGCATCAACCTGCTATGCAGTCATAACTTGGTGGCATTATCATCGTCAGCTTCATTATATTCAACAGACTGCTGCATGCATGTGGCACGGACATAGACCTTATCTCAGCCATAATCTTGTCACACAAACTGATATTATCATTTAGCAGCGGATCGCTTGTACCTGCACTAAAATAGCTAAGCTTATTACGAACAGAAAAAGTTGGCAATTTTTTCGATTTTTGTGTAGCCAAAGCTCATTGGAAATGAACATAAATTGCATGATTTGTGTTGGGCACTTGGTCGATGAAGGTAAAGGAACGGAGACTGGAGTCAATGTGTGTCTATAGCTCTTTTGTAACCCAATCCATTTAGATAAGGGCTTATGTGCTTCCCCACAATTCATTTATCACCAATGCATAAAGTGCCTTCAATATTAACCTGAATAGCCTGGCGAGCTTTAAGGCTAGACTGGAAAATTGCTAAGGATTTATTGAATAAGGCCTTCCACCATCTGCTCTATGGGCAGGTGTTTATTCATAGCCAATCTAAATGTATTGGATGAAATGCAATGAGCTCAAGTCTAATCCCACAAATTAGATAAATTATAAATAATGAGTTATAGAATTAAATCGATCAACGGCACAGCATATAAAACTGGAATAGACCTTAGGACTGGAATAAATATTGAATTATATGCAGGCCATATATACTCTTCCATACATCCTGATTCCTGGGTATATTATTTTCTGCAAATGTGTGTAATGGGCAGAGCGAGGCATAGCTCAACTGATAAAATATACTGAATCCCGATGGGACCACAACACGAACGTCTCTCAAATTACAGAATTTACACATTTATCACACAACCTGTACTTATCCTTATCTTGTAGCGAGAAGTTTGTATTTTCAGTACTTTACTCAAATAGCTGAGATGTGAGTACATTATTTGAACAGCTTCATTACGATTATATATCTAAAACCGATTTAGCTTATACCTATAAGATATACTTATTCGTAATAGCGATACTTACAGCTCGACGACTTAATGTTTCTACCCCGCTCTAAGTACAGTGTCTGTATGTGCATACTCACACTGACTTGAATTGGAATAGGGTTCAGGGTATCTCGTAGTCGTACACTCCCTACAAGAGCACGCCTAATTGTTTTCCATGGCTTTTTGTAGACTTAAATACCAAATTTCGTATAGAGGCTCCTTTAACAAACCTATAGATCTTGCCATGTTTTATATACGCCTCATTCCTGATAAATCTATTTGATTCATTATTATATATATAATTTAATCAGCAACCATGAGAGGGTTTTGGGTATGTCTTTGTGAGATAACTACAACCAGTTTAGCTAGGGTATTTTCTTGTGGGGTAGCTCCAACTAGATCATTCTTCATAGCTCTACCCTGGCCTTCATGACAAGAATCTCTAAATTAGGGATGCTCGATAAGCATCGATGTCCGATAATTATCAATGCTCAAAGCAAAAACCTCGATGTTTTGCTATATCATATCAACATCGATATCCTTCTACTAAGAAACGCCAGATTGTACCATCCTGCCATCGATGGTTATCCACTTCTACTGTGAATACATTTTCCCTTTATAAAGTATATTTACACTAGTGTATATATTTATATGTTCAGTTCAGCCATTCTGGGCTTTACTATAACCTGGAACACTCTCTTTGCACACAACAATTGGGCGAATTTCTTTTAAGCATTTAATATGCAAATTCCCTTAATAATTACTCAGTTCACTCACAGTCTAAACTTCTGCTTTTATGTTTTATTTGATTCGACTTTTATTCATTTAGTATATCTCGTGTTTGTAAAGAGCATCGCAAAGTCGAGCGGATGCTGCTCCCTAAATATTAATGGGATTTCAGCTAGCCGCGTTGTTTTCAATTTATGCTTCGGCGAATATAAAAAGCTATTAGAAAAACTAAAGCCCAGTGGCGGGCAAATAGCTGGGATACGTGGCTAGAGGAGGTCGTCGTCGCATTGCAGCCGCAGCCAAAGACTCACTTAATTAGCGGCAATTAATCTCTCTTTGCGACGGAGGGGGCAGAAGGTGTTGCCGCAGATTCATAGAGCCTCGGCATGTGGACGACATGTATGTATGCCCGCTGGCAGCTGATGCCTGATGCCTGATGCCTGATGCCTGATGCTGGCTGGCTGCCTGCCTGGGCGCTAAATGGAATGCGAGTCTTCGCATTCAAGCGCGCTTGCATTTGAATGCTCTGCGCTTTGGCTCCAGCCAGTGAAGCGTGCCAGCGAGTGGGGTAGGGACCAGCTGGGGCTGCTCCGCAGCCTGGCTAACGGAAGATTCAGGAAGTTGTTTGGGCATTCGTGCAGCTGCTGTTTAAGCACTTTGCTACTAAAATATTTGGTTAATTGTCGCTAACTCGACTCATTACAGCGCCTAGTGAGTGGAGCACCAGGCGGCAACATGTGCCATGGAGAGCCTGGGCCTGGGCAGCAGACGCAACAATCACTCCAGCAGCACCACCACCACCACCACCAGCAGCAGCAGTACCAACACCAACAACAACAACAACGGCGGCATCAACAACAGCAGCAGCGGCGACGGCAGCAGCAACGGCAGCAGCGGCCATCATCCCAGCCATGCCCATCAGCTGGCCAAGCTGCACGTGCACTCGCACACCCACACAAAGCTAAAGCAGCATCAACACACGCATCAGCACTCGCACTCGCACCAGCCCGCCAATCAAAACTATTACACGCAGCAGCAGACACAGCTGCAGCGGCTGAAGCAGCAGCAAAAGCTGCAGCAGCAGCAACAACAACAACAGCAGCAACAGCAGCAGCAGCAGCAACTGGAGGGCATCCATGGCCTGCGCAAAGGCCTGTGCTTGGGAGTAAACGTGGCCGTGGCTAAGCAGAGTGCCGGCTGCCTGCAGTTCCCGCCGCCGCCGGACTATCCGCCTCCCGCTGCCACTAGTCCACTGCACAAGTCCGCTGGCAGCTCACCCATCGCGGTGGCGGCCATTGTCAGCAGCAGCCTGGGCAGCGGTGCGGCAGGCAGTGGGACAGCGAGCGGCATCGCTGTCAACGGGAGTGGGCGACGGCAGCTGTTGCCGCGCTACCCGGATCCCGATCCGGACGCCATCGAGATATGCAACGAGCAGCAGGACGCCTCGCCCCATCATCATCTCAGCCAGCTGGCGCGCCAGAGCAAGACGCTGGGCCGCGAGGGCAGCGACTCGCCGGCGGTCAAATGGAACGCACTGCAGCAGGCGGCCAGCCTCAGCCACATGCACCACCAGCAGCACGATTATTCATATGCGTACTACGAGCCGGGCGCTGCTATGCGCCACTCCAATGTGCCCAAGCCGGACGGCACGGCGAATGGCGGCGTTGCGGGAGCCAGCGGCAGCTGCTGCGGCGGCGCACAGGCGGCACAGGCCGCAGAGGAGGGCCCGCCGCCGCCGCCCAACTCAATACGCGCGCTGCTGTCCAAGGGCAAGAAGAACAAGCAGCTGGTGTCGCCGGCGACGCTGCAGTCCTACCAGACGCGCTACCACAAGGTGACCGCCAGCACGAGCAGCCAGAGCGAGAATTTCTACGAGGAGATCAATGCGGCTGCGCTGCAGTCGACGGCATCAGGCAGGAAGAGGACGCAACAGCAGCAGCAGCAACAGCCATTAGGCTGCGCCGTCGGCTCGCACTCGGCTGGCTCGCTCAACCAGACGCTGGTCGAGGAGGAGCTGCGCCGCGTGCAGCATCGACATCACAAGATCCTGGGCGAGCTGAATCTGAGCGTGGAAGCCATGCTGATGCCCGAGAGTCCGCCCAAGTGCAGTCCGCCAGCTGCTCCGGCAGCGGCAGCATGCGCCTCCGGCACGCCGCCCAAGCCCAGCCCGACGGTGTGCGTGACGGCGACCAGCGGGCAGCCGGCCGTGCTGGCCAGGCTCACCTCCACCTCGGCGGACAATATCTGTGATAGCAGTGACGCGGCCGGCATTGAGCAGCTGCTGGCGACGCTGAAGGGCACGCATCCGCACACCGCCCTGGCGGCCGCCTGCGACCTGGACAGCGGCTTCAGCGGCAGCAGCGGCGCCAGCTACATTGGCAGCCTGCGGCTGAGCAAGACGCATCACATCAAGTGCGCCCGCCAAATGCCCACGGCGTCCGCCGCCTATGCCACACAGAGCTGTCGCTCCTTTCAGCGGGCCACCGCCTACGACGAGGCGACGATCAATGCCAACGCAGCCTCCAATTGCAGCTTCCTGGCACGCGCCTCCTGCGGCCGGCGCATACTCAGCTGCGCTCGCATCCGCGCCGCCGAAGATCCTGGACCCAGCGTGCCCACTGAGTCGAAGGCGCGCAGCTTCTGGAACCGCAAGGGATGGCGTAAGCTGCCCGGCTTCTCCACATCCACCTCAAGCATCAACGACGCGGGTATCTCAGGTGAGTGAGCTTTGCCTATTTAATTTTTAACAATATGAAAAGGAAAGTCGTCCGAGCTGAGCTTAAGATGAGATCTCTGCGTTCACGGACGAATGAACAGATGGAGAGTGCTAACTCAACTTAGCTCATTGCCCTGATTAAGAATATAAATCCTCTAAAGTATTTATATTCTTAATCTTCTTTCCTCTGTAATTTACCCCTTAACCAAACTAGTATGATCTGCCATTATTAATGGATCCAGGGTATGCAGAGAGTTCAACTTGGCCTCGTCAGGGCCTTCAACACCCTAAGCGCAAATCATAACACTAGACATACCCTCTATCAACTGTCAGTTAAGGGCTGGCACAGTTTCAGCCAATCTCAATAAACAACAATGACATTCAAAATCGAGTGAAAGTTGCTGATGAACATATTCTTTTATTTAAGTATGCTGCACATCGGAGCACAGCGACAGATCTATGAGATGAGTTTGTTGGGTTAGTTGGATTCCTCCTCTTGTATTAAATTGGCGTCGGAGGCGTCTTCGATAGCCGGTAATACACTTTCCGGGATTTGTGCATTGAAGGCTAGGTCATCTGGGAAATGAGGTGCTCCGTCTAGATTATTCATGTAGTATTCAATGTTCGCGCAGAGCTCGCGGAGCTCGCTGAAGATGATGCTATATAGCTCTGATTCCAGGTGGCGGTGATTCAGGTCACGCCAATCGACAAACAGCCACATGATACTAATTCGGACGCGATAGTAAAGCCGCAGGAAGAAGTTTGCCACTGCAGCCATGTTGTATTTACCTGCATTCGACATCGATTAATTACCTGTGCAGCTCATGCAATTGCAACTTACCAAAAGATCTAAGTCATACAGATATACAAGAAATTCGATAAAGCAGTGTGAGTTTTTGTGTTTTCTGAATTCCAGCAATGAAGCCAATAAAACTTCGCCTCAATGAGAAATATACAGGACTGATGCCAAGAAGCAAAATCCAAAGCCTACTTACGAAAAGTGAAAGCATCCCATATAGATAGGGGCAAACTGAAAACGACACTTTGACATGTTCACAGATTCTGCTAAGGCATAGATGCATAGCCGCCTACCCATTCCATTCCATTTATCTTTCACTCTCTCTCTATGCAACTTCCCTGCTCTTTTCCTCTCGCTGGTTAACTGTTTTTAATATGCGCAATATAAAATGACGAGAATCTATAGTGGGGAGTGCATGATTTGAACATACCCTTCCAAAATTTTACATCTCTTAAGTTCAGCTCAGTTCAGTTGCAAAGTGCAACTAATTCTAGTTAGTAAACCTACATAAAATAGCCAATTAATAATCAAATTAATATATCTTTTAGTGCATTTTAAACATTTTGTGCCATGAGCAGAATATTTTAAAATCGGTTTGTTTAATTTTGCCAAATTTGTTCTGTTAACTGAAAAAAAATGTCATGCCGCCATCTGTCGCTTTAAATTCTTAGGCCTTGCTAGCGCCACCTACAGTTCAACTTACCGCCTTCAACCGCCTGGTTTGTGTCTTCACTAATAGGTGTTGTTTCGCACTTAGCTTTGCTCTGCATTGCTGTACTTTTTGATGCATACTTTTAGGTAAAACTTATTTCACAACTATTGTAAATTAGTGATTTGACGTGAGGCGCTGGAAGAAAAACTTCCAACTGCTGATGAATTGAATAATAAACCATGAAAATTAACTAAATGAGTTTAATGAGCTTGCACAAAGGCAGAAGCAAACTTAAATATTGCATCAACTTTTACTTTTGTTAGTCACATACGTTTCATGCATACTCTAAACTATGCATAGTTTCACTGTGAAAACAAACAATATCCTGCTGGAGCACTGCCTTTTAAATAGGACTAGGATTTGAATTAGGCTTAGAGCGCAACAGGGTGTCTGCTCCTACTAACTACCTACTAACTACATGCCCCCCACCTCACAGACTCCACACTCACACACACACACACACACACACACACACACAAACACACATGCACACGCATATGCAAGCAGTCAGCCAGCGTGATAATTTTTGTGGCACATGCTCCGCTGGCTCGGCGTTCGTCGTTGGACAATCGCGTCGCAGTCGTCGTCGCCTCGTCAGCGTCGTTTTGGTTTCGCTTGCCGTTTTTTAGTAGTCGCTATTGTTGTTGTTGTTGTTGCTGTTGTTGGCGGCTCATTTTGGGGCTCCATTCCCATTTATCGGCGCATAGTGGATTCAGTAGAATCGATCTTGTCGGGCTTGCCGCATGCTTACCACGCCGCGCCATCATACATATACAGAACCTAAATATATGATATTTGCTTTTTTTTTTTTGTTTTCGTATCTCCACAAATTATAGAGCGTGCACAAACTCAAGCAGAGACACACACAGTGCAGAGTGTGTGAGAGTGTTCATATCTTTTATTTCCTTATCGTCTTTCATTATTTTGTGACTCTCGTTCGGGGTGAAGTGAAGTGTCTAAAGTGCAAGTGCAAGTGTCTTATGCATGGATTGTGCCAAATAATCTGTGAGTCTCTATGTGTCTATGTGTGAAGTCTGCATGTGTGTGCCGTGTGTCTGTGTTGTCGTTGTCTTTGTCATAATGCTCGCTGCGCCATGACCAACACAGCCAAACTCGACCTGGCCGAACCCGTCGATCCCGTCGACCTATTCACAATAGCGCTGCAGCCAGCAGTCAGCTCAACAATTTTGTTCACGCTGGGGGAGGCGTTAACGCTGCGTTGTCGCTGCCATCAAGCATAGACATGTGCATATATATGTATATATATATGTATATATATGTATATATATGTATATATATGAACATACCCTCATAAGTATTCAAAAATAAATCGACAACTAATTAATTTGAGCTGCAAACTTAGCAGCCGCCGTCGTCAACTTTGCATTATCAGTCGAGCGCACTTTAAGTACTCGCGGCAAGATTGTCGATTGCACCCGACTGCCTAATACTTGCTCAATAGCTTATAATAGCTGTAAATGTATTTATAGATCATATATAATATATGCTCAGTCTGGCTCAAATGCTAACAAAGGTCACTTAAAGCTTTGGGCGAGCATGGCATAAAGCCAATATACTCGCTTCAGTCCGTTGTTTTCTTTTTGTTTAAAGCTGTCGATTTATTAACAATTCGTATAGAAACAATGCTTCAAGCAATATTTTGGTGGCTGATCTCAGATTTGGCAATGCCTGATAATCACTGCCAGGCGATGACCCGCCACAATATTTATTTCCATTACTTAACACACACACACACGCACACACACACAGACACGCATACACCTAGGCAGCGTAAAGACAATAGCTGCAAGTGATCGGAACATATGTTTATATATAGCTGTGCATAGCTCGCAAAGTCAGCATCTTATAAGTCGTACGTATTCGAGTAATGCATTTCAACGATGGCTTTTCACTTGATCAAGTCCGCATTGGATGCCAGCCATCAGCATCAGCATCATTCCTTGGTGCGCAATAATCACGGTCTGAATCGCGATCGCGATCAGCAGAGCAACGGCGTTATTCTCTTAAAATGTGCGTATTAATCTCTCTAATTTCAAATCACAATCACCAAATATAATACTCATACTAACTACATAGTACATGTATGATGTTACTAAACATATCCAGAGTACAAATATATGTATTTCATTTTGAGTTGTATTTGTAAATTACATGTTTTCATTATTCAGCACTGTTTAAACATTACTTGTATTATTCAATTGGTGGAACATCTGTGGGTTCTTCAGTTAAAGTTAAAGGAAAAAATGTTCCCTTCCGTATACTCAAATCTACACTATCAAATTGCAAATTACAATCAATTACACCTGACTAATTAAAGTTAAGTAATTAAAAGTAATAAGAGGGCGTCAGTGATTGCATAGCAGTCATTCAGAGTCATGAATCATTTTTTGGTAATAATTAACTAACGAATTACGAAGCTCACGCTGAACATCTTTGGAAGACATAGGTTTGTCCAAATTGCCTCCATTGCCTTATATCAGGTGTTGCTTTTAGAGTTAGTGCCAGTGTAAATCAGAATCAAACAATTAATTAATTGAGCTTTATTGATATGCAGCCCAATGGAACTAAGTCACCCGATCTTGCGAATCAACTTAATTTAGGCCATTAAGCCATGCTCATCATTAAGAGTTTCTTTCAGTACATCAATTATCGTGAGCATTTGAACAGCACTATTTGGTAACAAATTAAAAATGACTAAAGCGAGTTTGATACCAATGCATTAAGTCTTTAGCTCCGGGCGGACAGCTAAATGAGCATTGCTGACAACAATTAACGGGTATAATGATTAGCTGAATATATTGTTAGCAAAATGTGAGTAGTGGTATATGTTTCTAGTGCAATATAGTGCACAGATATCTATGATTCAAATAGATTCGAAACTGTTTTGGTTTCAGTCCAACTGCATTAATATCTTTTGTTGATTCACAAGTAAAATAAAAGATGTATTTTGTTTCCTTTTCGTTTTCATTTATTCAACTTGAAATTGAGATTCATTGATAATTTGAATTAATTCCAGACTAGATCTAATGGACCGCACATAAATAATTATTCTGCTGCCTTTGTTTTCGTTTTGTTGTAGTCAGCTGGCTCTTAGCCTGGAGTTGTTGTTGCTCTTGTTCCGACATTCGGAAATGGCTGTTTGAGGCATTCGAATGCGGCCTACTGCTTTGTACTTGGCCAACGAAAACTCACTTTGCGGCAGGTTCTTGCCAATTTAGCCGGGCAGTAACCATTTGGTCATAGCCAAAACAGCTGCGGGCCAAATGAATCAGCTAAGTTGTTTATGGGCAACGCCTTCGTGCGCATTTCTCTTGTGGCGCGATCTGCGCGCCCTTCCCGCAGCTCCAATACAGTTATCTATATAGTATACAATATATATATAAATTTGTTTTTACTATTTTCTTAAATTTTGTATGCAGAGTGACTAATAACGCGTAATGCGAATGTAATTGTTTTTGTTCAAACTATTCAGATGTGTGCATGTACGTATATATACACATATCCATATATATATACGCACATGTGTAATAAATAGTATAATATATGTTATTCATAAAGAAAGAATTGATTTGTGAAATACCCTTGCTGCTGGCAGAGGTAAATGCATTTAAAACTTGAACCGTTGCCAAGTTTCGGCATGAATACACACATACCGCTGTGACTCTGGTCATGAATATATGCATATATATGCACATATTCGAGTATATGCATACTTTATGAGGTTAAAAGTCAAGTATTTTGCTGTGCGTTACACATGGAGCGAAACAATGCCAATACTCTCCGGCGAGAGTGTAGAAGCGAAGGAGCAGACACAAATTAATTAAAAGCTCGCAGCTATCATAATAGCAGCAGCAACCACAATAGATCTGGCAATAACAATAATAATAGCAATAACCGTAACAATAGCAATAACAATAACACTACAGCCAGATTCACACACACACACACACACACACACACACACACACGTACACGTATTATGAATGCGAAGCGGGAAGAGAGCCAAAGATATGTTAAGTAGCTGTAAACGAGATCAAAAGCGAACGCGAAATGTTCAGGTGGCGGCACTGACCTCACCCAAAGGAGGCGCCAAGCGGAAGGCAGATACTAAAAATTAAAAAATATATAAATTATACCTACATACATGTATGTATATAATTATGTGATTTACTTTATAGGCCTTATAAATATTATAAATGACTTAAGGCACAGCATTTGATCAGATATGATATATAATAATAATAATAATAATTCAATTTAATCATATTATAACAATATTATAGACATATACAATACCATAGATGCTTACAGAAAAGAGAACTAAGATATAGATGATTTTCGTTTTGATTTTGTTTGCAAATATACCTGTTCCTATGCATTTTCAGCTTGTTTATTTTAAAATATACTTTTAAAATATGAAATACAATTATTTTTTTTTTTACTTTGATTTATATTATTTTTTAATTATTTTCTTTGAATTTTTAACGTATTTATTTAAAAAAATGAACTAAAATACGAATATAAAATATAATCAGAATTTATTTATTTTTATTTAATTTTCTTATTTATTTTTAATTTTATTTTAATTCTAATTTTACTTTTATTTTATTTTTATTTACTCTATTTCATATTATATATTTTTCTTATTTTATGCAGTTTAATTTGCTGCAACTTATTTTCTTAGATTATCCCAAGAAGAGATTTAGATCATAATGCGCTCTAATATCTTTTCTGCAATGTAGACATGTCAGCCTGCAAACATATCTAGGTTATATTTTGTTCTATTCTTGATTCTATCCTACAATATTTCAAGTCCATCAGATGCTCCTGACTTCCTGTGGATGCAATCTTTTCATTCTTCGCGTATTGACTGAACAGGTGCGAACTATTTATACGCGGCTCAGACTGCTATCGTCCTCAAGCTCTGCAAACGTCTTAGCTAGATTGTGCTCATTGCCGGGATTACTTGCTTACTTATCGCCCTGGGAATAACCTTAGATTGAAAATAATAATTTTCCATCGAATTACTCACTTCTCATTTTAATGGTTTTCTTCTACCTTCTTCAGTGCCTCAGATCCCTCAGTGCAGAGCCACGCTCTGGCCAGTACTCTGATTAAAGTACTCCAACTTAATTGCTATATTTTCCATGTCGAACCATTGTATATACACAACATATGCCTATATACATATATTCGATTCAGTGGAGTCATCACTCACATTGGAGTTCAGCTCGGCTCGAAAAAGTCACGGGCAATAACTCTTTAGCCATATATGAATATAATAAACGAAGCAAGTATGAATGCCTAGAAAACAATGACAGACTAGTAAATACGCTGTGAATCAGTGAAAGCGACAGATTGTGCGTTTCGCTTAAACTTGCCATAGCTAAGCTAATCACTTATACAACATTTACAGGGTATTTTAAGTACAAGTAGTTCACGCCTGCCGACTTTGCTGTTGTTCTTGTTCCTCCTCTTCCGCTTATTCATTCGAGACAAAGCGCAAATGAAAAACCCAAAAGAATGAAATCTAAAAGAAAGTAATTAATAAATGAACTTTATAGCGAATTTCTCTAAATGTGTGTGTGTGAGTGTGTGCGTGTGTAGCACATCTGAAGCTGCATGTGCACGGGTCACATCAATTGTTAACTAATCTTGGACTCCTAAGCAGCCAAGTGCTCATTCAATTCAATTAGCAAACACTGCCAACAATTGAACAGTTTTCAGTCAGCAATCAGCAGTCGGGAGTCGGGAGTCGGGAGTCGGCAGTCGGCAGCCAGCGTCTAGCTGGATGGGCTGCCATTTGTATCTGTATCTATGAGATGCATATGGAATGCATTGCACTCGGCTATCGCTATTGTGATCGTGTGCGTGCGTGCGTGTGGCTCTTTGTGTATGTCGAACTGTCGAACGGCAGCTGCTGCCGCTGCTGCTGCTGCTGCTGCTGCTGCCGCTGCTGCTGCTGCTGTTTGTTATTGTTGTCTGTCGCGACATTAGCGCGTGTTTGAGTGCCGCTTAAAAACGCCTCGTTAATCAATGTCGTCGTCTCGTGAATTAATTGCAAATGTGACAGCAACAGCAACAGCAACAGCAGCAGCAGCAGCAGCAGCAGCAGCAGCAGCAGCAACGGCGACAACTGCAGTTGGGCCCAAGCACAAGCCCAAGCCCAAGTCCATCACAATTGCCATTGCCCGTTCTCATTTCCCCATTGCCATGTCCAAGTCGCCAGTCAAAATCCAATTTCATGTGCATCTCGCACTCGTAAGTGCATTGCACCACTCGATCGACCGCTGGACAACTCCGTTGCTCAACTGTGGTTGCCCCTGCGCGCTCTGCCAGCCACCCACTCGGACGCGGTCCTCGTTGAGAGCTTTACGACACGAAATTCGTGCTACGCGCTCGTTGCACTTTTTGCTGCTGCTGCTGCTGCTGCTGCCGTTGCTGCTGCTGCTGCCGTTGCTGCTGTTGTAGTGAAAGTGTTTAGGCCATGCTTGCATATATAACAAGTAAGGAAGCTCTAGTCGAGACTGCTCGACTAGGAGATACCCTAATCCTTACAAAGAGCTGATATTCACGCACGCATAAGCACGCGCTCTGCTAACTGCGCAGTAAGCAGCGACTGCGCTTGGGCTGCGCTGCAGTGTGGGCAATACTATGAGAATTTTGTTGCTGAATAATTTCTCCTGTAATAAGACTATCTTCATGAAACTTTCAGAACGTGATCATAATGTGCAAATGTGCATACATTCCAAAGCACAAGTCTCTAGTACTTAAAATACGTTTTTTGCAAATTGGGGGCGAAGGGGGCATGGTATCCAAAATCTGTAAATGACAAAATCTGCGTATTGATCAGATGTATATACACACCAAATCTAAAGTCTCCAGGTCTTAAAGTATTGAAATTACGGTGAATAAACAAAATCAATTTATCGATTATTCGCGATAAAAAAGTAATCGGATGAGTTATCGAAAAAAAAAGATAAACTTGTACTGCGTATGGTATACATGAGTATGCATACAAAATTTGAAGTCTCTAGCTCTTATATCTTCTGAGATCTAGGCGTTCATACGGACGGACGGACGGACGGACGGACGGACGGACGGACGGACGGACAGACGGACAGGGCTATATCGACTCAGCTCGTCACCCTGATCAAGAATATATATACTTTATGGGGTCTGCCACGCCTCCTTCTGCCTGTTACATACTTTTCACAAAACCATTATACCCTGATTTCCCATTTTTAATGGGATCAGGGTATAAAAAGTGTTCTCATTATTTCATTTTTAGCTGCATTTACTATTTGGCATACATTTTAGCCAAGCCAACAGCAACAACAACAACACCTTCGCACACCTTTAAAAGGTGCCGCTTGGCTCAAGATTCGGCCCGTTCGACGGCTAACTCTCTGTTTCAGCTTTTTTGCTTCTATTTCGGGGCGCATATGGCGTATGCGCAATGTTAATTAAAAATTCAAGCCAAAAATACAATAGCCGCAGAAAACAAACAAAAAATGCAAACTGAAAATGAAAATGTTGCTGCTGGCGTTGCTGCTGCTGCTGCTGCTGCTGCTGCTGCTGTTGCCGTTGCCGTATTTAGAGGTTGTTAACAAATTTGCATAATTACAGCCACAATAACAACGGCAACAGCGACAACAATGTAACCGACAATCGCCAATCTTAACTTATCTAATGTGAAGGCATGCAAAAATAGCAAATAGTACAACGGCGCGTATACGTCCCGTTGTACAGCCCAAAAAGTCCACAGACATATCTTCTATATAGTTGTTGTTGCTGTTGCTGTTGTTGTTGTTGTTGCTATCGTGCATTGTTTTGTTTTGTTTTGCGGTTTTAGGGTTTGGTAATCATGCATATGGCAATGATATTAAACAGCTGTGGAATGGATCCGACAGGTTTATTGCTTTGACCCCACACTCACACACCCCCCTCGTCTCTTCCCACCCAGCCGGCCCGAAACTATAACTGGAACTGCTCGAGAGAAGGGCGTGAGAGATAGCATAGCGTACGTAGCACGCCAGCTAGATTAGTGACATTTATAAGCTATGCCTGGTTGATAGTGACTCAACTATCCACATGCGCACGATTACCGAACCTGCTGTCAAATCAAGCGAAAGCGAGCGATAACTCTGAAAGCTAAAAGCTAATGCATGGACTATCCAGCATTATCGAACTGACATTTGAATAGTCGAGCAGACTAGGGCATGCTATGCTATGCGATGGACTACATATGTACGAGAGATTTCTAGCTAATCGTATTTTGTTCATGTCAAGATTTAGGGACAAACTCAAAGGGGTCAGCGGCTGATCAGGGATGAATTTTCGCTAGGAAGATGTGAACGAAGTTAGGGATTCATCTGTCTATCCATATGAAATGGAAATGGCAGTAGACATAGACTTAGAGCTGTAGTAGTAGGCCATGTTTGTTGACTAGATCTTCTCTGCAGATCTAACTATAAACATACATATCACTATAGCCTTGTGAAGATCTATAGAGATACTTTAAAGAAGACTCAGCTGCTGATCAGGAATCAATGCAAACTTCTCTTAAGACTCTTCTCTATGAAGAGCAGAGTTTTCTAATTCGCCACCATGCCCGTTCGTATGTTCTCGAATAGATAATAGATATCAGCTTTTCGCTAGAGCATCACTGCTCTTACTAGTTAGTTAGATCTTCTGTACAAATCGATTATAATAAAAAACAGCCATGACCACTGGGCATTGAACATTTATAAAGCGAACCGTTTATAAAGCGAAAAGGATTTGCTGATTCGTTCGTGGCTCCATATGAAATCGCTTTGAACTCTTATCCATCTAGTACTCAAGCATCTGAGCTCATCTATTTAGTTAGTTTCTTCTTCTTGGGTCAATATATTATATTATCTGCACCCACTAAAGATGTAGCAAATGAAAGACTTAGCCAAGATCTTCAATGCTCAATTTAAGTGAGACCTAGTTGCTGATCGTGCGTACGACTGCTGTCTTCTCTTAAGACTCGTCTGTGAGTCCATATGAATTCGGCTTGAAAGTAGAAATTAAGACCTCATTTGTTTAGTTTGGTAGATTTTCTCTCAAGAGGGTTTACATTAAATGCAAGACCTAGGACTCCAAGAGACGAAGCAATAGGAAAGTGAAGAGAGCGTACGGGCTCACTTGTCAATCCATATGCATTCAGATAAAACTATTCGCAGAGTTCGAATTGAACAAGTTTGTTAGATGTGCAGACCGAGCACAATAATATACTAGGTGTGTGACATACTATAGACCTAGGACTATTGAATCTGTCAGAGGGATCCCTCTTGACCTTCTTTATAGACTAGATCATTGTCTATTGATCTACCTCACAATTGATAGCACTCCTTAAAAGCACTTTCCTGTACGTCCTATATTACCATAGAGTTTGCACTTGCTTAGAAAAGAAGAGTTTCTAATCAAGTCCATGAATTGCCACAACTTATGAATGCTAAATATGGCATCCAGCCTGACGCGTTGATAATCAAATTATCAATTGATTTGGAGCGCTAGTGCGCACAGGCCTAGGCCTGGCTGTGCGATTTGCAGATCTGGGCGAGTATTTAATGAGAGCTGCCGTCGGGAGTGCGTGGATTTGAGGCCATGGTCGGAATGATAAATGATAGATGCAGTTGCAGCTTGTGCTGCCCGCGCGCTGTCAAATTGTCAGCGAGAGCTTAAGCGCTGCATCCCCATAAAGTCGAACGGTTCTGGCCACGATTTGGCCAATTACCGTCGTCAGTGGCAAAGAAAGGCAATATATTTATTTATTTTGCTTGGACAATTGATGACGCTGCTTCCAGTCTTGCCAACAGTTGGCGGACGGTGTTGACACCATTAAGACGCCGCCTTGGCGCAAAACGTTGCCGCCGGACCAAGGAGCTGACGCTGCAACATATTCATGTGTGGCGTTAGTGTGTATGTGTGTGTGTATGGGCAACATGTTTCTGCTCTTAGCCAGTTGCTGCTGCTGCTGCTGCTGCTGATGCTGCATCATTTTGGGGCAATCCCCGGCATATTATGCAACATCTGGCTGGGGCCAATTAAAAAGCCGCCACATTGTAAAATAGTTGGCAAATTGTTAGCGTTGCTTTTCTAATTAAATGCCGCAGCCAGCCAGACTCGCATTCGTCTACCACTCGCTCTGAGAGTCGCACTTTTGCCTCATTTTTGTTGCTGCCTCTTTTATGTCTGCTCTGCTGTTGCTCCACTTAACGTGCCATAAGGTTCAAGCGGGCACATTGCATGCACTGATCAGCGACTCAGATTGCAACTGGGTCTGTAGAATGCCACCTACAGCTGATAATTGGCCAACTGCCAGTTTTTCTAGTCGCCTGTTGCCTATTGCCTGCCTGTTGCCAATTGTTGGTTGACCGTCCGCGTTGCACATACGCACCGTTGACCCAGGAACAGACGACCGCATTACTTTCGCCACAGCCGCAGCCAAGTCTATATATATGCATAATAGAAACAGAAACGGAGCAGAGCAAGATGTGCAATGCCCTAATTTTTATGAACTCAGCTGTATATACATATTTTTGACAGCTAATACAAATTTAATTCCTTTGAGACTTATTGGAATCTATTAAATTCATTTAGCGTCATTCATATCATAAAAAATCTCTTTTAGACGAGATGTGCCCGAAATGGTTAGGTAATATACACTCCACGTCCTTAGGAAAATAAAATGATATTTGAGTCACGCAGCCAGAAATATTAGCTTGAATATAGCACAAAACTGATCTTTAAGAAAAACTAAACACCTTAAGAAGACCCATCTGGCAGCCCTATATCTCCTGACAGAGACGGGCACAATACGCCGTGCAGGCTCAAGGCGGCCATTTGAGCGATATCATATTCGGAAAGTAATGTCAACAAATCTACTTGAACCAAATCAAATGACTATTAGCAACATCCAAAAAATAAAACACATGGGCCCGTCGAATATGGACAGCCTTGTAGGGTTGCCAGATGGTTTCGTCGAATATGGGCGACACTGGAGTACGAGAATTATGCTTGGAGGATAGTTCAAAAATGGAATTTTATTCTAATTCTTTACTAAATGGCTCAGATATCTCTACGAAAGCTGGCAGGGAAAGGAAAACTAGGAAGGGAAACTGAAAAACTGATGAAAATCTATTAGTAATGTAGTCCAGATCCACGCTGAAGCGGCGCATTCGTATTACTTATCTGCAGATATTCAGACAAGAAGTCAACCTTATAACTATCATATTGATCAGAAATTTTGGCAGTCAATTGAAATGAAATTACTCCTTTTATTTATTAACTTGGCATTACGTATTTGGTGACATGACTGATGTACCCGCTGCTAGAGTATTCCAACAAGAGCCGAATGTGTGCCACACTGGCCCACTGGCAAGGGAAACTGAGGCAACTGGAGTCATACGCGTCTCGATGTCTCTCCCTAACTCTATCTGTCTCCCTCCTCTCAGTCTCCTTTCATCTGTCTCTTTCTCCATCATCCGCCTCGTTCGGCCTCCCGCTCGCTCTGGTGTGCATACAAAGTGGGGGTCTGGCTTTTAATTAAGTTTTTGTGTTAGGCTGTCAGCGATTGCAACTGGATTGACTTGAAATACTTACTTAGCCGACTGGCTGGCTGACTGGCTATGACTGGTTGGTTGGCTCGGAGTTGGTTAAATCGACGCTACCAAAAAGCGTATGGCCAGCATTTTGTGGCACAAAACGTTTTGGTGTCGTGTGTGGCTGGCAAATGTGGTCGCTCTTGATTTGATTGGGGCGATGATGCCGTTGCCGTTGCCAGTGGGCCGCCTGATTTGGCTAGCACATGATTTATGCATCTTGAACAGACGGCCGACAGCCGACAGCAGCAGACGGCAGACGCAGACGTTAGCCGGAAGCTGTTGGACATCGAGGGGGCAGACAGGAAAGTTGGTAGAAAGCCGGCATACGCTGCGCACAGAATGTGTTTGCCATTTCCGTTCCCTATTCCAATGTCCAGCTCTGTCCGCCTTTCCTACGGCCATCTGCGAGCCTGGCATTGCATAATGGAACGGCACGGCAAGAATTCCGACACAAGTCGCCTGTCATGGACGTAATTGCATGCCAGGTGTCATAAAGCTGCCAGCCAACTGACAATTGCCACCAACTCGGCCACAACTAAATGCAAGTTGCACTCTCGATTTCGTTGCAGTTGCAGTTGCAGTGGCTGCAGCCGCTGCACACGCCCACGCAACGCCCGCATTCTCAGACAACGCAAAGTCCACATGCAACGTCGACTTGGGCTTATTAACACAGTTAAGTGTGGGTCAGTCATTGTTGTTGTTGCTGTTGCTGTCGCCCAGGCAAATTTGCCTTTAATGAGAAACGAGAATGCGCAGCCAGCTTCACAGTCCGCAATTCGCTCACGCTGTTTATTTATTTCGTCTCGTTTTGTATTTACTCCACATACTTGTCGTCTTCTGTATACCCTGTAAATAAGGAAAATCTGGTCTAATCTCGAGTCATCCAAGGCAATGGATCTATTCCTATGATGATGGATTCCCATCATTGGATGACTGAGTATAGAAAACCCTCCTTATCTGCAACTCCCTTAGAGCTGGCACACCATTCAATGCTTTACATGGCTACAGTTGATCCACTTCTTACAGCTTCAGTTGCGCACAATACACAATATCTAGCAGTCGCTCACTGCCCTTCTTAGAACTTCAACTTTTTTAGTCGCTGCTGACTTTTGTTGTTGTCATTAAACATAAATTTCCATGAATTAGCTGCAACACAAAGCACAACAAAAACAAAATTTCGCCCGTTTCAGCATCAGCTCCAGATGCAGCCACAGTTTTTTATGCAAGGCTAGTTACAAAAACAAAGCAAAGAATAAATAAAAGTTCTCTAAGGCAACATGCACGACGTGCACATACTCCTTAGGCGTAAAGTTTGATTAGCACACGAATTTGCGAAAGCCCTAAAAGAGTTTGTTAAATAAATATGATAATTATATACAAATGACTTATTTTAAAATGATGTATTAAGTTTACTTAATCTTAGAATTGAACTGAATTTCGAATAATTGGAGAACATAAAGTATTTGGTATGAACATTGCTTCAGAGACTTAAGGCAAAATTAAATATTGGGCTCATATATTTATTTATCAGCTGTATTTTATTTTATTTTATTTATTTATTTTTTTACAGAGGTAGATAGGGCAACGTCCGTCAGTTCGATCTGTGCATTACTTACCCACTAAAAACCTTCCAGGGCCCTTTCTAGGGCTGTCCCTCAACTGGGAAGCAGGACCTTCACGTATTAAACATCAACGTGGTCGAGCTCATAGGACAACTGATATACGAGCTACAACTAGGTGCTTGCCTAATGAAAAAGGTTTTATTGCAATACATTCTACTTAAATTGAACTGACTGCTCTTCCCCTACTGCTCATGACGTTCTCGCTAAGCATGGATAGATTAATAATTGTGTGTAGATAGTTCGCTATAGTGCTATCCCCTCTAATCTAATCTATTATTTACCTACTACACTAGCAGGCCCATTAGCTGCACTTTTAGTTACAGGGTATCTGCGGGGGGAATACAAAATTCCAACGAATGGTAGAGAGCGGACCATCTGGGTGAGAGAGCAAAACAACACGAAATAGCCAAGGAACAAAAAAATGGTAAATTATAATAAAGTGGAGCAGTTGGTCGTCATATCGCGTCGGCAACAGGCGCCTCGTGCGCTTTTTGCCCAACCCAATGGAAAACTCATTTTCAGTTTTCCATGGAAACTGATGCCATTCGGTTTGCTGCTTTGAAAATTTCCTTTACCTTTGCCCTTGTCTTTGTCTTTGTCTTTGTCTTTGTTTAGGCTTCGCCTTTGCCTTTGCCTTTGTCTTTGTCTTTGTCTTTGTCTTTGTCTTTGTCTTTGTTTTGGCTTTGCCTTTGCCTTTGCCTTTGCCTTTGTTTTTGTTTTTGTCTTTGTCTTTGTCTTTGTCTTTGTTTTGGCTTTGCCTTTGCCTTTGCCCTTGTCTTTGTCTTTGTCTTTGTTTTGGCTTTGTTTTGGCTTTGTCTTTGCCTTTGTCTCTGCCTTTGCCTTTGCCCTTGTCTTTGCCTTTGTCATTACCTTTGCCTTTGTCTCTGCCTTTGCCTTTGTCTTTGTCTTTGTTTTGGCTTTGTTTTGGCTTTGGCTTTGGCTTTGACTTTGGCTTTGACTTTGGCTTTGTCTTTGCCTTTGCCCTTGTCTTTGCCTTTGTCATTGCCTCTGTCATTGTCTTTGCCCTTATCTTTGCCCTTGTCTTTGCATTTGTCTCTGCCTTTGCCTTTGCCTTTGTCTCTGCCTTTGTCTTTGCCTCTGCCTTCGCCTTTGCCTTTGGTTTTGCCTTTGACATTGACTTTGCCTTTGCCCTTGTCTTTGCCTTTGTCATTACCTTTGCCTTTGTCTCTGCCTTTGCCCTTGTCCTTGTCTTTGTCTTTGTTTTGGCTTTGTTTTGGCTTTGGCTTTGGCTTTGACTTTGGCTTTGACTTTGTCTTTGTCTTTGTCTTTGTTTTGGCTTTGCCTTTGCCTTTGCCTTTGCCTTTGCCTTTGTTTTTGTCTTTGTCTTTGTTTTGGCTTTGTTTTGGCTTTGCCTTTGCCTTTGCCTTTGCCTTTGTTTTTGTCTTTGTCTTTGTTTTGGCTTTGTTTTGGCTTTGCCTTTGCCTTTTCCCTTGCCTTTGCCTTTGTTTTGGCTTTGCCTTTGTCTTTGCCTTTGTCTTTGCCTTTGTCTCTGCCTTCGCCTTTGCCTTTGTCTCTGCCTTTGCCTTTTCTTTTGTCTTTGCCTTTGTTTTGCCATTACCTTTGCCATTTCCTTTGCCTTTGCCATTATCACTTCGACAATTGCTTGCTGAACTCAAAACTTGTATTACTTTATTTGTTGGTCTGGCGTTGCTGACTGGTCTGGCTGTGACCTGTAAATGTATGCGAGCCCGGAGTCAGTGGAGCATCAGTTTGGCAGGGTTCGCTTGAAATATGAAATGATGAAATCAACACAGCTATTTATTGACGTTTGCTGCTCTCTTTTTAATAACTTTGCCTCGGCAGACAGGTCGAAAGCTGCGGATTGTCCCCATGTCTGGGCCGAAAAGTATGCTATGCTATCCAGCTGAAAGAGTCGACTGAAATTCAATGCCAGTCGCTAAGCTCGTGACCAGCAGCAAACCCGTTCACGACGAACCCCAAGACTTCTTTATTATAAAATACATATATATATATGTATGTGAGCTGTGTGCATGTATTTACCTGCCCTTCATTAGGTATATGAATTCATCCTTATCCTCGTGCAAGCGAAGGCTTCGTGCGCACAAAGAGCTTTGCAAAACGCGTGTTAAGCACGTCTGAAATTCGATATGCGGCTCGCGAAATTGCAGACTGATTCGCTCACTGGGCGAGCTGCCAGTGCCAGGCAGCTGTAGAGCCTTTTGAAAAGAGCATTGAGTACAGTAAGCCTGCACTAACGCCGACACATGTGCCGATTGTGCATAAATTATGCGGAAATATGTATATGTATGCGGCTGCGAGCCAAGAGCATTTAGAAATGTTTTTATGTCTAAAAGGGATAAAGGTCCATGAAGAGCCTTAGCTTTATCCTAACTAACTTAGCTTTATCCTAACTAAACCTGACCTACTTAACCATTTTCCGTTGTACCTAAAACTGACAAGTTCCATATACTCCAAGAAATAAAAACAATTTATAGTAAATGGACCAAGCAAGAGTGATACCATTTTCGATAGCTCTGTGTCAGTATATGTTTAGCATACAAATGACATGTAGATGTAGAAATAATATTGAATTACCAATTACTTTTCGTCGATTTACTGACATGAATAATCACGAAGCTTAAAATGCCGAAAAAATCTTAAATCGAATCACATTTCGCACAATTCGTCACTTGGGGCACCGCCATTTGCTGAAGCAAGAGTGCTTTAATCCGGACTTTGTGACTAGGAAATACATAGAACTTGACAGAGAACTGATATTCGAATAAAATTATAACACATTTATATCTTTAATTATTTTGATTTATTATATACAGAATTTATTCATTAATACAGAAATTCAGAAACCACTCAATATCTCAAACCATAATTCTATTATAATAATTTGTAGTCTTCCATCTTGCAGTTCTATGTGATTTATTTTATTTTATGAAATTCAACTTTATTTATAATTTTTACTTGCAAACGCCATGTAACGTACTAGCGTACTATAAGCTGTAAAACTAGACTCGTGTGTTCGTGTAGTCGAGGATTTAAGCAGAGGTGGGGATTAGTTCAATATTGAGATGAAAATGAAATTAAGTCCGCTAAGTGGGCTGAGTATGTCCTCTTGAGCTTGTGCGTCATTTTCTATGCCACAGTATCCTGTGAATGTGCTGGAGTGGCAGCACATTTTGTAGTGATTTGATATTGATTGCTTATTTATTAGTTCATTATTGCGTGTGTTCGGTGATAATGCAATCTCAGTTTTTGATTTTTATACCCTGAACCCATTGAAAATGGGAAGTCAGGGTATAATGGTTTCTTAAATATATGAAACAGGCAGAAGTAGCCGTCTCAGGCCCCAGGAAATATATATTCGTGATCAAGGCGACGAGCTGAGTCGACTTATCCCTGTTCGTCTGTCTGTTCATCCCTCTTTCCGTATGCATGAACGCCGAGATCTCAGAAGATATAAGAGCTAGAGACTTAAAATTTGTTTAGTATGTTAGTGTATTTCACGCGCATATCGACTCTATTTCCCAAAATCGATAACTACTCACATTATTTTGTTATCGATTAAAACCTTTATTCGAAATCAGTTTTAAAGTTATATCTCCTACACCGTTAGAGTTAGAGTCTTCAAATTTTAAATATATATTTGTGTTTATTTTATAGAATTTCGATTTTTAATAAATACCTCCCCCACCCCAAATTCACCCTCTTTCCACCAAATTTGTACAAGACGTATTTCAAATACTAGAGACTTTCACTTTAGCAAATACACACATTTGAATGTTATAATCATGATCTGAAAGTCGTATGAAGATAGTCCATCTACAAAAGTTGTTAAAGAATAAGTTGCCTAGTAAGCCCTGCGCCTTTAATGTGTGTCTGTGTGTATGTCTGTGTGTGTGTGTGCGTGTGAAAAAGCAACATAGAATTATAGAAATATTAGTTTCTCGTAGTCGAGCAGTCTCGACTATATACTTCTTTTATTATTCTATATTCTACAAAAGCTATCTATTGGCAATAACTCTTCACACGTTTTGTCCAAAGGTCAATAATAATTTAATTTTTTTCCAAAAATGGAAAGGTAATTGAACGGAATTGAGTAGCCTGGCCTGACCTTTAATGTCTGCTATTGAAAAACTCTGTATTTATATTTTCTTTGGGACGGGTATTCTTCAGTCAGCTAGTGTCTCAATTATACACAGTGACTTTAATATATATATATATATATATTTCTTACGGCTGTTTAATTGAAACTGTGTAGCAATTAGAGTAAAGGCTATTTGATTTAGCTAATTAATTGCAATTAGGTATTTCAAATGCTCGCTTGGTCCAATCTCTCTCTGCCCTGTCTCTGTCGTTGGGAAAATGAAACGAAAATGCTAATAAGATATAAATAAATTCGACTTAAGGTGGGAGGCTTTAAAAACAAAGCAAAAGCCGAAATAAAAGGAAACACGAAAAGGAACTGCCAGTTGCTGAAAACAATTAACGTGGCTCTTGTGTCCAAAAATAAATTCTACGACGTAATTAAAAACGGAAAATTTTCCATTGTATTTGATGTACACAGCGCTGCCCTTTTTACGTGAGTTGGGAAAATCTTTTTACGCAAATGTCGCAGCAAATAAATAAATGATAGATAGATGAAAATGCGTACGACTAGCTGATGCCCTCACAGCTGCAGAGTTTTAGCGGATATTACAGAATATATATAATTAGGCAATGTGTTAAGTATATGTATATCATCGAAGACTAACATCTACTGCTGCTTTATTTAACTGTCGACAATTGGTAGTAGAAATGAGTTAACTTTTTGAATATATTATGTAAGCTATATCTATATACAGTTTTTTAAATAATCAAATCTTCACTCTGTCATTGCTATCTAATGTATAGTTCATAGATCCCAACCTCACTGCAAGATTGGGAGGTGCACACATTAATAAACCGAGCACTCCTTTGCCTGTATATATATATATATATATATATATATATATATATATATATATAGCAGAGTATTTTGATATGTCCAAGATTATGGTATGGCTGTCAACCCTCCCCGTGTCAGATAGTGTATTCAGCTCAATCTGTTGCTGATGTGAGGACTTGCACACGCAGCCATTGACGCACAGGACACCCTACAACCTACAGTGGGGCCCTTGCTCATATTTCATTACAGAAATCAAAAGAAACTGAGGAAATCGAGTAAAATTTATGTGTGAGAAGGGGATTTTTTATTTTTAAAACAAGTAAAATATAAAAGTAAATATCTTCATCGAACGTACAGAATGCTCTAATAACAATAAAATGTGTTTATATTCTAAAGTAAAAATCTCTAGTACTTGAAATACGTATTTATGGTATCTAAAATCTGTAAAATACATAAACTGTATTCACTGTATTGATCAAACGTATAAGCAGAGTGAATCTGAAGTCTCTAGGAGTATTAGTATTTAAATTACGCTTAAGAAAGGAAATCAATATATTGAGTATTGTCGATGCAAATAAAATGGAAGAGTATACACGAGTATAAATTTAAAGTCTCTAGCTCTAATATCTTCTGAGATCTCGGCTTTCATACGGATGGCGTTCATACTTGATCGACTCAGCTCATCGCCCTGATCAAGAATATATACACTTTCTGTGGTCTGCCACGCCTCCTTCTGCCTGTTACATACTTTTTCCCAGACACATTATATTCTGATTTCCCTTTACTATAATTCAATGGGGAAATTGATTATTTTTATCATTTTTACGTTATTTTTTCCCAAACTGTAATTTTCCAAATTTTGAATGCCCATATTACACATTTACTTTAAACAGGCTCCATCTTCTAGCTTCTGTCTATCTTTATCTGATCCATCAAAATTTTTACTTTTGCCCCGTTTTGTGGACAGAGGCCCACTGTGCGACATTCGCCAGTCTTTCCCATTCACTCATGTATGCTTATTTCAGTCTTTCTCTGTGCGCCTGTGTGTGTGTGTGTGCGTGTGTGTGCGTGTGTATGAGTGCATGTGCAACGCAGTGCAATTGAGCAAAGCGCTTCATCATAATTGAGAGCACGCGCACAGGATTACAGGATATTATTTTATTGTTGAGCAAACAGGATGTTTGTGTGGCCGCAGGGGTTGCAAAAGTCAAAAGGGTAAACGGAACTCAAACTATTGAATCACGGAAACAGAGAAACGGCTTTTATGACCGCCATCGTGGTTAGGCCATGCGTCGCAATTTCGATGACAGTGTTAGGGGGGGGTGGTGGGTGCAAACGCGCTGTCATTGGCTTCAACCGAACTGACAAATTGTGCGGCACATGGCAAGGAAAAATTGAATACGTAGAGCGAGGGAGAGTGAGAGTGAGAGTCACACCCCGTCACTCATAAAAATATTGATATGCCCAATACAAACATCGATATGCATTCAATTCCAGCCCAAAACCCACCCCACCCCACCCTTCCCACCGGTCCAGCTGTTGCACATAAATTACATTTCATTATCAGGCTCATTGTGCCTGGCTTCTGTTTGGCGTTTGGCGTTCGGCTTGCCACATGCAACTTGCAACATATGCGCAGCGCAATTGAAGAGTCAAACACCCTGAGCTTGAGACTGTACCACACACACACACACACACATAAATCTATGTGAACAGATTGCCGCTGCCTCAGGTTTCAAGCGTTTTCCTGCTTAACGCATTTTCCCAGCCTGTGTGCGGCCCGTGCATCTCAATAATTTTATTGATGTTGTTGTTGTTGTTGTCGCTGCGTATTGTGTGTGGCATTGAAGTTTCTTTTCGATTGAACATTGATATTAATTGTCTCCTTTTAGGTATTTGTGTGTGTGTGTTGCCGCTGCCAACCACTTGAATGATGTCTCGCCCGTCGCTGCGCGCCACACACGGCGCGAGTCTGTTCGGCAACCGAACTGGTCTCCGATCGTGGTACCCAAATCCCATTCCGGCCCTAGCACGCCCGCCAACTGACCGCGCCCTCAGCGCTCGTCAGAGGTGTCAAAAGTCTTGCTTGCCCGCACCTTGGTTGGCAGCGGGCCAACACGAGCCGACTGAAGTGCCTTGGCTGACGAGTAGATACCCTAGAAGATCGGCTTATAGAATTGTATTGGAGTTTCTTGACTGCCATCGATTATTATCGATTGCCCTTCTATGGGATACTTTTATAATCATTTAGTTGCAATGAGATTGTTTTACTTCTCAAGGGATCGACCTCAGCTTATTTCTCGGTTCCGATCAGATCCGATCGTAAGCTTATAGATAGATATAGTACCTACAAAGCCATTGACCAAATCAGAACTATGTCCCCTATTCCTCTGCAATGGACCTTATCAATGAAAAAAAAAAAGGATTTTAGGCCAAGTATTAGACAACTATATGTACAACTAGATAGCAGATGAAGTTAGATCAATTCTAAATAGGTTTTTCTCTCTTTTTTAGTAGTCACTAATACTTTAAAATTGTATTTACTTTACTACTAAACAAATTAATATTTAAATTTTCGTTTCAAATTATTGCAATTTCATATAAATCTATCTAGATATTTTCTTAACTGTGTTCCAGAATCAATATAATTGTAATATTTGTAAATTGGCTCATTCGATATTTAATACTCAAAGCAGCATAAGCCTCTTCCAAAGACAATAAAACATATTTACTACAGCGTCATCATGCCCCCAATCAATACATTCGAGCAGAGTATCGAAAGCCATTAAAATAACACCATGTTGTCAGATAGAGACCTCCAGCCCGCTCCATTCCATCGACACTAGACCATGCCACTGCTGCTTATCAGCTTATCAACTGATCCGCGGCACAGCTGTTCGCATTTTTCCAGCTCAATTCAGTTTGGCTTTTGGCCAAGTCGCCTCTGTAGCCGGAGTTGTGGCTTGAGCACGAACAAATGCCAAATTCTAATAGAATATCCCTTTCAGCTGGCCTGCGTGTGCTGCGAAATTGAGTCTTTGACAGTGAAAGGACTATCACTGGACTCTGCCTGGTAAAGCCTGTCAGCCTGGTCGTCAATGGGGTTGACCCCGTTGCAGCTATAGCCCCACAGTTGGTCAGCTCATTGACGGTATTGTGCCATTAGGATCAATTACTTCACTTATTAACGGCTGGGCGCCAGCCTGGGCGCCGGGCCTCCGACTGGGGATGGGCCAGTGGCCACTGTGCCTGGGGCATGTGGAAGTCGGGAGACGAAGTCAGCGGTCGGTGCGCGCGTTTGCGTGTCTGCTGGCGCTACTTCAGCTCGTTATGAGCGCCAACACGTAACTTTGACTATGTCCATCTGTCCATCTGTCCATCAAGCGATGATTAATTAATACGTCGCTCTCGAGCAGTCCGGGCCAGAGCTGCCCCAAATGAGGCATGGCCAATTGTTTTGCCCGCAGAAATCACGCTGGCCATAGCTTAAATACGTATTCATGCGTATATATACATATGCATATAGTATATCTCTCTTTCGCTCCAGCTTTTCGCGCTGTGTGAAAGTGCTGTGCTTGGCACGGCACCCCAGCGATTTGTGGCATTACTGGATTTGTTTTTCGCACAGAATGTGTCTTCCAGAAATCGGCGAGGCAATGTGGTCTTGCACGCAGATAATCAAATCGGCTTTGTTATTGCCATTATACAATTGTTATGATTCGATTTCTACTCAAAATGAGCTCTGAAAGAATCAACAACATTTTGCGCTGCGCAGCACACCGAAGACTCGCTGCTCTTTGGAGCTGAAAACAATTATAGATAAATTCAATAAATACAATAAAATATATAGGCATTAGCTGGAAGTTCACTCTGGAATGTTCCACGGAATGTTTACATAAGAGCAGATACATTATTTTGTTAAAATATGTGTAACAGTCAGTTGTAAAATACATATATATATGTAGCAGAGTATATCTTCTATAACTATATATATGTATATCGTATCAGATATGAACGCGCGAGTGAACCTCTCTATTTGTTCAGCTCTTTAACTATAAAAGCTAGCAAAATCAATAAAGCTCATTCAATTCAGCTATTCTCATAGCGATAAAATTCTAATGGGCTTTAAAATTGAATAGAGTTCATCCCATATTATATGTCTAGGCTTTGACAAGAAAAAATCAAAATAAAGCCGCTGTAGCTCAGAGTATTTGCTAGTCAGGCTCTACATCACACTTACTTATTTTTATAATAAATCATATTTAATAGCGTATAAATGGTATGTAAGTATATATTGTAACCAGAAGAATTTATGTATCTGAAGATCGGAAGAAAATGATAAAACAAAGAAATATTTTTAAGGAATGCAAATATTAACAAAATATTAAAATATTTAGCAGATATCAATGAGACTCAGATGCTTCAAAGGAAATAAATATATATACGTATATCGTTTTAGTCCGTTAAAGTGGAACATTTCTAATCTAGACAAAAATAGCATAAATATTTCCATTTGCAAATGGCAAACGTTAGACACGCCAAAGATGAAATACACTTTATTATAATTAGTAAGTTTCTTTTGCTTTTGGACTTCAATTATTACGAAACTGAGCTTTAAAGGCGCAATTAAAAAATCGTAAAAAATCATAGATTAATAGAAATATGTTACATGCTAAGGATGGTTAGGAAAAAGATCAAATTACGAGCTGAACAAGAAATCGTGCCTTAAGGTTCTATGATATATCCCGTATATATGTATTAGACAACAAGTTGGATCAAGATATAGCAAATGAAAGCCATTATATCTGTTACTCATCACAAATCTTCTATCTAGATAGACCGATACTGCTATTCGGCATAGTCGCTGCTTAGAGCCGGGCAAAGTTCCGATATTCCTATATACATAGATGCGCAACAATAGTCTAGAATTTGCACGAGGTACATTGAGTAGACTTCAGGCTAGCATCTGCCATATAATTAATGACTATTATTATTAACATTTAGGAGAAGCTCTTTTGTGGGCCATTTAAGAAATTGGCCATCATTAGTTGAGGCCCAAATGGCTTGTGGCTTTTGGCTCACTCAGTCGCGCAGTCTGTAGGCAGTATAAGCGCTTTAGGTATTTATGAATGTGTTTACTTCACGGCCAGTCGATTTCTGATAAATGCCACAAACACCATCCAAATTCAATAATATCCCTCTGCGAAATAAACGAGAAATGTATTTTGTTCACATGACTCGCCCGAGCCCAGCCAGCTACAGCTACAGCTATGTACGTCTGTTAGTTTTAGGCTTTCAATGTTGTTGTTTCTTTCTTTTTTCAGCGAATTTTCTTATAGTCGAAGGAAAAATATGCATTGCAGGTTTTCCAGTTTGCGCTTCAACTACCACGCGCAGATGTGGATGTGCCCGTGGGGCTAGAGCGTACCGAACTGTTGCCAATTGCCGATTACAATGGTCGATAGACATGGACATGGCATAGAAAACAACGCCATAATTTTACTTTTTCATACTCTGTAGCCAGTGCTGGGGCTATGATGGTTTTCTGGAAATCAAATGAAGCCCATCTCGGATCGCAAAAACTTATTTTTATGTTCATATATTGTTCACGGAAACAAAGAACAATATGTCTATGCGGATCCAACTCAACATGTCTTTTATCGGGCATGTTCAGCATATAGTTTGAGAACCAATTCAAAGTGTGTGTATGTTGGAGAAGAGAGATATAGCTGTTATATAGTGTGTATGGTTCCTATGCTTTCATGAAGAAGAAAAGGAATATTTATTGCAAGTATCCCATGTAATACCCCAGCTCGATGGGTAGAGCAATAGGTCTATGTGGATCCGCATAAACAAGCTCTGCTTGTCTACCATCTTTTTTATTAGACAATCCTCTATTCCCACAGGATTGCAAATGAAGAGAGATATATATAGAGATCATACGATATCGAGAAAAGTAAAAAGTATATATTGCAAGTACCCCAAGTAATACCCCAGCTTGATCTAGCTACAGGGTATCGATCGAGCACCATTGCTTGTAGATCTTTATTTAATATTTTATTTTTTATTTTTAGTTCCTTTTTTGCATCATGCGAGAGTGAGATTTATCTAATTTTCAATATTTCGCTCAGGGCAATGAAAAGCAGCCAACCAAGTTCAAAAAAATAATATATGTATATATATATATATATATATGTATATAGTTTTTTTGTGATAAGTTGTTGATTTACTTGTTGCTGTTGTTGTTGGCGGTTGTCTGATGTTGCTGTTGTTGATAGGTAATTTACATAATTACCGCAAGGCGTGTCAGACGATTGCAGTAAGCCGCCCTCTTTTCGAATTGGTCAAGTGTTTGGCCGGGCGTTTAGAGCCAGAGACATATGGCTGACAGATCAAAGAGTTGCACTCACAACATCCAGAACTCTGCCTTGATAACCATGCAGCAGCAGCAGCATCGGGGCAAGCAACCTGCAGCCAAACAGTGCCCGCAAATATGCGGAACTGTGCGACGAAGTGCCAGCGCTGTGGCATGCCGCAGAGCGCACATTGAACTTCAGCTGAAATCTCGACTGGCTGCGGGTCGGTCACTGCCATAGCCATAGACCGTCGCCAAATGCCAAATGCAGCAGCAGCAGCCTGCCCCATGTCTCAGTTCTACTTATATGCATTTTATACTTAGTATGGAGCATTCAGCTGCAGCACTGTGAATCACAGTGCAGCTAACCAAGGGGGCATGAACGAGACACTCGTCCACAGATGCAGTCGTGTGGTGCACTGTGTACACTATGAACAGCCGCAAACGAGACCTTAACTATGAGCGAGATGCGTGAGAAATACGAATTAAAGATGCAGATATATATATATTTATATATATATATATATATATATATATATATATATATATTTTTTTTTTTTTTTTTCTGCAATTCATACACTTGCATAAGCAAACACACAAGAAAAGTCGCAGCGAGTTATCAAGAAATCAAATCAATCTGGGCTGCACATGTTTAGCTATCCCGATATACAAATTTATACGATATGTATATAGATTTTCAGTCATATATGCATTCATACGCCTAGTAAAATTCTGTGCTAAACATCGATGTTTATCAGTGGAGCACATTCTGTGTTTACAACATCAATGCAGATGATGCAACCAACTGCTGCAGTCGGCATAGGAATAATCGGCGTAGGAATACGCTTCACATGTTGCTTACAAGAACTGTGAACTTGAAAAGCATCATTCGCTTTCAACTTCAAATCAATACACATAGATCTATTCTCTTCTAAGTCAGTTGTATGTCAAATAGTAGAAAGAGAGAGGGATGTACCACAGCTCCAAAGAGTGGGATGAACTGGGCTAACTATGCCACAAAGAACATGTCCCAGGCAGTTGCACGTGCTGCTGCAGCCGTGCAAGACTTTTGTTGTTTGCTTTGAGGCTTATATAACTAGATATATGGGATGAAGTATATATATATATAGATATAGATAAGCTGAGCTTTTTTTCTACCTCTACCTCTACCTCTACCTCTACCTCTACCTCTACCTCTACCTCTACCTCTACCTCTACCTCTACCTCTACCTCTACCTCTACCTCTACCTCTACCTCTACCTCTACCTCTACCTCTACCTCTACCTCTACCTTATATATTTCTGTCTAAAGCAGCTAACATTTTTGGCGAAAATCTAGCTTTAAGTTGCAGTTTTGCAATTTCATCGATCCAGGCGTGCGTAGGAGTATTCCACACACATCAAAAGCTAGAAACGTGTTGTTGCAACGTGTAGCACATAACAATGATAGCAGGAATTGCAGCTGCAAGTGCAGCGATATCAAATGGTCAACTGCGAGATACTCCTTAGAAATGCAGAATAGGATTTTGTTTATATAATATAAAAAATATATAAATTATGAAAAGACAAGTAAGACTGCTCCCTGTATAGAGCTGGTACTCTAATCATTCTGTACTTATTTTTTGCACACATACTCTAGCAATTGAAATATTTTTTTTTGCAAATTGGGGACGAAGGGGGCATGGTATCAAAAATCTGTAAAATACAAAATCAGTATTCACTGAATCAGGAGTAATAGTACTCAAATTACGCTTAAAAAGGAATTCAATTGATCTATTATTGGCGTTAAAAATGAAATGGGTTGAGTTATCGAAAAAATATCATAAACTTTTACTGCATATGGTATACACGAGTATACTATTTCAATTAAGTTGACTTCTTACAAATTACAAATCATATTTAAATAAATTACATAAAATAATTAAACAAAATTCATATATTTATTTTTCACTATTTTGTTACATGCTAAATAATATTCCAAAAAATCCTTTTTTTTTTAATTTCCTGGAAAAAAGTAAAAGCATTTAATATTTTTATTTTTACATTTTAAATAAAATATTAAAAACTAATAATAAAAATAGTTTGAATAATATGAAATTTAAATTTTTAGGGTAAAAAAAGGTAATTTTATGAAATCATTTTTCGATTTTAAATATATAATATAATAATATAAATAATAATAATATAATAATGTATATATTATACAATATAATTATAATACGTATACATTATATAAAATAATTAAAAAAGAAAACAAATATTAGTTATTGTTATGAAATCAATAATATTAACAAATTGTTGTTATTGAATTTCAATTTTTTTATATGTAATATTAAATACTAATATTAATATTATAATATATAATATAATAATATTATTATTATATAATATTAAAAGCAATAGAAATTTTGAAAAGCCTTGAATTTTATTTACAGCCATTATTAGAGTTCTTAAATATTTATTATTCAGACTTGATATAAATAATATTAATATATAAAATATTAAAATATGGATTTGCTGAATATTTTACAAAGATGATTTTATAAATAGGTATCAATGATTTTTATTATCATTAAATTTGCTTTTCTCTGTTGTCGAGCCCGTCCCTTCTGAAGACCTTCATGAATCTCAAAGGCGCCCAGAGCACTAAATGCCATATGAAGTCACGCATACCCAATGCACCTTCGATTTGCTGGGCATTGAATCAACAATTGTCCCATGTCGCCACGGCTAACGATATGACAGCAGTAGATGAAGCTCGTTCATTATAGCGTGGAATAGCAACTGCTCGTTGTTTTCATCGCTGTTTATGGAGTCCTGCGCTTGTTCGCGCTGTCGCTAGCGCCAACGTCAAAGCCGACGTCATTCCCCAACATTTGGTATTGTGGCAACGCGGCACTCTCGACGGGATCTCCGCAGATTGAGGCACAAACGGCGCCCGGACACAGACAATGAAACACGAGCTTTTAATTGAATCAAATTATTGTTCCGTAGCTGGCCATAGCAGAGGCGGCACGTGAATCCCGACGTCTGCGTCTGCGTCTTCCTCTGCTTCTGTGTCTGCTCCTGCCTCTGCAGCTTCTTCTGCTTCGACTGATAACTCGTCTCGTGGCATTAAGCCACGTGCAGGCCACGCGCCATCTAAGCACAATTGTGCTTTCGGCCACTTAAAGCCTTTTGCCATTTAAGTTAGCAGGCAGCGCTTGCTTCTCGCAGGCAGACAGCAATCAGTTTGCCAATGCCACGGGGCTCAGCTGACAAGCTGACAAGCTGTCATCCTTGAGCCTAGTCCGGCTAGCCCAGAGGATTGAAGGCATTAGATGATGAAACTTTTGCGAATAGTTCTAATGGAGTACACCTGTTTGAGGGGGGCTATCGAAGTGAGTGATTGTAACGAAGACTTCGACAAAGTTGACTCGTGCAACAACTAAAAAAGTTGGCCAATATTTTCCAATATTAAGTTTCATCATATCTGGACCAAACTTCGCCGAGTTCGTAACGAGGAACTAAATCGGTTAACTGGCCTCGATAAAAGCTTGCCGTGTTAGCAACTTTTTATGTCCATTTCATTAATATCCACATTTTGATGCACAATCAACTTAAAGTGCCTGAAATCGAAATTTGAAATCTGAGCCAACTATAAGCTCCAGCTATAAGGCGCGTCAGACCTATAAATATGCAATGATAAATACATCGACTGTGGAGTCGTTAAAGTTTACTTAACAACTTTTACTCACACACTCGCACAGCCACACACACACACACACCCACACACATACGCACACGCACTTGCACTTGCATCCTGGCTGCAGCAGAGAATAAAGCTGTGCGTCCTTGTTACATGCTAGATTTGCCGTCTACAGGATTATATATGAAACTGCAACAATGTTGAAATAGCTTTTCTCTATATAATATCATGAATGTATACATATATATATATATATATATATATATGTATGTGTGTGTGTGTGTGTGTGTCTGTGTACCATTGTGCATGTCCTTGGGCAGCCATGCGCACAGAGCGCTGTGGCTGTCCTTTGTGCCTTTGACTCTACTGAAAACTTCTTTGGCAAAAACTTTTCCCATTGTTTACAGCATGAATATACCCTGCCATTATTGGAATGCCATTGTCAAGTTCATGCTGTGCATGATACTCTCTATTACGCTTTAGACAGAGCCTCATCCGGCTAGATCAACCTTCTTGGAATATATTCTCGGCTTTACAGTCAAACATCAATTAGATAGTGCGGATCTGGCAACGCTGGGGCAGTGAATGAGTATTCTGCAGTCGGTAACGCTCGACTTCTTATTCTTTATTCATCTGAAAAATTGAACTCTGTATCACTTTAGTAACTATTTTGTTTTTAATTTTGAGATCTGTCAACCAGAGTTACTGGTCTGTATTATTCTTAGAGGATAAATAATAATATCATAATATCATAATATATATACATATAATATCATATAAAATCAATTATCTTCGAAGGAAAAATCACAGAGTGATGCTTAAATTGAAGAAACTCTGTGCCAAAAAAAAGTAGAAATTAAATTTAGCTAATTGAAACTATCGATTATCGATCAGAAAAGCAAATAGATAAAGAACAACTTTTATGTATTTTCTTGTAAATTGAGAATTCCTTTATAAAAATACTTCGTTGACAGTAATAGGTACGAGAGATAGTCGATTCACACTTGGAAAATCAGCTACTTGTCTTTTGATACCCAGGAAATGCTCTCTCTATTATATTTTTTTTTTAAACTCTTCATGATTCATTTAGGAATCTCCTCTTCCAGTTATGTTTATGTTGATATAGGGGCGCGGGGTGAATTATAACTAAAATCTAAATTCTATAAAATACATATGTATCAACTTTTCAAATTTGGAGGCTCTACCCGTAAATATGTAGGATGTAGGAGATATATTTTAAAACTGATTTTCGATAAAGTTTTTAATCTATAAATAATAACGGGATGAGTTATCGATTTTTAAAGATAAGCTCGATATCTATCTATATAGCCTACATACGGGCATTTAAAAAAAATTCAAGTCTCTAGCTCTTATATCTTCTGAGACCGACGCGTTCATACATACGGACAGACGGACGTCGCCCTGATCAAGAATATATATACTTTACTTTATGGGGTCTGGCACGCCTCCTTCTGCTTTTTACATACATTTTAACAAATCAGTATACCCTGATTTCCCATTTTCAATGGGTTCAGGGTATAAAAATAGCTTTGGATTATAGCTCGAAAATATAGATATATATATAATATAGTATAACACATTCCTGAACAACAATAAATTGTTTGACTTTAGACTATAGCGAATACAATTAATGATATTTATGTATTTCTTATGTATCTATATGAATTTTTCTCTTTTATAGCTCTGGGATAATCTGTGCATATCTTTGACTCAGCTTTACCAACTCTTCTAGAGAGTGGATGGTATTTCGCATTTACAGGGTATTCGCAAATTTGTATATAGAGTGTTACAAACTTATGCTGGCTACATTTTATCGCAATTAAAGTACATAGTCAAAAAGGCCATCGCCAGGCTATGCTCCATTAAAGATCCAAATGAACAGCCATAGGAATGGCTGCTTAATCATAGCCAGAACTTTGGTAAATTCGATAATTCAGCTCTGTCTAATGCTCATGCTACGTGTGTATGTATGTGTGCATACTGCTGCAGGGCACTGGCTTGCACTGACCTGGACTGCAGGGATTTGGTCAGTGTCTGTCAGTTTGGCTGCAGCTATTGGGAAACTCTGCCCACAGTTGGCTGCAATAAACAACAACAGCAACTGAGGACTGAGAACTGAGGACTGAGGACTGAAGACTGAAGAGAATTGCATAGGAAGGCGGCGCCCATTTGAAAGTTGGTTCTGCAGCCAGAGACAGGCGAGACAGGGGCCAATGTCTGGCCCTCGGTAGCGATTTCGCAAGCGTTTTTAATGGGCTGGCATTGGCTGGTCGCTTTGATATTGATCAGATGCTGCACACTCCATAAAATTGGGGATTTGGAGGGAATTCTGTGCCATTGTTGTTGCTGCTGTTATTGTGTCTGACCTATATAAAAATAGAGCGCAACGCACACCTTACGCAGGAATGGGCATGGGAATGGTTAAGGGAATGCTTGAGAGTGGGATCTGGAGTGGGGCACAGTCAGACAGTTGATGCTATTGCATAATCCTCAGGGCCCAGCGTAATTAAAAGCTGTACGCGATGTCTCCCCGTGTGTGTGTGTGTGCGTTAGTGTTGTTATCTTAATGAGTAAAGCTACTTAAGCTTAATGTGAAAAAAATATATTGGGGCCAGAGTCTTGGCTGGCGCTGTGTGTGACTGTGTGTGCCTGCAGCTGGAGGTGGAGGTGGCTGCGTCTCTCCTACACACGCTCGTTGTCTAGCCCATTGTCTGGGCAATGGGTCTGCATTCTGTGCATCTTAAGTGGCCTATTAGAATATGAATGCCAGAACATATAGCCAACTTTGTATGGCGTTGGGGGCACAACAAGCACCAGCAGACAGTAGACAGCAGACAGAGGACAGCTGATATTCTCCATTGCAGCAAGCTGCATGCAGCTCCCCCCGCCCCATGGCTTGCTCATTATTATGTATTATGATTATGTATGGATTTCATTTGTTGTCATTGTTGGGCTGCTGGGCGACCACGCGGTTTGTTAGACTCTCCATTCTTTAGAAAGGTGTGAAGAAGAAGTAGGAGCACCAGCACCTATAGGTGGCCAGTCTCGAGCTGTGATTGCCCGACGGCAGCTGAAGCGACTGCTAATGAAGCAACCAGCTGCCGTTGCCGTTGCCGTTGCAGTTGCAGTTGCAGCTTCCAGTCACCAGTCACCAGACGCCTGCCAGTTGCATTCAATTTACACCTACAAGCTAATGCGCCTTACACTGTGAGAAACGGGAAATGCCTAACTAAGCGGGAAAGAAGGCCATGTAATAATTAATAAATTAATTTAATTAAAATGCGACCCCAATGAAAATTGTGGCAGATTCATCATCAGCTCGGACGGCGCTTTTGATAGACCTCAAATTGAATTACATTGCTGACCCGCATCGTAGGTGGTGCTGGTGGTGGTGGTGGTGCAGCAGCAGCGGCAACTCTTCTCAATTGCCGCCACTGTCTGCCAGTGGAGGGGCGCGGCGGGGCGAGGCACTAGGCAAAACAAGACGAACAGAAACAACAAGCAAATGAATTTTCATTAAGAAAAATGCGCATTCGAGAAGCCATCAATGAATACGTCTTAGCTGTACCACCCCACCTCTGCACCAGCGCACCACTGCACAACTGCACCCCACTTCAATGCCACTCGCCGGCAATTTGATGAGTGTAAATAAATGGGTTAAGATCTTGCCATCGACACGGTCAGGCCACGCATCCAAACTCGTTCCACAGCCCGATTGCATCGCATTTCCCCTGCCACGCACCAGGCGGACGATCAGATGCAATGGCAATGCGTCTGAGGGGCAAAGATGGGGCATGCATACATATATGAAAATGGATATATGCATATATGTGTTTAAATGCATCAACATTGCACTGCGTAGAACATTTGCACTTGCACGTGTCTCAAGTCTATAACTAAACCAACTTCCGCTCTTCTTCTTTTGCATTTGGAATTTTATCAATGAATTTGGCAAGCTGAAAGAATTTGATTCTCTCAACTCTCCTCACTTGTATGCCAAATAACTAAAGTGATATTAGGCTAAAAAATGTTGTCTATTGATTTCTTCTTCTCAGCTGTGATCCTAAGCTATCAACAATTGCCTTCAAGTACAAAATCTTTGCTAGTTACTCAGTTACTTAATATTACCCTGAACCGATTGTAGATGTATGAAACAGACGGAAGGAGGACAAGTTGAGTCGTCCGTCCGTTCGTTTATTCCTCTAAGCTTCTATATACAGGATTATCCATATCCGAGTGACCCTTTTTTTTTTTTTTAATCAATGAAGAATACAATATTTTGTTGATGTTGTCGATAATAATCATATTATTTGGTTCAAGTAGACTTGTTGACATCACTCTTTGAATATGATATCTCTCAAATGGCCGCCTTGAGCCTCTACGGCGTATAGTGCCCGTCTCTGTCGAAAGGTATAGGGCTGCCAGATGGGTCACTCGAATATACATATATATTTTTTACAATAACTGTAGCAATAGCTAAATCCTTACGCTCCGTACACCCCAGTCAATTTTTGCGGTATTTCAATTTTGTTGATTGAAGGACAGCGGATACCCATTTAGATTTGATTTATTGCCGCTTATTGTCTTAGACTCTAAAGCCTAAATGCGCTTGTAAGCCTTAGCTAATGAGACATTAACTTGTTAACTCATCAATTGTGGTTATGTAGACGGTAGCATGAAAGTTACATGACTAGCAAGCCGAAGGCCCCAGTAGACAGAGCTTAATCTTGGACTAGTCTTACTTTTATGTTAATTCAAAAATCTAATAAATAAGTAAATACACGACTAGTAAGTCAAACACTGCATACTTTTAGGCAAGTATATGCAATACAGACTTGGTTAACTTGGTTTTAACTGTTTTTAAATGGTACAGATATTTGATGAAGCATTGACAGATTATTGTCAGGCAATATAATCCAAATAGAAATTAATGTAACATATTTGTTGAGGCTATGAAGGGCGACGAACAATAAATACATCGATTAGGAAAAGAGTTATGAGTTGTAGCTATAACAGATTAATTTGAAGGGCCTATTTGAAAGATTTGAAGTCAATACTCTGGGCAATAGACACCCAAGTGCTCGCCTAGGTCTAGCAGATATTTATTAGAGGTGTTATGTGGTCTTACACCTTCTTCCATTGAAGTTAGGAATACTTCGGCTGCGTGCCGAAGGTAGAACTGGGCGTGGCTTACATATTTCGACAGAATCAAGATTCGAGTCGATAAATTTCTGTTCAATGATCGATGAAACTAGAAAAGCTGTAATCCTATTATATCCAGTGATCGATAATTGCTGAAATTCTCTGAATATCGATATTGGCTAATGAGCTTGAAACTCAAAATTTGATCATATTTAAGGAGACTTATGGTCTGCAAGAAAATATGAGAAGGGATATATGAAGGACTATATGTGACCTTATATATATGTATATATATTTAAATATATAAAGGAATTCAGTTAGAACAGAAGAAGAATTAACTAAAGCCGTATGACAAGGCAGCGGTGTGAACAGACTCGGAAGCCGATTAGAAATTTGTCGAGTCTAAATAGTAGAAATATTTAGGCATTTTGATTTAGTTTAGAAACGGGGCGATTATCAATGTGGGCCAGTCGTTTCACTTTCTGTCACGACTTGGGCATTTGGAAAGCTCACATGCATATTTATAACACTTTCATTGAGCTGCTTATCCAAGCGAGAATTGTAAAAGCAAAGATACACATATTCAGAAACTCCATTAAAGATGCATAAAACAAAACTGAGCTCACAAAAACCAAGACGACGAAAAAGAAGAACGAGCACACATATAAAAGATGCATCTACTGCGCGAGTGGGGCTGCATTATGCACTCGACTATAATAACAATAATAATGCTCCGATATTGGTATATCAAAGAGCCCCAAAGATGCAGAACGGAACATTGGGCGAGCTAGAAGTGAATGGGATGGCTATGTCTGCCAAGATCTTAACCAGAACAAAACATAAATGCGAAGGGAAAAGTAATACACAGAGAGAAAAAGAGGGGGACAGAAAGAGATGATATCTGGGCGGCGGGGCTGCTACTTAAGTGGAGTAAGTGGTGGCCCAGGCAGCTCGATGGGCTTGCTCTCCGAATTTAGATGGGAAGACGACTTCATTATGCAAATAGAGGCACTTCAATCATTGGCCCGAAGTGGCGCTGATAAGTAATTATGACAAGGCGCATATGTTGCCCTAACTCGCTCCACCTCCTGCTGCAACTCCTCCTGCTCCTCCTCCTCCTCTGTTGTTCTGATTTAGGTTGGCCGCGCGTCGATAATGAGTTGGCTTATATGGCTGTCAGTTATCCGTTAGAAATACAAATTTGAATACAAAATCAACTGCTCCAGCTCCAGCTCCATCTCCAGCCTCATCAATAGAATCACAAATCCATGAACAGTTTTCATGGCGTTTTAATTAGCGGCCCCGAAAGGTGACGCGACTGCCCCTCCAATTAATTGAAAGTCGTCTGCGACGGCCACAAAAGCAGCCACAACATTTTACGAGCCGTTTGATGATTGCGCTGAAAGCCAGGGCCAAAGCCATCGTTGGCTCGCTCACTGCCCGCATGAACCCTTGACCAGCCCGGGAGCGTAAACTCCGTGTGTGTGTGTGTGTGTGTGTGTGTGTGTGTGTGTGGTCAAGTTCGTGGTGGTGTGGTCTGTGTATGTTTGGCTGCACTGCATCCTGACCCACACGATCGGCCTGGAGGCAACAATGCAAATGGCTCATCGCCCTTTGTCATGTTTTATGCATCTGCTACGCTGCACTCGCCGCATATTAATGCGGCTACAGAACGAGATCTAGATCCCAGATTGAGATCGCGAGCGAGGCTTTCTGTGCTGCGGCAATTAATGCATATTTATAGAGAGGCGGCATAGACAACTCCAGCTGACATGGGTTGACAAGCTAGACTAGCATACAATGTTACCCAGAGATGAGTCTCACTCTCAAGTCGGGCCTGCAAAATGTTTGCGCCCAGAGCTTCAGTTCATTAATCACGGCCAAAGTGAGTCAGTGACTCGATGACTCGCTGAGACTTCCCAGAGCGAAAGAACTTTCGAATTGCTGACTAGTTTGAAGCTCTCAGCTATCGATGACTGACTCTCCAGCTGATTATCTCCCTGAATGATTCTTCGACTGAATCTCCGACTGTCTGTCTGACTGACTTTCCGAGTAATCGTTTGACTGACTCCCTGAATAACTCTCTGACAAACTCTTATTTTTGGCTCTTGGAGTAACTCTCTGACTGACTCTTTGACTGCCTCTCCGACTGCCTGTCCGACTGACTCTCCGACTGCCTCTCCGAGTAACTGTCTGACTGTCTCCCTGCCTGACTCTTCGACTGACTCCGACTGTCTCCCTGACTGACTCTTTGAGTAACTCTCCGACTGTCTCCCTGACTGACTCTTTGGGTGCCTTTCCGACTGCCTCTCCGACTGAATCTCCGACTGTCTGTCTGATTGACTTTCCGAGTAACTGTCTGACTGACTCCCTGAATAACTCTCTGACATACTCTTATTTTTGGCTCTTGGAGTAACTCTCTGACTGACTCTCTGACTGCCTCTCCGACTGCCTCTTCGACTGTTTCTCCGACTGTCTGTCTGACTGACTCTCCGAGTAACTGTCTGACTGCCTCCCTGTCTGACTCTTCGACTGACTCCGACTGTCTCCCTGACTGACTTTCCATCTGACTTTCCAGCTGACTCTCCAACTGATTATCTCTCTGAATAATTCTCCTACTGTCTCCCTGACTGGCTCTCTGAGTAACTCTCTGACTGTCTCCCTGCTTGACCTTTTGACTGTCTCGCTGACTGACTCTCAGAGTAACTCTCTGAATGATTCTCCGACTGACTCTCCAACTCACTCTACAAGTAGCTCTCTGACTAACTCTTCGACTGACTGAATAAGTCCTTGACTATCTGAGTAACTCTCTTACTTCTTCCTGACGAATTAACTAACACTCTGACGGACTCTCCAACAGTCTGTCCGACTGTCTCTCCACCTGCCTCTTCGACTGAACCCAAGTACGCCTCAGTTACAACCGGAACTAAGTGTAAGAGCTTAGTAAATCTGATAGCTCGCTGTATTTATAATAGATCTAGCAGGCAACCCAAGCTCATACATATATATATATATATATATTTTTTTTTTTTTTTTTGTAAACAAGTTTAGGTAAGATTTCCGACAGCTTTAGAACCTATTCGTTGCTGAGTCGATGCCACCCAACAACAAATTTGTTTATCCATTTGGAAATCTTCTCTCGGGCGATAAGTCACAATGTTTCCAATCGACTACAAGTTATGCGCCATGTCGAAATCAGACTTAAAGAGCTGGCTAGGCACGACTTACCAAGCCTCAAACTACCACACACACACACACGCGTGACCCACGGCAACAGGTCAACAAATGTCAGTTGGCTATATGTGTGTGTGTGTGTGTGTGTGTGTCTGGCCTTTGTTTCGAGTGTTTGTTTACCTATGTAACAAGTCGTCTAAAAAATGAAATCGAATCAAATCAAAGCGCAACAATTGACAAGCAAAATGCTCCGCTGTCAACAGGATGATTCTTTACATGTTCTTTGTTGTTCTCTGTGTGGGCTTGACTACCTATTTGGATACCCTGTAAGAGCAGAGAGTGAGTGCAGAGGAGTAAAACAATCCGTGTCCTGAATGACCTTTTGCACAGTATCAGCTGACAGCTCTAGTCCTTATCGCTTGATTGAACCCGACAGCTTTCCGATTTGCCGGTTGCTGGAGGACTATGCTGACTTCATTTAAATTTGTTTCCCGCTGGATGGACTGAGGGGCCTAGGCTCCACTTACCTTTATTTTTTTGTGGGCGGACTAGTCTGACTTCACTTACACCTGGGTTGGCTGGGGCTTGGTTTGATTCCTTACCTTCCTTTGCTGCTGGAGGACTAAGCTAACTCCACTGAGTTTCATTCTCCGATGGACAGAGTCCTTTTACCAGCTTTTCCCGCTGGTGCTCTAGGCCAACTCCACTCGTCTTTCCGGCCTGCTGTAGGACTAGGCCGACTTCATTTACTAAACAGCTGAACGAAAGTGTTTGCGGTTGGTTGTGCCTGGCAACCACTTAACTACCTGGTCTAACAAACGCACTCGTTCTATTTATCATGCATTCATTCATTCATTCATTATTATTGCTGGCACTTTGATTTATATGCGGTTTTCACAGAGCTAGGGTCGTAGAACGGGGGTTAGGACAACCACTGAAAGGGGTTGTTGGCTTTGTTGTTGTTGTTGTTGTTGTTATTGTCGTACTCGTTCTTGTTGGCTTTTCACGCATTTTCGAGTAGAGTGGGAAAACTGTGCAAGGCGACGCCGACTACAGTGCATACCCTCACTCAATTGGGCCAAGTGACTTGTTAATTTTGTGATTACGAAAACATATTCACGTCGTCCTACCTGCTTAAAATAAAATGAAAATACATGTGTTTCCTTGTGCCGTCGGGTTTCCTATGGGTTTTCCTTGATGGGTTTTTTCCCTCTCTCGTTCGTCTTCTGGTCTCTCGCGGGCCTAGACGGCGGTCTTTGAAGCACTGGCAATGCGCTGTGCCTGACAAGTGAGCAGAAACCTGTTTGATTTGTCTTAATTTCTTTCACCGAGCCGAAATTTGTGTGCGTGCTGCCTGTGTGTGTGTGTGTGCGTGTGTGCGGGCATATAAACATATGTTGTGGCTCTGCCCTTAGGTTCTGCTTAGGTTTGGCTGGATTGTTATCAGCGCCAGTTCATCAGTTCATGTGAGAGCCTGTCCGCCCCTCATCTCTCCCGCTCGCTCGCTCTCTCTCCGTCTTTCTTTTTCTCTCTCTTTCTATCTCTTTCCATTTGCTTCACTGTCTTTGCCTTTGTCTGCATTTCGCTTGTCTTGTGCTTATTTTCAATTTATTTATGTGTGTATTGTACATAACGAAAAAAATACAAAAAAAAAAAAAAAACACAAAACAAAACATAAAACATAGCATTGGATGTTCTTACCTGTTTCGGTATTCTTTATTTTTTTATTTTTATCATTATCATTTGTTGGTTGCCCCTGCTACGATGCGTATCTCAGACACACACACATACACACTTACACACAAATGCAGCTTCTTGTGTTCGCATTTACGGTATGAATGATTTCTGTGCGGCAAGCTGAGGTAGATGCGTCTGCGCTTTTTCGCTGGCTACGTTGCTGCGGCTGCTGCTGCTGTTCTTGTCGGCAATCATAATTATCTTTAATTTTCCAAAAAAAAATGTAAGAAACCAAGGCGAAAAACTCAAGAGAAATGCTTGAGAGTCAAATGCTTCCTAGGCAACGCGCGGCGCCCATGCAACCTCCAGACAGCAGCAGACGACGCAGGCAAATAAAAAGCGAAATTACATGAATGAGAATAGTGGAGTGAGAGGGGTTCCTGGAGTGAGAGGGGTTCCTGGAGTGAGAGGGGTTCCGGCAGTGGGAAGAGGTGAGAAGTGAGAGGGGCCTCCTGTGTCTGCGGCCGCCAGCTGCTGTGTGCCTTGATTTCTCACTTAGAGCTGCTTAGCCGCCGTTGGGTTAGTTTAGCAAGAAGAATAACAAATGCACTTGCTAACAGCAAATACATCTATTAGCATAGTGTAAGGTTGTAAGTCTGTAAATTGAGGTCCCTTAATGCAGGTGCATTGTTTTGTCGTACAAGCGCGGCGATTTGTTGCAGCTCCAATCAGCTTATCAGCAAGTGGAAATGGCAGATGTTAAGCACACACACTAAACTCACGCACACACACACACACGCATAGAGCCAAGAGAGAGCGCTGTACACATGGTCTTCGCCGTTTCACCAGGCGCTCAGCAAGCGCAGTCTGTTAAAATCCATGCGAAATGACTGTGCGCGACTGTGAGAGCGCTAACAGCCATATGGACTGTTACCCATTGTGTTTTGTGCCTGTTTGTATGTGTGAGCAAAAGGAGAAGCGACGGAGGTGGGGGCGGATGCAAAGTCACAATTGCACTTTGCACTTGAAGCAAACGTCGTCGTAGACGCTGCTGCTGTTAACTCCTCTGCGCAGGCGTCCCCAGTTGCCGTTCAAGTACGCGCAGCTGGTAGTTTTTTTTCTTTTTTCCATTTTTTTATTTCTTATTTTATTTCTTTTTGCTAGCAATTGAAAATTTCAGCAGAATTTGTCGTACTGTAAGGGCAACAGCAGCAACTACTAAAGGCAGAGGCTGAAAACAATTCAAGTGTGGCCGGACCAGCAAACGAAAAACAAAAACAAAAACAATCGCAAAACAACATACAAGTAATATATAAACAGACATACATACATATGTTAAAACACACAGACACAGTATCTATGCCTGTTTAAGCGTACACAAAGATGTACGCTAGTGTGTGTTTGCACTGGAAGAAGATACTGAAGGAGTGTGGTGGCGATGCAGCAGAAATAAACACAAAACAACAGATGCAATAATTTCCGGTGCCACTATTGTTCTCAATCAGCTAACGCCATCTCCGCTAAGCCGCTCTCGCTCCAGCTCTCACACGCTCCCTCTCTCGGTGACTCTCGCTCCCACTCTCTTTCATGCTCGCTAACCGAGCGCGTATGAGTGTGTGTGTGTGTGCCTTGTATGCGGGTGTGTCATGCGTTGCCTCGATCTCGATGCCCGATCTGAAGTATCAAAAAGCGGAACCGTCGCAACTTATCGGCGCTGGTTCCAGGCCAAGACCTTAGTTCCAATACCCAATTGTTGTTATTTACCATTTGCAATTTGAATGGGCAAAAAACACAGCGTCGAGAACAGCTTCGGAACTATTTATTTTTTGCGTCACGGCTTCGGCAGAATTCTGTGAAATGTGTACTCGAGCCAATGTGGAGGACGTGTGTGTGTGTGTGGAGTTGGTTCTTGTCAACCAGGCACACTCATAAACTACTGAAATCAGCATTCCTTCTCCTAGAAACAGTGCTAACAGAACCTGACACTGTGCAGAGGCCAGGGACACTTGTATTCATCGATTGAAAAGGCTGCTTAAATATACGAAATTGAGATTGCTCTTCTATAGCATTAATATCGCGTGCTAACTTCCTCTCATATTTCAATCATACGCTGAGAAACTGTATTGTAAAATGCATGCCTAAAATTCCTACTGGGTGTTCCCATTAAATGAATCGACAAATGAAGAAGCATCTGCAAGACTCTCTGATCGACTCTCTCGCTCACTCTCAAGCCACACTTCATTTCGGCAGCTCTTCAATTTCTGTTTTCATTCATAAAATTTTGATTGAATCGCTACGTTAACAGCCATTTTTGAGCAACCTGAGAGTGCCGCCAGTCCGTATTTTGTTTATGGTACGATGGAAGAACTTAATTTATTTTGTTCCAATATATGAAGAAAAGTGTTTAGATGAAGACTCGTGTGAACATTTAATAATAATAATTTGCTGTTTACCCAAATAAAAAATCTTTAGTCCACTAATTAACATTGCTGAAAAAATAATCAGAATTTAATATAAAATAAAAAAAAAAAATTTAGGCAGCACTTCTTAAACCAAGTGTCTTCAAATTGCACAAAAATAAATTCTGCTAAAAGTACTGAAAGAAGCAAGAATTTACCACATTTGCAGTGCGCACTGAGGCAATGTTGTGTGCTCTCTGAGAGCGCAAGTTTGATGTTAACAGTCGGTTGGAGCGCTAACAGTGAGCAAAGACAACAGCTCTTTTGAGTATTTAACAGCTCTCATGAGTATGTTACAGTTTCTCTGGATTAACAGCGTCTGTTAAGTTGCAGAACAGTCTTATTTCAGAAGTCGAGGTCTGAGGGCGTGTACTCGCAGTTGATAATAGTGAGAAATTTCGAATTAAAATCGTCAATGATGCTTTCGCTCACAGTGCTATTGCAATTGCCCAATAATTGATGCAAGTACGAATTGATTGTACTATTTTTGTTTTGCGACAAATAATAAATAAGTAACATAAAGTGCGCAACGCGTGTGTCTCAACTGAGTGTTAGTGAGATTTTTTTATACATTTTTTTTGTTGATTTGCTCGCTTCTCTGCCGGAAGGTGACGCCGGCGACAGCATAAAGCAGTCGCGCCAATAGCAACAAGTGCAGATGAGCTAAACGACAGACCAAAGCAAATGCAAGTAAAATAGAAAAACCAATCGCTTACAAATGGGTTCTAAGCAGTGACCACAACTGCAATTAACAAAAAATAAAAAAAATATATAAAATTAAATTAAAAAGCAACTGAAGCAACAACAATTAGTATTTGACCGAAAGAAAAAGAATAGCAGCAGCAACAGCAGCTGTCATATCAAAAAGCAAAACGGCAAAAGGAAAAAAAAGAAAAGAAAAAGAAAAAAAACAAAAGTGCAGTGACTTCACCTTCACAAACACACATAAGAAGAGGAAGAAAAAGGAAGAAGCTGAGCACAATTATCAGCAGAGTGATCGCAACAGAAGAGAAAGAGAGGGAGAGAGGCGTAAAAAGGTAACGACACAAAGAACAATTGCAAATTGATGTGATTTTGCTTTTGCAATGCCAAATGCCATGCAAAATAGAAATTTAGAGTAGTCGAACAGTGGAATAGTGAAACTGGAATTGGAACTGGAACTGGAACTGGAACTGTCAAAAGTGATAAATGCTTTTCCATTTCTGTTGACATCCCAAAATCTGTCTTGATCAATCCACTCCGCTTATCCCGATTCCCTTTTGTGTTTCGTGTGTGTGTGCTTGTGTGTGTGCGTTGGTATGTGGTCTTTCATTCCGTTCATTCCGCGCATTCTTAATTGCTGCACGCCATGCATTTTAGTTTCGTTTGTTTTGGTGCTGCTCGAGGTGTCCCGCATTAAAAGCGTACGGCACATTTACATACACCAAATTCAACACGCAGTTGTTGCATTTCAATTTTTTTCGGCTTGCCTTTGCGGTTCCTGGAACTATTTGTACATGTGCATGAGAACGGGAAGGGGAAAGGGAAAGGGAACGGGAAGGGGAAGGAGAACCCAAAACTCAAAAGCGCAAACCAAACGGCAATAAAGGAGTTTGGAATCGGGGCAGGCGGGGTAGAATGTGAAATTAAGGAGCAATTGACGATAAGAAAAGCACGTCAGAAAATTCGCAATTGACAATTGCACGACTGCGCAATACTCTGTATCTCAATATGGTAACTCTAGTTAAGAATCTAACAAAAAAACTATTAGATATGAATATCTGCCTGTTCCATATATCAGTGGGCGGGAGCACACCAAATGTACGTCTTATATACCTAATTGAAGTATGCACAAGTCTGTGTGTGTGTGTTTAAGTGAGTGTGTGTTCCCTGCATATCAAACTGCAATTTGAAGTTAACTTTTTAAGCTGCCGCTAGCCTCCGGCTTGGCGCGGCCTTTGCAAGGCAACCGTAACAGCAGCATGAAACGCAGCCCCAGGCCACAGTTGGCAATACCAAGAAGAGACCAAGACCAAGACCCATACCCAGACCCAGACCCAGACCCTGGCCCTCAACCCTTTCAAAGCACTCGGATTCAAATTCGAAGACGTATCAAGTGCGGTTACAATTTTGGCCTCCAGCGCCTACAAAACAAACGCAAACGCAAACCGAGCCCAAAAACCAAAGCCAAAACCAAGCCCAGCTCTACGATCTGCATATTCATAATTATATATACATATATATGAAGGTCTATGTGTGTGTCTGTAAGCTTGCAATAAGTATGTATATATGTATATATATATATTGATCCTTTTGCTTTTCGTGGCTTATTCAATTCACAGTATATTGTGGCTTTCACTGAAAATTTCAAGCCTATTTACATTTGTATTTTGTTTTTAAATATTCCTCGAAATTCTGTGAATTTTCATTTGAATAAAAACAAAATGTGCACAATTATGCATGCCTAGTGGGAGAAGGAGAATTTCGCTTGTAATTTCCTTTCTGGGAATCCAGCAGGACAACGCCCCAATTCTGCAGAATGTAATTTCTGCTGTGCTCGAACCGAATTCATATTCTGAGCATATAATATTTCCAACTTTGTTTATGAGACTGAACTAAAATAGATACTCCAAAAGCCCAATGCCAATTGGCATCCCATAAGTTCTAAATGAGCTGGAAATGCATTTGTGTGTATATCAAATTATAACCAAATTTGATATGTGTTGAAATTATTAATTTATTTTTTATATATTTATTTAATATTTATATATTTACATTTGTATTTATTTTTATTTCTAAATTTCTGTAAACAAATCTTTTTAATTTCTTGTATACATACATGTATATAAATATAAACTAATACCAAATACAAATATTTTAAATTCTCAAATGTCGATGACATATGACTGAGACGCTGTAGCCAGTATTTACTGTACGCAGTAAATTAAGAATTTTCTCTAATCTATCTGCTGCAATTTCTCATGTTCTATTTGATCATTATTCAAAAACGTTTCGATTCTCAGTAATTAGAGGAAATGAGCGTATATGTAAATATAAATGTGTGTATATACATATGCATGTGTGTGTATGTGTGTGTGTGTGTGCGTGTGTATCTATGCACACATTTTTACATACATATGTCGCCAAGTTTGCAACACATGTTAACCATTTGTTGCCCTAATACAAATGCATAAATGCACTCACATAGATACATATATGTATGTATGTATGTATGTATGTATGTATGTGTGTGCGTGTGCTTGTATTTTGCGTTCAAACAAAACTCCTTTCGGCTCTTGCTGCCTTGGCCTAGGCAACCGGCTGGCGCGGGGTGCTTCAAGTGAGGCATCGGAACTGCGCCAGGAGAGAACAAAAAAAAAAAAAAAAAAAAAAAAAAAAAATGAACACACACACGCATACGAATGCGAACGAAATGCCTGACGTTGACAGCAAACTGAGTTATTTCCCAAATGGAAATTGAGCGGCAGCAACAGCAAAAAGCAAAGGCAACAGGCGACGCGTCGGGAAACATGCATGCGCACATAAATAGAAACCTTAGCCAAGTAGTTCGGTTGTTTTTTTTTTCGGGTTTGGGAAAGTTGCGTCATCTGTTGTCACTTGACGACATAGATCCCAAATTATAAGAAGAAGAAATCAAATTGAAGACTTTAGCCCAGCGTGCGCGCGTGTGTGTGTATGTGTGTGTGCGTGCGTGTTGTTTATATCTATTAGATACGCAGCTAAACACGCATAGTACTGCAACTACAACAACAATAACTGTAATACAAGTGAAAGCAATAGAAACTCTCAACTAGAGAATACCCTAAGTTCTAAGATAATAATGGAATGACATTAGTTAACTATGAATGTAATGCTATAAATAATGATTATGTGTTGGATAAAATTGAGGCTGAGAGATTTCACATGAACCCGATTAGATTTGTGAACAGATTATTATATTATATATATTTGATAATCGTAATTGAGAATCGAGTCGAGCTGGAGCTCTCTCAAAGAGTTTCTAGACGCTTTCCACGCACTTTCCATGGGTCTACAGGGTATACACAGCGAGGTAATACACATTAGATGCGGACTCGGAATGGGGCTGCGGCAGACAGTGAAAGCGAATCGCCAACTTGCCGAACTAACATCATAACTGTGCCCATTTACCAGCTGCTAACAGCGCTGACTGCAACTGCAAACAATAAAACAAAAACACAACTATTGAAACATTTGGCACACACAGTGAGTGGGGGAAGGCAGGGCGAGAGCGGGATGGTAGAGGTAGAGAGACATGCAGCACAACAAGCAGAAGATTTAATGATTTTAACTAAAACTACAACTAAGATGAAAACGAAAGTCTTGGGGCCACACGCACGCAACAGAAAGAGAGAGGGTGAGAGAGGGAGGAGCAGTGGCAGTGGAAGTGGCAGTGGCAGTGGCTGTGGCTGTGCCTGTGGCAGGGGGCAGTAGATAACTGCACAGCAAATTAAATTGAAACGGTGCGTAGATAACTGCATCAAGTCCACCTCCCCACCCACCAAAATTCAATTTGCAGCACGCAGTTTACCTAGCTGCTGCTGCTTTTTGTTGTTGTTGCACTGCTCTTACCCAGACAATTGTTGCTGCTGCTGCTGCTGCAGTCGTCGTTGTCTCAGTTGCAGTTGCAGTTACATTGATTAATTTGTTGTTTGTCGTCGTTGTCTTCTTCTTCTCCTCCTCCTCCTTTTTTGACAATTTTCAATTTTCAATTTTCATGGCACATCTCACATACTGGAACCTCATTCCTCAAACTAACCCAATGCTCCACCCGCCCCGCCCCACCCCACACGCCTGCCCAACCCACATGCGGCGTCCCCATTGCACGTCACGCCCCGTCGCATTGCATTTGTAATGTTTTGTTTTAACCCGATTTTCGGTTTCGATTTCATTTGCGTGTAGAAATGCATTTAGACTATATGTGTAACCGTTGTTTCTCTCCCCCCTCCCCCTGTCCCGCTCTACCCCACCTCCATTACTTTTTATTTTTATAAATTTCAAGTTAATTACAAATGTAAGCCGTGCCAGCTGCTGTTAATGTGCGTACCGCTGCCCCGCCCACTGCCCGTTGCCCGCTGCCGCCCCAACGAAAGTTTGAATTCTTTTTCTAGATAATCCTTTAATGTTCATCACGTAGCATGCTAGTTCATTGTGAACATATATTCACAATCGCCAGTTGACAATTGAGGGACGCAAATCGGAGATCTCCAATCTCATTTATTTGCATAATCTATTAACTCAACTATTTTCATACTCATTTGCCTTGAAATCAATTGCAAATATATGAACAATATTTTTAAAGCCTCTTATGAGGAATAATAAAAATCGAATAAACATTTTATTCCATTCGTCTCATTTAGGAAAATCTGAATAACACAATTTATTAATTTCAAACTTAGCACCTCGAGCAACCTTATTGTTGTTGTTGTTGTTTCTGATCTGTTTGTTGATCTTTTTAATTATTTAAAACGCGATTTCAAAATTATATATAATTATATATTGCAAGCTTTGAATATTCATGAGAATAGAATTAAACAAATACTTTTTGAATAATGTGCAGAGAGAATTAGTAGAGGATTATGGAATTTTGGCTGCAGTTTGGTACGACTTGCCACACCTCTCACAGGCAGCTCTAAAATTTAGTTTTTGGTGCATCTATAGAGTTTAATTGGAGCAATTATCGTATTAAGCTCTATTTAGTATAATCGGACTTGTGGAACAACCCGAAACTCCAACGGCATTATACGAAGACTTCAAGTCCTCAGCTTCAACAGACGAATACCAAATTGGTTTTATATTAAAGAGTAGAAAACTAATTACAATAGAGTCACATTATATCTACCATATAGGCATATATAATTATGGTTCTCTATAGCGATATAAATGTGTTGGATAATGTCAATTAGAGCTAAACGATTTTCAGATTCGAAATCAGCAGCTCAAAGACCTTCGCCTTGTTTACTAAATAAACTCCGTTGGCCTGTGTTGTTAATAACATTCGAGTTCTTGATGTATATGTATATAGTATATATATAGATGTAATATTTAGAGATCTCGTTATAAGCTCCAGTTCTATCAAGAGGCACAGACGCAGCGGGCAAACGAGCTGAGAGTAGAGCTCAAGCTGTTAATTGGAAAACAAAGTACAGTTTAGCTTTTTATGGCATATCGTGTTAGCACTATATTTTGACACTTGAACTGGACTGCGGAAGTACGGGGGAAGGGGGAAGGGGGAAGTGGAAAGGGGGAGACGGTCAGGCAGCAGGAATGCCCGCACTCACGGGTCAGTTGGTTAACAGTCAACAACTGCAACTGCAGCAGCAACTGAGTGTAACTGTAACTGCTAGTTAATTGAACTGCGAACGCCGTAGTTAATGTGCCCGGCTCACACTCCGGGCCGGCTTCATCCCTGATTCTCTCTCGCTGCCTATCTTAGGGCCAAGTGCGCTGATGAGCGCGTAATGGGCTCTGGCTGGCAGTTTAATTGATGGCCATGGGCATGGGCAGGGGCAGGGGCAGGGGCAGGGGCAGGGGCATGGGCTTGGGTCGGGGTCTGGACATCGGGATACGGTTCTTTGGTTCTTTATGCCTGACCCACCGACAGACAGACAGACCGACCGACCGACCGACCGCCCACCCACCGACCGGCCCACCCTCGCTGGCAGCCACAATGCGATGCGGGCAAGCGCACACAATTTTTCGTTTGATTTGAATTTATATTTATTTGTCTTAGGGGGCGATCCCAGCCAGCACAGCGCAGCGCCTACTCCGCCGCGCTTCCCTCGACTTGTCGCTGGACCACTTGAGCTCATTAACTTGCAATTTACGTATATTTAGCAGGCGATGCTAAGCTGCGGGCCTCAAACGCGCGTTAATGCCAAAAACAACAGTGAAGCCACCCCAAAGATAATAAGAATTTTAATTTTATTTATTTATTTATTTTCTTTTGAAATAACCAAGCGAGTTCTCAAAACCAATTGAGAAAAGCAGAGTGAAATCCCAAATGATGTTTTCACGATCGGTTGAGTAAATAAATAACTGAAATTGCAGCGAATATATACTTTTTATAACTGAAAACGTGAAATACATTGTATACAATATATCGCCTAGCTCGCAGGCCATACAGAATATATATATATAATATCTAAGTAGCTTAAGTTGAATGTCAATAGCGATTAATCTTGTGTGGCCAACGAATTATTATTTACGATCTGAGCAGTGTTGTTGCTGGAATTGCGCATGGGGAATGGGGAGTGGAGAGTGGGGGTGGGGATTGGGGCAGCTGAGCCACACAAAGCTGAACTACAGTTGAACTCGCTGCTGGATTCCCACGTTCAGCGCATCGTCAAGGGTCGGAGTCCAATGGGGAGGAGGGAATGCAGCTGGAATTCTAGGCAGAAAAGCTAGAAAAGCTAGAAAAGTCACAAAGCAAGCCCAAAGAATGAAAAGAAAAGGAAGCAAGCCCAACAGGCAATATCACTAAATCAACTTTAAAGACAAGCGCAGGCACACACACACACACACACACACAGACACACAGACACACATAATATGTGAGTAAACAAATATATTTTTGCGCTTCGCCCACAAAATGATTTTTTTTCAATTTAATTTTAGAGCAATGTGTCAACAAATGGCCAAAGTCTCGGGTTGCCCCAGCAGTGAACCTGCTGGCTGACCAGCCATTTGCTGGCTGTTGTATCGCTATTTTAAACATTTAATTTGTTTAAATTTTGTTTTTTATCGGGCAGTGCAGCAAAAAGAGGTTGAGTGGGAAGGGGGACGGGGGGACGGGGGGGGGGGGGGAGTGGAAGCGAGAGAAATAATAAACTTTACGTTTGAAGCGCGGAGCAGCTGTTGGGTTTATGCACAAGTAAATTGTTTTCAACTATTTTGATGGCCCGGCTCCGAACAAGCCGTAAATCTTGAGCACGCTTGTGCGCCTCCAGACGCTGCTCGAGTTGTAGCTGCCGCTGCCGCTGCCGCTGCTGAAGCGATGTTTATCTCGCTTTTATGACAGTTTCACACACACTCAGAGCAGCAGCAGCAGCTTAACACACGGCGGCTACGTGATTTTGCATTTGGGAAAATGCGCCTTGAAAAGGAGAAGAAGACGAAGAACCGCCGTCGCAACACACATTTGTGCGAGAACCTTGCAAGCGGCTATGAACGACTGAGTAATGCTCTGCTGGCATGGCTTGATTTGCCAACTGCATTTGCGGCCAATTGAACTTTAATTAGATCTCAAGCTAATTTACTCTTGTCTTCAGACTTGTTTGCGCATCTGCAAGCTGTCGATTCACACTTTTTGCTCTCTCGCTTTTGGGCCACACGAAGAGGCAAAAAGGATTTTTGAGTTGCTTCAATCAATACACGCAGGATTTTACGAGGCGCTGAAACCATTCAAAGCGTTCAAACTGAAGTAAATAAAATTTGCCAAGGAAGAAGCCGTGCATGAAAATTGACAGCGCGATATGTGAGCCAGCAGAGATGCATATGTATATATATATATATATATATATATATATATATATATATATGTACATATATGTATATGTATATGTATATGTATATGTATATGTATATGTATCTGTATATGTATATGTATATGTATATGTATATGTATATGTATATGTATATGTATATGTATATGTATATGTATATGTATATGTATATGTATATGTATATGTATATGTATATGTATATGTATATGTATATGTATATGTATATGTATATGTATATGTATATGTATATGTATATGTATATGTATATGTATATATATATGTATATGTATATGTATATGTGGTGCGATTATTTAATAGAAATGGAAATAGAAAAGTCTAGCTCCATTCATATATTTTTTGATCTAATAGTTGTAAATAGTTGTAAATATATTATTGCTTATCAAATAAGGTTCAACCTGAAATCAATGCGTTCTTGGTACAGATGCAGAGCAATTTGCTGCCACGCCCACTGCACTACTCGCCTACTACTGCTGCTTAGTCAACAGATTTTTCAAATTAGAAAATGGAACTGGCTATGCAGCTTCAGCTCGCAAATGCATTGATCATATATATATAAACTTATATATATATCTATAGCTTTATATATTCGAGTTTGTCTTATGTAGGCCAGCAAATGGGGTCATCAAATCAACTGATTTATGTCTTCTGAATCTTTGCTGGGAACTTGCGAACTTTGACAGAAAATAGTAAAAAGTCAAATAATATTTATTTTGGGCCGTTGACATTTGACCAAAGCTCTTATAGACGACATCCAGTCGTCTTAAGCGTCATCGTCATCGTTATCGCTATCGCTATCGTTATCGTCATCGTCTTCGTCATTGTCAACGCTGAGGCAATTGCCGTCGACATCGTTCGCCTCTCACAACGGCTTTCAACATTCGTGTCGTTTTTCATTTGAAGCTGTTTAGTTTAGTGTTTTTATTTTATATATATGTATATAGTTTGTGTGAACATTTCCATCATCAATCATGCGCCTCATTGCCAGATATAGCCAGATACAGCTACACCCGTGCACCTCCCCTTCGCCCGGTCGGGCAGGATAGCGCTCAGACTTGACTAGACGCGACGCTGCAGTTGCGCAGGCGCAAACGCTGCAAGTCAGAGTTGACTTGTTTGACAAATGTGAGGCGCCTCTGCCGAGGTTGCCGGGCGGCCTGAACTCGACTCGAGTTGAGTCGAGTCGAGTCGTCTCGTCGAGTCGTCGAGTCGCGGCAGCTGCGAAATGTTAAGCAAATGTTAACATTAACCTTTCTCATTGAGCATCATTAAGAGTCGTCAATATTTCGTTGTCTCTGTTACCCTGTAGCAATGGTGAAACAAAGTTTAACTGATTTGATTGCTTGGAAATATTTTGTTTTCCATTTGGTAAATTTTATTAAAATAGTGTAGAGTTCATATAAAATGTAAAACACTTGTGTGAAGAATCTGGTAAATGTAATGAATAGAATAAAATTTAAATTAAATACATAAACTAAATTAAAAATGTATGTAAAAAAAATAAAACTAAAAATAATAATAATAATAAAAAATAAATAAATACAAATAATAAAAAATGGAAAAAATAAATATTAATAATAAAATAAGAAACTAACAAAAATTAGATTTTTTTAAATTTAAAACATAAAAAATGAATTACAAAAAATCAAATCAACTCAAATAAAAAAATATATACCAAATATAATATGCACAAATACAAATAAGAATATAAAATACAATATAAATCAAATTAAAAATTAATTACAAAAAATAAAAATTAAATTCATTCAAATAAAACGAATATATGCAAAATATAATATAAACAAATACAAATAAGAATATTAAATATAATATTAAACAAATTAAAAATGAATTACAAAGAAATAAAAATAAAATCCATTCAAATAAAAAAAATAATATGCAAAATATAGTATAAAAAATAAAACAAAATAAAATAAGAGAAAATATAATAAAAAAAATAATAATAATACAAAATTGGAGTAGCCATTTGTTTTTTCATTATACAGGGTATTTATTAGTGGTGAAACTAACATCTGTTTTTTTCCCATGTTTTATTTTTGTATTTGGTGACTTCTTTTTAATGCAACCAAAATTGGTTGATGTTTTCAAATTAATTAGCGCCAGTTGCTGACACGCATTCATACGTCCACATATAGGTCATGTGTATATATGTACATATATGTATGTATGCAAATGTGCAGCTCCTGTGCAGTGTGGCACTACTGAGCGATATTGCCATAGTCTAAGCGCTTTTCGTGCAGTAGTTCAGCTTATTAAACTGACGTTTGGCCAGGCCACGTTTAGGTTGCTCCGCTCACTTTTATTTTGTTGCTGGCCTTACTTTGCAAGTCATATATGCTCGCTTAGCTCAGGTCGATCTCTGCCACAACCGACAGCGCCTCGCCCCGCATCCACAGTATATAGGCTAGCAGGCACAGCAATTAGACAAGTTGGCGTGCTGAGCAGCAGCGTTGGCGATAACACAAATCATGTTACCAATTAGCCACCCCTTCGTTATGGCCACATCGCATCAGCTGTGACTGGTCGATGCGTGTGGCGTGGATACGTTTCATGCTGCGGTAACCTGTTATATCTCACCTGTTGGCTGTTACCTGTTAGCTCCTGAGTGCTGTTTACACAAGCCCAGCTAATGATGGCCAATGCAAATATGGCACAAAAACGTCCCACGTCCCACGTCCCACTTCCCCCACCCCAAACGACCTTAGCGACTGCTCTGAATCGTTACGTGAAAACACCCTGCAGCGCGGCCTGTATGCAATGCTGGACTAGAAATTGTTCTCATGATAAGGGAAATCTATAATTTTATATAATTTATAAATTGTGATATATTTACAAACGTGTTGCTTTTTAGATTCCCATTATTCCTCTACAATATAAACTACACTTGATTACAGGGTATTTGGCAGGTGCAGCAAAAGTTTTGCTTTTGCAGCGCTCCGTCGTTATTTTGATTGACCTATCGAATTTCGCTTAATTAAACCAGATTATTAATCTCAATGTGCAGTGCTCGTAATCGAATTCTCCTTTATTTGGCCGACTTTTTTTCGTTTCCTAATTGACTGTCAAATGAGGCGTGGCAATCAGGATATACAGCACGTATATCCTGTCGCTTCCCTGTTTCACTGACCTACCCACTCCCTCTGTCCCTCCCTCAACTCCCCCTCTCACTGGACAATCTTTAACGAAATTTTGTAAATCAATTTGTTGTTTGTTAGCCCTGAGAAAAGGAGCGTTGGTCGGCTGTCAGGCGCGGGGAGCGGGCGTGGCGCACATCGATTGCTGTTGGCTGACGCTGTCATTGCGACTGCGATTTCCCACAGTTTTCAATAAACATTTAATGCCGTGATTTGTTTTGTTTTGTATTCGATTTTTATTGATTTATATGATTTCCGACCTTCGATTTGTTTCATTTTTCTTGTCCCAATCGGCCGTATACTTAATAATAGTATTCCATCGATGCCCCACAGCTGACACAAAGTGTGAATGTGAGCTCTGTCGCAGCTGGGGGCATATTCATTTTGTCACTTTCAGCAATCGGACTTACATTCAATTTGCAGGGCCTTAAATCAATCGTTTTATCATTTGCTTCCTTCCTTTTTTGAATTTGAACCTTGAACTTTACCTTAACTATTGATATGTGTGTATATACCTCATCAGTGGTAGCTTCTGGACCTTGCCTTTTCATTGGAATCCGAAGTCTCTGTGTGCTTTGTGTGTCTACTGGATTGGTCAGCCTGCGACCTTTGATTTTTGTAGGCTGGCTTCGGGCTGGGGCTATGGGCTACTCCCGAAACTTTACATAAATTATACGGCTGTAAAAATAATTTATCTGCTAATTGAATTGCTACAACGTGTCGCCGGACATTGCGGTGGACGTTATAATGTCATTTGCATAAATCAATTTGGTTTTTGTGTGCCTAACTGATTTTTAATAAGCCTCGCATATCTATCTGACCTTATCATAATGTGAATCTCTGGCTATTTATTAGCTTAACTGCGAGTCTATTGGCCTTTATTAACAATAAGCGCGGCACAGAGAATCCGCCGAGACTTCGACTTGATCGGCGAATCGTCTCTGCTAAGAGAGCATTGGGCAGTCGGCTATCCACGGTTGGCACATGCTTGCTCGGCTGCAGGAAATGACATCGATATTGCCTCTGCCATGTAGCCAGATAGTGTTTAGCTTAAGTCCAGCGATTCGCTGTTTTGTTTGGGCAAAAACTCGCCCAGTGCGGAAGCCAGCGAGCGATTCGTAATTTATATCAATTCAAAGACCATAGCAGAATTGATGATAGAGACGCAGTGGGAAGTTTTATTTAACGCTTGTGCGTTTCGATTCGTGGATCGCGCGAAATAACATAATATATACAGCTGGATATATGTATATGTGTATTTATATTTATATTGTAGTGGGCTGGCAGTGCTTGGCTCAAATCACATACCAAAAGGTATCAAAGCTGTTTCTATAATCAGCTTATGACAACAGAAATCGAAAGAAAAATTTATGAAAATAGCAAATGTTTTATTAAAGGTGGGTGAAGTATTGAAATTTGTTAAAATGCACTTATAATAAAATGAATAATTAATGATTGATTTAAAATATAAAATAAAATAAATAAGTTACAATAAAAGTTTTATTGAAATTTGTTTAAACTATATGCAGTTATAATAAAATAAATAATATGAAATAAAATTAAATAATTAAAGCAAACTTTGATTCATTTAAAATATAAATGAAATCAATAAAAATATAAAATAAAATAAGATAACCAATATATATTACAATAAAATAAAATAAAGTATTAAGTGAGTAATAAAGTAATAAAAAACTTAAGAATGAAAATATTATTAAAATTGTAAACAAAATAATGATTTGAGTCTTAAAATAATAAAAAGTAAAATAAACGAAAATGAAATACATTCGAATCAAATAAATCAATAAATTAAGTCTGACGCAAAATCATATAGGCTACTCTACGAACAGCCCTCGCTTGCGATGCAGTGCAATGCGATTGCCTGGAGCAGAGACTGGGCATAGAACTGTGGCGTGGAGAGCAAAAACAAAGTGCGTATGCACATAAATTTTTCTGCTAAACGCACAACAAGACGAATGCAAACAGCAAATACACACGCACACACACAACACACACAGACACGCACAATGAGCGGGCAGATAGCCCGGGTCCGGACTGTAAGCCCTGATATCATTTATCATACTAATGCCTGCACAATTGAATTTCGAGGCGGCGGAGAGCAACAGCGAGAGCGAGTCGCGCTTCTTGACACGCATCAACAGCTGCGAGCTTCAATTGTGAATCTGTGAATGTGAATGCGAGTGCGAGTGCGAGTGTGAGTGCGAGTACGAGTGTGTGCAAATGCTGACGACTGAGAACAAAACCTGTCAAAAGCTTTGCGCTGTGCGCTTTGCTGATATTTAATCTAAATTTATATTGACAATGTTTTGCAGGGGCCATTCACACTTGCCAACTGTGTGTGTGCGTGTGTGTTTAGCTGTCAGTGCAGGTACTCAGCGTACTTGTCACCTGCCCCCCTCTGTTTGTCTAAACTGCAATTGAAACTAGTTTGAGGGGCAAATCAAAAGAATCACGGAAAGAATTGAAGCACGCCGCGGAACGGGCGATTTGTATATGAAAATATTTGTGTTTCGTATTAACAAAGAGAAAAATTGCAATTGCACATCCAATGAGTGTTCGAGTGTGTGTGTGTGTGTGTGTGTGTGGGTGTGTTTGTGCGCTTGACTTTGTAATGATTTGTAATGATGCGTGATAACAATGAGCATCGACAACAGCGGCTGCATTTCGTAGAGTTCAGGGTAAACAAGTGTCGAGTCGGGTCAAGAGTCGAGTTGAACAAGAGCTCAGAGCTAGGCTCTATCTTTTAGGGCTTCCAAATGATATCGGAAGAACCTGCCTGAGCTGATTATTAATTATCAATTATTAAATCAAATAGGCGTACAGTGAATAAACGATAAGAGAAATAAACAAACACGGGCTGCAAATTCCCGATTGAGGAAGAAATCAGCGAGATAAGAGGATAGGAGAATCAAGCATTTGCTTACAGCTTATTAATATTTGTATACCCTGAAGCTATTTGAAAATGGGAGATCTGGGTATACTGGCGGAGCAGACCCCATACAATATATATATTCTTGATCAGGGCTGAGTTGATATAGCCGTACTCGTCTGTCCGTAGGCACGAATGAACGCCGAGATCTCAGTAGATGTAAGAGCAAGAGCTACTTGAAATTTGACATGCATACTCATGCATAACATAGGCAGTACGAGTTTTTAATATTTTTTCGATAACGCATTATCGATAATAATCGATAAAGTCATTTCGTTTTTTAAGCCTTATTTGAATACTGTTTGAGCTAGGGACTTCAGATTTACTGCGCATATGCATTTGTTGCATACAAAAGTTTTGTAATTTACAGATGTAGGATACCACGCCTCCTCGCCTGAAATTTGAAGTGTGCATAAAGGAATCGTACCATGATTGGAATATTAGCTCTTTGCAGGGCTCAGATGATCTCCTAGTAGAGCATTCTTTCTTGTCTTCCTTTCCATTTTCACTTCTCAGCTTTTTGTTCGATGCAATGCCAGTTTGTGCCTATTGTGCTTGAACTTTTACGTGTTGCCGTAACTGGCAGTAGCATGGATTGGAAATTACGCACTCAATGTAATTATAATGAGCAATTCACTTTAATCTGCCGCTGCGCTGTGTGAATTCCACAACAATCATTGCCAAAAGATTTGCCTATCGGTGCGGCAATTGCTCATGCGTTGCATTCATGCCAATCAGTGTCGGCAATCCTCGTCATCAAGAGCGTCATCATCATCATCGGCATCATCGTCAGTGTCGTTCTCATTATTAATTGGCTGTTTGCCTTTGTTTTGCCTGACTGCAGCTTGGGTGGTATTTGCGAAAGGCGGCCAGTTGACTGATCTATGTGAGCTGTGAACAATTATTGTTGTTATTGCATTGATTGAGTGTCCCACACACACATATATATATATACTATATATATAATATGTAACTCTGCTCGACTGATATCAGCAGCAACCCAGCTGTCAGCCGCTTGCCGGACTATGTTCAGTTTGTTTCAGTTTAGCGATTGCAATTCTCAAGTTTCGCATTTTACAAAAGCTAACAATAAACTCAAGCGGAAAAAGAGATGAAAATTTGAGCTCGTTTTTAGGCCATTGGCCCTTGGCTGACTGCGCCACGAATTGACTGAATGCTCTGCATTCGCTGCCCTATCAAAGCGCTAAGCTGCTGTCATCTTAACGTGGCCAATGAACGAATTAGCCGCATGCGGCGCTCAAATCGGCCAGGCCAGATAGCGACGATGCCTTGACATCAGCTCCAGCTTAAGCTGCCCATCATTCTGATTCGTTCAATATGTGCAACAATAATTTCCCAAGAGTTCATATTGAAATTCCAATTGGAATTTGCAAAATGTTCCAAAGACTTTGGGAATCACCTTACCTTTCGCTCTCACTTCTCATAGATCGCATTTGGAGACGAATCTGAGAGGAGTTAATCGTCAAAGTCTATGAGGAGTTTTCTTTTCGTACAGAGTATTGAGCAGTCGGCTATCGACTTGCAGATGCTCAGCGGCTATTATTATGCACCTCCGTCTGGATTTGCTCCCTGCAGTTGGTCTTGTTGACACATGAAATCGTTGCACATTCCTCTGCAACTGCATTGCATGCGCCTGAAGGAAGGGTATGCCTAAGGCATATACATAAAGTTAAGCAGTTTGTCATTCATATAGGATTGAAGGTAAAGTTTTGCTGCGACTTTCCTTTTCATTTTCATTTTAATATTTTATTTAATGTGAAAAAGTTCGTTTAGCAATACTTCTTTCTTTATTCTTTCTTCATTCAACTGTTCTGCAAGGGTATTTCGGGTTCTGTT